>WOVY01010157.1:600000-1127778 GCA_013436015.1 Rhipicephalus annulatus | reverse complement strand
GGGGTGGTCGACTCAACCAGCAGCTCCCGTGAATATACGTTCAACCACAACAAGACACCCACGAGAAGACTTCTGCATATCAACGTACACCAGGAGCCCCACACCCACCCCAACACCACAGATGAGTTCCCGACGATCAACGAAACTGTGACTCCCGCGAGCCTCAAGCACCCCCTCACAATCATCAACAGCGCACCACTACTAGGGGGGGAAGTCTGCCAGAACAGCCAACACGCGTCCCTCGTTGCAGATGTCGAGACCAGGAGCACTACACGACAGCACCACTACACCACTCCTCAAAGGGAAGCCTGTCGAACTACGGAACCGCGTCCCCCTATTACGGACCCCGGAACCTGCCAACGAACACGCTCGCCGGGAGCCCAACGCCGAAATTCTCCCCACAACGACGAAGGCCTGCCGGACATAACTACAACCTGCGCACCTCATCAGCGCCATCCCCCGCACCCAAAAGAAGATTGACTTCTGAAATGTAAGTCCAGCTCATCACTTCCCAGTTGCAGTGCCACTTTCCTTAAAGTACGAAAACTGGCTGACAAACGAATTAGACATGAAATGCATAAATCAACATTGCAAGTGTACCTTCGTGCTAGAATAGCCCCCAAGGGTATGACACTCTCCCTCACACCAGCCGCTACAAATCTAGATAAACACGACCAAATAACATGGAAAAACGTCCTCCTTGAGGCATCTCTTAATTAACAGAAAGTGCTCTTAATCATAGTGACAAGCAGGTAAGAAGCTGGTCGCTATGACCAACACCATTCTCTGCCACAACACTTTATCGAACGCAGAAATCACGCGATTAACAGAATTTGAGCAGAATAAATACCAAGCCATCAGGACCACAAAAATTCATAAACTCGAAAGAGACCATGTGCCCAAACCCGCGTTCCCTGATACAGTGCCTTATCATTACAGCACCACCACCCCAGGAAAACACTAATGGTACAAAACGAGCACCCATCTAGGAACACACCGTGTGACACTGTGGTTGTAAACTTATCGGACACGAGCTTGTCACCTGACGAAGTAAAACTGCTATCTAAGGGACTAAGCTTCTGCCCGACCACAAAATTTTTCGATGAATTCCACTTACTCCGAGACCTCGACAACTTCGCTCGAAGCTTAAGGTTGCGCGAATATTTCTTGGATAGGCCTTCTAACCACGAAACAATTCACCGTCGTAAATCAAATGATTGGACACCGAACAGTAATCGAGACAAGTGCTTGGACCTTTATATCACCGCAGTACAGAAAGATATAGTACACGAATACCACAGACAGAAAGGAAACCGAGAAAATTTGACTAAATTTGAAAAAATAAGTATGAAAAATTTTGCATCTAGGACAGACATAACAATCAAACCCGCTGACAAAGGAGGAGCAATTGTAGTCCTTAATACAACCAGCTACCTAGAAGAAGCATACCGCCAACTAGACGACTCAAGATTTTACGAACGCCTCCCAGGTGATCCGACAGACGAATACAAACGTATCGTATCAACAGAACTAAAGAAACTGTTGGACGCAGAAAAGATAACCAACACTGACCAAAAACTGGTTGCAAGCAGCATACCCTCGTCCAGGTCGCTTCTATATCCTCCCAAAAATTCATAAACCCGGTAACCCAGGTCGACCAATCATATCAGACATCGGTAAAATAACTGAACCCTTATCAGGGTACGTGGACAAACTAATAAGCCACATTCCATGCACCCTCGCTTCGTACATAAAAGACACCACACATTTTCTTCGAGACATTGCGGGTATCTGTGTGCCGGAAAACTCGTTCTTGGTTACTCTTGATGTCTCTTCATTATATACAAATATTCCTCACGATGACGGCATAGCTGCATTACAAAACATGTACACAAACCATAGACAATCTAACACCCCAGAATTCTCTGCCATTGCAACATTGACGAGGATGGTCCTCGAATTAAATTCATTCGAGTTTAACCAAGAGTATTTTCGACAAATCAGCAGGACTGCTATGGGCACCAAAATGGCACCTAATTATGCCAACATATTTATGGGAAAGCTAGAATCTGAATTTCTTGCACAAAGTTCCTTGAAACCAAGATACATAGACGACATCTTTCTTATTTGGGACCCACAGTGAGGACGAACTTCTCAGCTTTATAGACACTTACAATGCTGTACATCCGAACATACACTTCACACACACATACTCGCAAGTTACCGTAAATTTTCTTGATGTTACCATAACGATAGACGAAGAGAAGCTCTCTACAACCCTATATCGCAAACCAACGGATCGACAACAATACCTTCATTACCAAAGCGATCACCCACGCCACTGTAAAAACAGTATTCCATACAGCCAGGCTCACCGGTTTAAGCGAATCTGCTCTAGAGACGCTGACTTTGACACGAGCTCACAGAGGCTAAAACTTATGCTCGAGCAACAAAAATACCCCCCACATGTAATTAATGACGCTGTTCAAAAAGCGAGAAAACTAAAGCGTGAAGACTTACTTATGAAGCGACCACCACGAGAAGACCCACAACGAACAAACCTCTGCTTGACTTACAGCACAAACTTCCCCAATGTAAACAAAATCCTTAAACGACATTACAACATTCTGGAACAAAGTGAACGTCTGAAACGCGCATTCCCATCCGCTCAGGCGTCGTTTACCGACGACCACGTAACCTCAAAGACACCCTTGTCCACTCCCAAATTAACACATCACCCGCCAATAATTCATGCCGCCCTTGCCTAAAGCCACGATGTCTTGTATGTAAGGCGATGCGAGAAACAGACAAAGCAACCAGCACGCAATCCAAGTTTTCGATTAATATACGAGGAAACCTAACATGCGATTCCTCTAATGTGGTGTACCTACTCGAATGCAACGTGTGTGGTATGCAGTACATCGGACAAACAGAAACACCATTTAGGATTCGCTTCAATAATCACAGAGCCCATGCGAAATCAGCCCCAAGTCTACCTCTATCAAAACATCTCAATCTTCCCGACCATGCATTCGACAAACTATCAGTAACGCTCTTAGAGACGGGATTTAAATCAAATCGAGAACGTGAACAATGAGAGTCATACCTTATCCACCGATTGAACACCCTCGATAGAGGAATAAATGAGAATCCTGGTACACTTGCAGCAATTAAAGCATTAGAAAACAATAACGGCAACAATGAAAATATTAACTGAGTTCACGGCACTGCAGCTGCGAAGGGCACTGGACAACCTAAAACAATTCCAAGTGTAACTACTCTTCCTAAGTGCAGCTGTCGTCTATTTTCTGTTTTATTTTCCTACCCAATCAATTGTGCCATGCACGACATGCCCAACCAGCAACCATGTGCACAGCCGGGAGGCCCCCACGACACGCGTAATTTAGAAGCGGGCCAGGAATTCGCGTTGCACGCGCTTGCACAGCCTACCGCAATACGGGGCACCCCTATTTTTACGACGAAATGTTGACAGGGCGCGGAGTAGTTAAAGGCTTAGAACTTCCTAAAATGCCCGCTGACCAGCCTCTGCCACATTACGCGGCCCCCGTCCTTCTACGACGAATTGTTTACGGGACCCCGAGTAGTTAAAGGCTTAGGACTTCCTGAAAAGCTCTTTTTTTGCCCCCACACCGAACCGCCAGTGCCAGGAGGGGCCATCTGATCGGGAGGAATGGGCTAGTGAACGGAAACATACACAGACCGCTGACATCAGAAAGGGTGAAGGGGAGAGGGGGGGAGAGAGATGGGGGGAAGTGGAGGGAAAAGTGGAAGGGGGGCACCCGAGGGGCGTCCACCGTGTATTATTTTTCTCTTTTTTCTTTTTTTTCTTTCCTTTTCTTTTCTTTTTTTCTTTCCTTTTTTTCCCTCTTTCCTTGCTCTCTGATTTGAGATTGTATAAAGCTGAGCACAGACAAAACTGTATCTTTATTCCTGATGAAGGCCAGACTATAGGCCGAAACGTCGAAATAAACCACGTTGTGACCGCTCACGGAGGATCTACTAGACTATATGCAACGCTACGGCCACTCAACCACCATGCCTGCCTATATATATATATATATATATATATATATATATATATATATATATAACACAGAAAAGCAAAAGTACAAATAAATATAGCGAAAATTGAAATATTTACAAAGAAAAAGAGAAAAAGAAACAGTCTTTGAAACTCACAACAACATGGTATCGCCCTGTACTTATAAAAATGTACACTTCCTTACACTAGTTCCTGGTTCCCAACTTCCTACAAAATTGGATGCCTTACAAAAAAAAAGGTTTTGGTTAACTAAGGAGCCACTTTTTTTTGGGACCAGGTGGACGTGAAATCGGGGAAAGTTTTAAGGGACAGAAGCGGCTAAGTGAGTGCAGTAGCCTGCCTTAATTTTATGGTAATAGGCGAAAGAGAGAAAATACAACAGTAAGAGTAGAGCCTCTCCCCGCTTTTGCGAAAATTCTACCTGCCTTGAGATACCAGGAATTCACATTCAATATTTCTTAAATGAAGGAGCAAGTCTTAATTCTCTCTCTCTCTATCTCAGTAGCCGATCAGAGCTATACATGAACTCATTCCGCTGCTTTTCAGTGAGCGCTCACAAAAATATTCACGCTAGCTATCGCGAGGTAATCATTTCTCACTGAGCCTGTGCCCACTCGAGCAGTGAAGCTATGATGAGTTGCTTTTTCGAAAATGTGCCTCGGGTGACAAAGCGAAGTACCGCTTGCTCAAGGAGAGCCGTCAGCTCTATCAGATCTTTCGAGGTCACCAACTGCAAATGCTGCAATCAAAGGCTGTGTTGTTCTGTGAAGAGGTAGATTTTAGTGACGGCGAGAATCCTGAACCTTTTAACGGAAGTTCTTCCGGTGGGCTTCCAGCGCCTACAAACGAAGGTAAGTGAGGACGTTCTGCTTGCCCTGCAGTTCTGAAGATACATTCTTTTCGCAACGTTTACTTCTTTGAATACAAAATACGGCAGCCAGCATAATAGGGTACCAACCGCTGGTGCCGTGGTGCAATGTTGAGAAAACAATTACATGCATGAATATTACCTACTCGAACGTATCACTAGTTTACCTCTTCATTCTCCGCGTGGTCAAAGTTGCACAATCCCTAACGTACCCAGTTAAGCTGGAAAATAAAGACTTGTGCATATTTTTTGCATGATCTCAAAGTTTGAAATTTGAAATTTGAAATTTATTTGACAAAATTTGACGAGAATAAAAGGTGGACAAGAAGTGCAACTTCAGAGGTCCCGGAGTGAGAACTGTCGGGGGGACCTCCTTACAAAACATAAAAGGGGGTTTACAGGAAACTAGGCGAACAGTGAGTCATTTATTTTATACGATTTCTATAGCTTTGGTAATAAAGGGGAAAGTATTCATAAATAATTAAAACAAAAAGCCAACCATTACAATCACAAATATAAATGATAAAATATATTACCAAAGTCAAATAGAAGAAATCACTAATAAACAATTCAAACAAGAAATAGCGGTACGAACAGCTACACATGCGCACAAGTATCAAAATGGGCAAAAGTTTAAACACTTGGAAGTGGCAACAGCAGATTGCGAAGTAGTAGGGTTTACAAAACCTAGTGAATTATATGTGTCTAAAAAAGTGATAATGAAATGCTCCTTAGTTTTACGTTTGAATGAGAATAAGGAAGATGACTTTATATTCGATGGCAATCAATTACCAATTGAAAGGCCTTAAAAAGCAACAAAAAATTGTTTATAATTTGTTCTAATTTTAGGAAGGAGTAGATTAAATTGCTTCGAAAATCTTGTAATATTGTTATTGATGAAGCTGGAGCGAGTCAAATCTGAAATATTGAGATCGGTATCGATAAGATGAAACATTAGTAGTGACACCTTATGACAGAATAACATGCGCAAACGCAGAACATTTACACAATGGAATATGGGAGCAGAAGGAGATGTATGAGATTGAAATGTAACCGATCGTACGGCCTGCTTTTGCAAGCTTTCTAGATCATGAAGATGTGTGTAAAATGTATTACTCCAGGATGAAATGCAGTATTAGAGGAGACTGCGTATGTACGCATAGTATAAAGAGTTGAGAATGTGCAGATAAAATTAATAGCGAGTTTTTAATATGATGTGAATGCCGATTGAGATTTTTTTTGAATAAGCGATTGTGTATGATAGTGCAACTAAAGATTGTCATCCAGAACAACACAGAGAAATGTTGTCGTCGTGGATCTTGAAATCACATCATTATTTAAAGGAACTGCAAAGGGATAAATGAGCAGATGTTTTGGCGAATGAAATAGCATAAATCTTGTCTTAGATGGATTAATTATCAGCTTGTAATATACACTATGACTGAAGCTTAGCTAGGTCAGCATTCAGTTTATTCTGTAATGAGTCAGGATGGTTATCAGATTCGAATATGGGGGTGTCATTGGCGTAAAGCAGACAATGTGCATCTGTTAATATTTGTGGCTAATCATTGATGACTATAGGATTAAAAGTGGTCCAGCTATAGATCGTTGTAGTACACCTACACTTATTGTTTTTGATGAGGAGAGGCCACCATCAATTTGGTCTCTGTAAGATCTGTCTTTTAAATAACAAAAAATTAATTTTAAACCCTTTGCGACACGGCAAGTACAATTGTGCACGTGACTTTTAACAGACGTTTGGTGAGCCACAATCATCGTCATTTCAATTTGAACCGCTGAGCCAGCAGTTGAATTTTCCGCTCAAGAAAGCAGTGCTGCTACCTCGTGAATGTCGCGCCAACTTCTTTACCAAAATTAGAGAGCAAGATGGATGCCTCGGCGTTCTACGGCGCGCCAAGTAGGTGCTTTTGGTTTTGTCTTTTTTTCTCTAATTAAAACATATGTTAAAACAAAAATCGAGAATGTACGTTAATATATAAGGTCTAAAGATCATATTATTGCGATTATGTTTTCCATTGTACCAATATTTATAAAGAGGTGGTCACGTTTACGATGGCGTGTCCACTTGTACACAACGTGTCACCATTGCACTCCGTTAGCGGCCGCCCTGTCAACCTTCTGTTACTGCTGCGGATGTTGCTTATCTGCTTTTGTCGGTTGTTTTTTGTTTCTAGATATCCGCAATCATGCCCCAACAAGGCTAAGGGCCCGAAAAAGCCAAGATCAACTCGGCGGTTGATCAGCTTTTTGAGGCTATCATGAATAAATACGTATCAGACGCTGAGCTTTCGGACGATAAAGTCGCCGATGCACAATTTGTTGAAACGGTAAGCGAAATGTGGAGAAAAGTTTTGCTAGCTGCTGCATCATTTTGCGTTTACAATTGCAGGAAACTGCATCGGACGAGGAGCAGGGCCCTACATTGCATCCGGCAGAATCGGAGACTCAGCACAGTGACAGCGATGAGCCGCCACTGGCAAAAGGAAAGCAAGTCAAGTGGCTCGCAAAGGCTTTCGATCCAGTGGATACGCGCTGCACCTACCAGCCGCTTGGCGGGTCCGCGCCAGTGGAACCGCTGAAGTATTTCGCGAAGTATTTAACCGAACACGATTTAAGGACTTAATGAAGTACACAAATATCTATGCCTTGCACAACACAGGAACAGAACTTTCGTGCTCTGTTCAAGAGATGAAGATTTTCTTCGGGATTTGAGGAGCTTGAGCAGAACTGCATCGATGAGCAGATGGTGGCATTTTCCGGGCGGGTCCCAGCCAAGCAGGTCGTGAAGAGCAAGCCGAACGCTGTAGGAGTCAAAATTTTTGTGCGGTGCAGCACGGATGGCCTGGCATATGATTTTAAGCTGTATCAGGGCAAAGGCACCGGCATCGACCGGGAATTTTTCTACCTAGGGCTGGGGGATGTGTAGTAATGAGACTTGTGGAGTCATTTCCGCAGCACCGCAACCTCAAACTGTTCTTGACAATTATTTTACGTCTGTGTTGCTTCTGAGGGAGCTGAAATCAATTGGAATACTTGCCACTGGTACAATTCAGTCCAACAGGCTGCTGGGTTGTCAGCTGAAGGGAGAAAAAGAAATGCGAAAGAACGAGCGTGGGAGCACCGACACCAAGGTGATGGAAGCGGGACACGTCGCTCTTGTGCGATGAAAGGACAACAATCTTGTGAGGGTGGCCTCAAGACAAGTATCCACTGGTGAAACTAAGGCTGTTAGCAGGTGGAGCTCTATAAAAAAGAAGCGCATTGAAGTGGAGTGCCCACAGGCTATACTTGATTAAAACCGCCACATGGGTGAGGTAGACAAGCTAGATTTAATCATGTCGCTTTACCACATCCTAGCAAAGACAAAAAAAAATAGCCGGTAAGGCTCATTTCACACCTCACCTCTTTCGCACTTGCAAACTCATGGCTCGAGTATCTAAGAGCTGCTTCTGCTGAATACCTGGTCAAGAAAAACACAAAAGACATGCTTCAGTTTCAAACTGACATTGATATGAGCCTTCTTGACTCCAATAAAACTTTGGAGCGGAAGCGCGGGCGACCAAGTGCGGAAAATCCGTAGGACGTCCCAAAAGCATGCGACAATAGTGGACCACTTCCTACCAACTCTGTTCGGCTAGATAGTAAAGAGCACTGGCCACAACACGTAGCGGCAACATTCCCACAGCGTTGCCGGAAACCTGGATGCAATTCCAAGTCGCGAGTTCGATGCAGGAAATGCGAAGTTTTCTTGTGCCTTTCTGTTACTAACGACTGTTTTTATGAATACCACATCACGTAAGGAAGAAGGTTGATCAAAGATGTTTCTCTCACCACCTTGGACCCAAAACATGTTTTTACTGCAGTAGCTAGCGGTAATATTTTTTATGCAATAAACCATCTGCTTGTCTTGTACAGGTTTGGTTGTATGGAGTCACACTGTGTACATATGAGGACATGACCTAATATTTTAATACTTACGCGATCAAGTTGGTTATGGTTTTTAAGCAAAATTGGTGCTATCATAAGCATTCACGAGCAGTTTCAAAATTTTCTGATGGCCGCATCATAATGCGTGTCACAAAGGGCTAAAAGTGGTCCAAATATGCCATAACCTTCAAGTTTGTTTAAAAGAATGTGATGATTGATGAAATAAAAAGCTTTGGTGAAGTCAACGAAGAAAGATCCGCCTAAAAGACTTTGGTTGCATGGCTAGTTTAACCCTTTCAAGTAAACTAATGAGAGCTAATTCCGTAGACATATTCTCGTGAAAATCGAATTGGTCATGAGTTGAAAGATTAAACTTGGACAGGTATTTACTTAGGCGATTGCGTAATAATTTTTCCATCACTATGCTGAGGAAAGACAAAATGCAGAAAAGACGATATATACCAATAAACTTGTGGTCACCTTTCTTAAATACTTGGATCATTTTACCAAATTTGAGTCTATTAGGAAAGATCTCATGTTTAAACAATTTGTTTATTCTTGTTCTAATGCAGGAGAGATCTTTTTAGACACAAGTTTATTGCTTAAGGGGCTTATAGGATCAAAACCTGGACCGGTTGATTTAAGGGAGTTGATGATAATGTATACTTCTTCCGGCGGCGTTGGAAATAATTAGAAAGAATGAGGACAGCGCTGAAAGGTGAGTTGCGTCGAATGAGCCTGGTCACTGTCCGTGAAGCTGAAATGATCACTGGAAGCAATAACAATATCTTGAGAATCAGTAATAATAGCAGACTTGTGGTTTACACATGTAATGCGGTTTCTAGTTGTACTGATGTTCAAAAACTCTTCATCACCTCCCAGTTCCGTCTAGTGTCGCTTGCGGTTACTTTTATTTTATTTTTGTAGTACATACGCTTGGCATCTTTTAAAGTGACCGTAACAATATGTGAACACTTGTTAAAGCGTGACCGCAAAGCATTAATAAAGGGCTGGGCCTTAAGCTTCTTACGAAGATTATCTCTCCTTTTAATAGATCGCAATAAAGAATCTTTGATCCACGGTTTTCTTGGTGATCTATACCATCGAGAGATGATTGTGTTACTTGTGCATGAATTAGAGCATTCTGATAATTTTTTTCAAAATAACATTCAACAGCATTAACTCTGCTTTGTTCTTCAAGTACGTTAGTCCAGTCAATAACACGAATCGTAAGTATGAATTCTTCGGAGTCAAATAATGTTGTTACATATTTTTCTGGCTGAAATTGTGATGAATGTTCTATGCAAAAAAGAGTAGGGTAGTGGTCTGTTGCAGCATATTCCACTATTCCAGCTGTGCTCAGATCTGCAGGTAAGCTAGAAAGCAGATGGTCAGTTAAAGTATTGGGGCCACCTATCTGACATCTAGTTGCTGACCCGCAGGTTGCAGGATCGATTCCCGGCTGCGGTGGCTGCATTTCTGATGGAAGCGGATATGTTGTAGACCCGTGTGCTCAGATTTGGGTGCACGTTAAAGAACCCCAGGTGGTCGAAATTTCCGGAGCCCTTCACTAAGGCGTCTCTCATAATCATATGGTGGTTTTAGGACGTTAAACCCTACATATCGATCAATCGAATCTAGTGTGGACAGAAATTAGTAATAGGAGACCACAGCTAAAGTAAGTGCGTAAGTACTAGGAAACGTAGTGGTTGTTTGGGTTGGTAATGTTGATGTTATTATCACAACATATAAACATATCTTAGTTTTCATCAACTAGCATGTTCAATAGATCCTCAAATTGCTTACAGAATTCAATGTATGAGGATGAACGATAGATGCACGCAATTATGATGGTACGTTTAGAAGGGAGCTCGAGGCCATTACTGTCAGCTTCTAACCATATTGATTCACACAAATAGTGACGAAAAACAAGGTCATTACGATGTTTATATGAGAGTGATGGTTTTAATAAAATGGCTGAACAACCACTACGATAACCTTCGAAGAGACATTATTCAGGCGTGTAACCAGAAAGACCGTATAAATTTTCGTCATAGGATGCCTGAAGAAAAGGCATGATCCAAAATGCAAAGAGCGATGAGATCATCATGATTCTTACAAACACTGCGTATGTTTAAATGCAATAAAGATAATGTGGGTTGTTTTTTTCGTACGCACAATTTTCACGTCATCAAGAGTAAAAACAGGTTCATCCATGATGATTCGGGAGTTATTAATTCAAGCACGAAACGTATATAATTCCCTACGTGTGTACTGACAGATCATTCACACTAGATATGCGATGAACACGAGTATCATCTGACTTTCTGGCCTGTATAGTATAGTTATCAGTCCACAAAAACTTCCAACACTTAGGCTTCTTCAGTTCTAGCGCCTGCGTAAAGGGCCGCTTGTTGTCGGGTGTGAGGTGATCATTCACGAATGTGGAAATCACTTGCTTTTGTTCTAGCCCTATTGCAGTTGATGCAAGACTTGATTGGCGAGCTTTGGAAGCGAAGTAAGCTTTTTTTGTTCGCGAGCTTAAATGCGCTGTAATGTTTTTTCTTTGCTCCGCAGGTGCGTGGTGAACAATGTTCATGTCACCAGCAGCGACTGGGCATACAATGTTGTCACCTAAAGCCTGAAAAATTTGCAAACAACTTTCGCCTTCCGTTTTCGAGTTGCCTTCAATTTCTACAATATTTCGGCATCAATACTGCTCAAGGTAAGCTACTCGTTGTGTAAGGCTCTTGTTACTCTCAAGCAAAACCTTGTTTTCATCTTTCAAGGATTTTTTTCTTGGAAAAGGCTCTCGCTGCTTCTTTTATAGAGTCGTATATTTCAATATATACACTGAGACTTTGGCGCATTTCTGCGTCTTCGGAACGGAGAAGGTCAAGCCTTTTGGACAGCTCAGAATTGGTTGGAATCTTGCAGATATACAGAGATCCATACACACAAGACACAAGAAAAAATGCCAGATGAGTAGCGGTGAGAACTTACGAGGTATATGAAAAATTTTATTGGCACTAACTTGTACAAGTATACAGAAAATAGTTTGGGCAGTCTTTAAGCCGCAGCCACTGCAGCCAAATTGATGACCATTGTTGTAGGGCAGTCGTTCATATAGGCAGCGATCCATGTACTAGCACCGCTGCACGCAGTACTTCGATTACGATACTTGGGTAGCCTGCTTTACACGTGTGCTTCTTGGTAGCAGCGTCACATAAGATGTCGCCGGGAATCAGACGCACTCGAGATCTGTACAAATATATTGAAGATAGTTAGGGCAGTCCTTAAGCCGCAGCCACTGCAGCCAAAGGGATGACCACCGTTGCAGGGCAGTCGTTTACATAGGCAGCGATCCATATACTAGCGCCGCTGCACGCAGCACTGCGATGACGATACTTGGGTAGCCTGCTTTACACGTGTGCTTCTTGATAGCAGTGTCACACAGGATGTCACCGGGAATCAGACGCACTCGAGATCTGTACAAATACACAGAAGATAGTTAGGGCAGTCCTTAAGCCGCAACCACTGCTGCCAAAGTGAAGACCGCCGTTGCAGGGCAGTCGTTTATATAGGCAGCAATTCATGTACTGGCGCCGCTGCACGCAGCACTGCGATGACGATACTTGGGTAGCCTGCTTTACACGTGTGCATTTCATTGACACGAAAATGTTAACTCACCTGCATTTCCTTTACACGGAAATGCAGGTGAGTACTTAGCTTTGGCTCGGTTCACTAACCTACACTTGGGTGAGAGAAATAAGAATAGTACAAATCAACAAGATATAGAAAAATACATCATCTCCCACAAAAGTGAACCATGTGTAAATGCAATGCAGCTGGTGTTAACGCTTGAATGGTGGTGGCGCTGACGCTGGCACTCATCACGGCATTGGGCAGGAGAGAAACCTAGGGGATGAGCAAAACACGCTGTGATGGGCCGGTGTTTTGTACTAGAGCATGCCAATCGCTGCTAATGGACTCCGATTTGACCCAGAGACCAGCAGTCCACTATTATTAACACGACACAGCAAGACACAGGAGAAATCTGCCAGCGGCACTACCTTGGACGTACCTTGGTCCAGTGTCTATATATGGGAGGCCAGTGATTGGTTGTGGAGCATGAGAGGCCGTTTTTTTTCAATCAAGTAACTCGCTAGCAGAGGCTGCCTGCGTCGGCGTTGCGAGGCGAAAGAGGGTGAGGCATAGGAGATGAGGGAGATGAGGAGGGGACGGGCATAGGCTATGAAGGTGTGAACGCAGCTGGGAGGAATACCTGGAGCAGAGAGAGGGAAGAGCGTAGGAAAAAAGAAAGAGGGGAGCTGACGCGAAAGCACAATGTAGGTGTTAACGCCGCTGAGAAAGATGCCTGGAGGAGAGAGGAGAGAGGCGTTGCCAGGCGAAAGAGTACGTAGCGTAGGAAAAGAGAGAGTGGAGGGGCGCGCATATGCACTTGGGTTGGTCCACGTTGTGGTCACTTGAGCTCGATTATAAAAAACTTTGTCTCTCAAAAGCTTAAGAGCAAGAAAGAGAGATAAACACCCAGCACGGTCCCACGCTGTTCGTTCACAAGTGCTTGTGAAGTCTGGTGGTCTTCAAGGAGAACAAGAGAACTTTTATGGCCTTGCGCGTATGCAAGGCCATCGGTCAAGGCCCCAGGACGTTCTCCTCTCTCAGTAGTCTTCAATTCACGTGACATAGCTTGACTTTCATACCACGTTCTTGAGTTTAAGTATGCTGGGCGGTGGCATAGAACGTGTTCAAAGATCTCGTCAAAGGCGCAAATGATGCACACCGCGCTACTGGTCATTCCAATCAAGCACTAATACGCATCCCTAAAATGACGCCTAACTACATGCGACAAGGCCAAGTTTTATCGCGTCGTAAGAGTCGAAATGGCAAACGAAGTTGCCAAACGAAGTTGACGAAATACTGGCGCGCGTTAGATATGTCCTTTGTATGCCATAGTAGAAGTGTGATATGGCAAGCAAGTGATTTCAGTCACCTGCACGGCGTCTGTTCTCAAGCGTGGATTGGACGTCTGCAGGTCTTGGACATGAGCCGATGAAGCAGCTTTATCCAAATGTAATTGCGAGAAATTCTGCAATGACTCTGTAACCAGTGACATTCAATATCAGCTTTTTGCTCGAGCGCTTGCTGCTAGTGGTGCCTTTTTTCATACAGAGATTGATCGTATAATGTGTGCCGTAAAGCAATTCGTGATGTGTTTAAGGCTGACCTCGAGTTGCAAAACATGCCCCATTGATTAGACGGCTAATGAATAATGTAATTTACCACATCATGAAGCGCGGCTAGTTCTGCTGCTGATGACGTCATGATGCGTAAGAACGGATATTGTAACAAAATTTTTACTAGACTTAACGATCACTGCTCCTGTAAAGTTGATGAAATTAGTGGATATATTCGTTTAAAACAATAAAACACTAGAAATAGGTTTTGTTCCAAAGACGCAACATCAACTGCTTCAAGGCTAGTGGTATTATTTCTGCCTTCCTAAACATTCTAGGAACCTAAAAGCGCGCGTAAGTTTGATGGAGGCTCCACAACGAAGACGCCGGAGATGCCACAACGGAAGATGCACGTTTTAAACCAGGCGGTAATGTGCTATGATTTTTCGTCACAATACTGCAGAACAAAGCATGGTACCTTCGCCCTGATAAAAACACGTAAATTGATGTGACAGAACCTGTGATAAATGCCGAATGCGTGCTCTAAGCATGTGAGAAAGTTGTCACCGCCTGTTGTTTGTGCAGTAGTGACAGTTGGAACTGTTGATGAGTACCTTGAAAGACCCAGACCTGTCCAAAGTGCTTAGGCAGGCATGTTTGGTTGTGTACGGATGGTAGTCTTCCACGTGTCTAGCAGGGCAGGAGGGCTGTAGCAAAAAAATCTTAGAAAGGGGGTTGTGTAGAGCTGAAGCATTTAGTGCATGGAGGCATCCCATGATTTCCCGGCAACGAACATCGCTACAATATCATTGCGAATAAGTTTCTTCTTCAGATATGCGACATTCGGGCTCCTCGTCAGCTTGAAATCCACGCTGACAAGTAAAAATTCATGGCTGCATTTATATGCCACGAATTGCCATTCGATGCGCTCTAGGTGGGAGGACAATGGTTTTTGTGTGCATGCCACTTCTGCACATTTTTCTGTGGCGATATTCAAACCTTGCTGAGAAAGGTATGCCAAGGTAATCGTGTCACCTTCTGTATTCTTGCATTCACTTGAGGCCTATCACGCCATACGCTCACATGCAGATATCAACAGAGTAGAAAGATACATTAACTTCAGTGATGGCGTTTTGGTGAGCCTCACCAAAACTAGGATCAAAAGAGTCGCGCTCAACACGTCACCTTGTGGCACTCCGCGACTTGTGAAATGCTTATTTGTAGGCCTATGTTCTGTTAAGACTAGCATATCTCTTTCTGAAGTAGCTTCTTACGCATCGAGAAATGTGACCTCGAAGTTCTTCTACTTCATGGGTAACGATGTCATAGGAACATTTCACATCTAAAAACAGTGCGACCAACCACCGCCTCTTCGTTTTCTCCTGTGAGTGGAGGCGACTGAGTCAGTGATGCAATTATTTGAAGACTGACCCTGTTGGAAGCGAGCCATACCATCACAATAAATGTTATACTGTTCTAGTTACCTTTCTATGCATGTCAGCCTCATCCTCTTCATGACCTTGCCAACGCAGCTTGCTAGTACTATGGGCCGGTGGGATGCCAGATCCAACAAAGACATTGCGGAAGTTCAAGAAAAGACCCAGGGAGCTGCACTGCCACTCACCGAGAGCTGCACCATGATACCAAGTAGGATTTATATTGTTCAGAAGACAGCATTGCCCTTCCGAGCTCAGGTAGCGTTAGGCAGCATAGGCCACTGTGTTTGGGCCTGGGAACAACGAGCGCCGGCACATCTTCAGTGCTGGATGACGTTCTTCCGTAGTGAATGTAACCTCCATTTTTTGATATCACGGCACTAGAACGCCATATGACAAGAGGTTGGTTGGTATAGACATGTCGCAGTGATCTTTGAGCAAAACTTACCAGAAACGTCATGCTGTGAGTGACAGTGATGTAACGCAAGCGTAGCGAAGTAATAACGCTGCTGTGGATGAGAGTCTTCCATACAGGGGACAAATGCTTCTGGCGTTATAGTTCTTTCTTCGTGGCTCCTGAAGTTGGACATTCGATGCTAGATTTTGTTCTGAATTCGTGTGGATTCGCTCTGCTCATAGATTTCGTGCGTCTATTTTCTTCCGGCAAGCGGGCGGATAGCTCGAAGCTTTTCCAACTTGTTGTGGAGCGCGGCACGTCTCAATGCTTTCGCACACACCTTAGTATATGTCTCTATTGCATGCCCATCCCATTCTGCAACTCATTTTGGGAATTTGTGTATCGGCGTGCTGTCCACTGATATCTATGGATATCTCTTGAGTACGCCGCAAAAGGACAACCATGCAGACAGCTCTTACTGTCACGTACGTAGGAGTATTGTTACTGCCGTCAGCTTCAATATCTGTGAACCATTGATCTTTAACGACAAAACCATGACATACTCATGCTAAACCATGCAGCCACTCTAACCAACTCCTCTGAAATAAGCCGTGCTGCCGTCCTTAGGCACCTGAACTCCGCGCTTTGATCTCAGATTAACAAGGTGATGCTTCCCCACAGTGGATGATGAGCATTGAAGTCGCGCATCAGTATGCAAGTTGCTGGAGTCGTTGCAATATATTATTCAATATCTGTTGATCAAGTTGACTCCACGGAGATAGCATGCGTCTATCAGCCTAAACGATAACATATTTTTGATATGCAGACACACGTATATGGCCACATTGTGTTGGGGGCAAAACAGCGTGGATTGCCAACGTGAGGCAGGGGTAACAGTGCCCCTGGTGAGTTTTGCGGCCGCTACGGGCGACGACAGCCGCATGAATTACTAAGCGAATGAGATTATGCTGATTATCACCAAATGTTCACTATGCTAGTCTGAACTTGGTAAGCGAAGCTCTTACCACTTGACGGTTGCTACAAAACTGATATTTAAAGCGATGACAGTACCAGTGGCCATACTTCGACTATCAGCAACCGTGAATCTGTTCTCCTCCTGACAGGTGCGTAGTCATATCATAGGATAGTCGCAGTGTTGGTTTGCTGAGCTCTCCCACGTAGCCTTCTACGTCGGCCAGGACAGCAGCAATCTGGCAGGCGCGCACACAGCCAAACTTCAAGAGAAGAGACTCTGTGGCTAATCAGTTTGTGATATTTAAAGAAACCTCATCTTGTATCACTTGACATTCGTGTCAGCGGTAAGGAAATAGTTGTGGACGCACAGGAGTGCGCTTTTTTCGCTAGTCGCTGTTGCCACTCCACAACATCAATTTAAGGGTGTTCATGAAAGAAATAAACGTTTATTTAGAAAATGTTCCGAGCGAGTCCCGGTATCACAATAAGGTGGGAGAGTTCCCTAGCCCAGGAACCCTCTGGCTTCGACTGCTCTCTTGGCCCTAGAGACTAGTTGTCACTGACCTTCCAGGTCCTCCAAGACGATCTTGGCCTCGCACGTTTTCATCAGGTGGTCGTCCTTTATTCTCGTGGCTTGGTTTCGCTTCAGTTGAACGTCGTGGTTTGCATGGCACTGGAATTCCAGAAGCAAGTGTGTTCAAACACGCTTTTTTTCTAACACGCACTTCTTATAAGTCTATGGGATGGACTTTAGTGCTGGGTTTTTGAAGCATGTTATACTCCAGAGCTTCGAAGATGTGGAGCTTTCAGTGAGATACAGTGTTTCCGTTCTCTAAACATTTTGTTCGTATGTTGATGTAAGGCTGGATATTTTAAAGGTACGGTACATATTGTCATTTTAGCGTAATCACGATGTAATCGCAACGCAAGGCTGTCCAGGCTTTTGTGCCAGCTCTCTTCAATCGGGCCATCGAGTAGATAGTATCTGTTTTAGAGCATTTTCTACTCATATTGTGCCCGTTTGCCCTGACGGTAATAGGTATTTTTCATCAGGCTAGGCTTTGTACAGGCCCAAGCGCAGGGTCCCCAAACCGAGAGAGTGGAAACCATTGGAGGGTGTCAACATCACTCTTGGGACAGGTGAGGGCAGCTTGATCCCCAGGGTGGTCTCTCTCAGGGTTCTAGGAATGAAGATCCAGTCAAACGGCTTCAATAACCTGGCGGCCACAAGTCTCGGCAGAAAACCTGAGAATGCCATCAGACTAATAAGAAGGGTTGCCAACAGGCAACGGGTACTTGGAGAAGGTAACCTCGTAAGATTGTTGCACGCCATTGTGATGTTCCGTTTCACCTACGTTGCAGCCATTCAAAACTGGCAGAGGTTGGAGAGTGATAACCGCAACACGTTATTCAGAAAAGTCATCAAAAGAGCTCTCGGGCTTCCCATTCACACAAGCTCGGACAGACTGTTCCGTCTCGACATCCACAACAGAGTCATCGGAGAGGGCGCAATTCGCCAGGAAGTATACCACGCGTTCCGGTTGAAACACCCTGTGGAAGCTGGTGATTCCACCGATTGAAATCAAGTCTCACTTCTGCAACGTTCCTCGTCAACAACGAGCACAGATCACCATTGTCTCCATCCCACGAAATGTCCACCCCGGGCATAACAAGAGTAGAGGCCGGGCGATGGCAAAGGCTCTACTACGAAGGGCCCAAAAACATGCCGGGGAGTGCTCCTGTGCCGATGCGGTCCAATATACCGAGGGAAACGCGTACGTAGCATTCAGCACCAACAATGGCGACAGTATCACCAACTCGACAACGGTCCGGACGATGGTGGCTGAAATAGCAGAGCAAGTGGAGATTGCGTTGGCCTTGTTGGAATAACAGCAGTTCCACAATATACAGCAACCCGAGTTCAGTGGTACGAGCATTTGCCAAGGAAACTATATATGATCAGCTTTGCGAATTCTTCGGGACAAAGACATCGACTAAACACCCTAGTTTGGTTTCCAGCTAGTTTGGGACGCATTGAGGAAGCACCACCCAATCTCAACGAGTCAGCCCAAATAGCTGCTCAAGGACTATTTACTGCGTAGCTATACGGAGGCGCGGCGCTGATATTTTGGAAAAACTTTACCCCCTCATCTTTATGAAGAACTAATAAAATATTTTACTAGTCGCGGAGACAATAGCTTCCGCCACACAGAAAAATAAGCAGAACTCGGGCTCTGACATTCAGGGTTCGCAAGGTTGGGGCTTACCTTAACCCCACGCTACTGAACAAAATTTATTCCCGAAATACAGCCAACTAATACATGTTTCACCTTCAAGAGTAATCGGTAACTTAGAACATATGCTTTGGTGGTGCCCCGCGTTACGCTGTGGCGAAGTCATCACGCCGCCTAAACGGGAGGGTGCTATTGCAAGCTCCAGACTGGAACAACTGTTTTGGGCAGCCCACCATGCCCACGACGCCGCAGAGAGACATGACCTTTTTGTTCCGACAGTAGAGTAGCCCGCATTGTGTTAAAGCAGGTTCCGAAAGACCAATTCAGTTCATATATTTATCAGGCGAGGTCTAACTGTGCTCATGTGGAAGTGACCAGTGGTGTCGGCCCGAGGGTCGACACTTTCATGGATTTTTAAATAAAGTTCTTCGTACCTTACCGTAACGCATGCGCCAAGGGCACTAGCTATAACGAGGCCTAAATGCATCTATTGAACCTCGGTCTCCGAAGCGTTGTAGCACTTTATTGGGCACCACAGCATTTCATTATTCCATAAAATGTCTGAAAACCATTGTGCACTACGCGGTAGTCACGTTTCTCACAACTTCTATCAAGTTCTTCTATCTATTCATTCATTGTGCACTTTCAAAAAACAATATAGTTCATGTCGGCCAAAGTGACTCAATGCATGAATTCAAGTGAAAGGAGTTAATATAGTACTTGACTTGGCAGAAAATGTTTCTAGTCGATAACTGTCTCAACGAAAATTGACGGCTTGAATAATTTAGTATACCTTCATTTCATGTGGTATATAAAAGAAAAAAATTGAAGATTGTGAGATTGGGTATAGTACGGCATTTTCTTACTTTAAGGAGGATCCAATTTATTGGTATAACCTAATGCTTGGGAGACACTTTAAATAGCGTCCTTATTGCGAAAGCATATGCATTTTTAGAACTTCTATCGTAACGTGTAGGCGCGTGACCCACACATTGTGAGAGCCATGAAAAATATCTGCCACGATATCGAAAATTTCTCGATGTTTTTGAAATAATTTTGTACTTTTCACGCTTTCATCTGCATATATCTAGTTTTCTTCACAACCAAGTTAGGAGTACACTGGATATTTGGAGATTATACCACTAAACATTGTTTTTTTTTCGGAACTTAGTACTCCTTCCCAAATTCATTCAGATGTAACAGAGTATACCAGCCTTACCGGAGTACATCTCCTCTCTGTAAATTTTATCGGCCCAAGCAAGCATAAGTAGTGGTATCGATGAAACAAAAAATATAGTTATTAGAGCCTCTGTGCGTTTTAACTGATTCATTCGATAAATGTCAACCTTCAAGTTGAAACGTTACGGTGGCACTACATCATCATCACAATAACGCCGATGTGCAGTACTTACTCGAAGCGCAACTTGCAACATTTCAAAACACGCGCGCACTTAAGAGGTCCAATACAAAAACAAAAACAGAAAAAATTCGCCAGATCCTACGTACCTGGGAATCGGCATTACGTGAAGCATGTGAATGGAAGGTGACCGTGTTGCAATTTTTGCATAGAGCGACACGTTATGATATGACTCTGAATATATGTACAAATGTTGCACGCATAGACATATGTTGAATAGTTGCAAATGTTTGTACAACCATTTGTTTGCACTTGCGCAACGCTGACAACTGGAACATGCGTATTAGCAACACCAGTTTTGATATGAAGCGCTGATGCTCCGAAGATGCTGGCCGTGGACACTGCTACATAAATCAACTTCAGTGCATAGCACCTATTTACAATTCGCGGTAACCCGACGTGGCGGCTGTATCGAAGGACTACATATGAAATTCTTATAAAATTGGTAGGCAGCACCGCAACTAGTATTGACATTTCACAAAGATTGGCGCCTATTTGAAAGTAATTCCGAGACCTGGCGTAGCTTCGTGGTAGAATGCGTGAATGCCATGCAGAATGCCTGGGGTCGATTCCTGCTGGGACCATGGAGTTTATTATTTGCACTCGTCGGATGATCAATGCTACCTTTTTCTTAACAGGTTTTTCTTAACACTGGCATTTATTTTATGCCTTTGTTGGGTCGACGCTACCGATGTGAGGCATTGCTTGACGCTCACGTGTTGAAATTGCTCATGTGTGTTTTTAGTCGTTCCTAGGTAGATACTGAGTGTCAATTGCCTGTGGCACATATACCCGCATACCAGCGAAACATACCCGCCTGTGGGCATGTTCCACTGTGTGGCAGGAAGTCTTTCACCACGTACACAACTGGATTGTGACAATATTTATGGCTTGTCGAGTGCGTAATATTCGTCAGATCTTACCCTCTCTCGCTAATTTTGGTTCACGCCATGTTCAGGGAGTGACCCCGAGAGCACCCAAACATAAGCAGCAAGATAAATAGATGTATACGCTGAAAGCTGCCGAAATTCGCTAAAAATGTTTCACAAGTCAAATATATCGGAGTTGTGTTATACAAATATTTTCGACCGAACACTGCCGCAGTAAATTTCGAAATTGTGTCGTTGAACTTGAAAAAACTGTAAAGCCATGTTAACATGCGAGAACTATATAAATCAGGACTTTCGAAATGCTTTGCTTGATACCTTTTTTGGCTTCGGTTACTAATAAATTATACGTATCAGAACAACCCTGATATAGAAGTGAATTTACTTTTCAAACATATTTTAACGATATACTGGTGCCTAATGTCATGGTGCAAAAACTGTGTACTCCACTGAGGGACAACGTGTTGATGTTCAGCCTAATTTGGGTGTTTTGCTATTGCAGTCAAATGCCGTCTTAAATATCAAACTTGAAATGGAACGGCTGTCTCGTTGAATTATACATAGTTACCCGTTTTCAGCGAGGCTACCAGATGAACGCTGCAGAGACGCGTTACCAAGAAAATTCCTTGAATGCTCTCTAATTTAGCTTATCATGCATATCTGAAATCAAATACTCGCAGCATCTGATTGGCTCTAAGGCCACCCTTCTACTTAAATGGTCTGTTTCGACAGAGAACTATCTGCTGATAAACACATAATTTTGTGACACTGCAAACAATCCCGTGCTCAATTTTACCGTCTGGGACAGCTTTCATGCGGAGAGAGACTCTCATTTATTACTTCGTAATAAATACGCTGTCAAGGTAAGTGCCAGGGCTGTGTTCTATCTAATGAAGGCAATTACATCTTGACAGGA
The DNA here is from genome assembly GCA_013436015.1 of Rhipicephalus annulatus. Lineage (NCBI taxonomy): Eukaryota > Metazoa > Arthropoda > Arachnida > Ixodida > Ixodidae > Rhipicephalus > Rhipicephalus annulatus. The sequence goes on along the minus strand of WOVY01010157.1, from coordinate 1,105,439 downwards.
ACATATGGCGAATGACGGTTAAATCCAACTGAGGCAATGCGGGTAATGTGCAGCAAAACGATCCGTCAGAGAGTGGAACATGACCTATTTCATTATTAAAAGTGCGGTCACATAGGCGAACTGTGGCCAGTGCATTATTTTTTTTATATTGGACTTACAGTACAAAGCAAAGAACAAAAGTTACTAAAGGTTTTAACAGCGAGCACTCTTTCAAGGAGTACATATTGGTGCAGTTTCATTATTTACCCGCATCTTGTACCAAAAATAAAACTCCATCAATGTTGCATCAAAGCCAAGATCCTCTATGAAATTTCCACTCTACATCTGCAATGCAACACAATTACTTCTGTAATTGAAATACGAGCTGAGTCATAGTTGGTCTGCGCCTGCGACTTTCAATTTGAGGTTGGTAGTATGTGGTATATAGTAAAGATTTTAGTGACGATGGAGCAAGAAAGAAGTTTCTTCGTAGGTAACCGAGTCTTTTACTAGCCTTGGATGTCAAATGTTTCATATGTAATTTTCAGAGCAGAGTGGTAGTTATGTAGATGTCCTGGTGCCGGTACGGTGTTACACTTTAAAGAGTGGGAGAGTAGGGTTGCGCAGCAGCTTTAGTTTCCTTTTATTTACTTTGTGTCGTAAGTTTAGTAGGCACGTCCGCCCTTGAAGGCAACATAGCTTTCGTGGCACTAGGTCGAAGCGTGTTTCACTAGATTGGCCGTGAACGCAGACAGTACGGCACCAGCATGACACCCCGCTAAGCTCACCAGCGCCGGAGGCGGCCGAGCGTTTTGAGTTCCCTTTAACTCTGGAAAAGCAAACCAACCGCCTTATAGGCAACGAAAGGGGAAAGAGGTGAGATTATAAACCTCCTTCTGGTGGCCCAATAATTGCCTCACACCACTGGCAGTCGGCTCATCAATGGGCTTCTTCCGAGATCCAGAGCGGCGGGGTGACTCCTCACTTCGGTTCAGCTGAAGCCCAGGTGCATGCTGTGCTCACGAACGCCGTTTCGAGGCAGCGGGCATTGCGAAATCTCGGAGGTCACCGACAACTTTTACGGGCGAAGCTCCTTAAAGCGGCACCCGTTCATCCCTCGTCGTAGTACGAAAAAGTCTTACGCTTTGACTTGCAAGGTGGTGCCAGTAAGGGATTTCTCCTGTGCGTTGTTGAACAATAAAATATTTGCAGCATGCGCGTCAACTAAAAGCCGAATTTTTCTGTCTCTCATTCCCAATTAGCAGCCACTGGCACGCACATTGAGCACTATCTGACAAGAAAGGGTTGCTACGTTATACTCGCTGGGCGTAACCTTCTTGGCTTTAGAAAGGTTTTGCGAGCGTTGGGCCGCAGTGCCATGAATACAGTGAACTAGTATATAGCATGAACTTGAAGTGGTTAAAGGTGGGAAGTAGACGCGAAGCGCAAGCCGAAAAGAATTGTGCGTGTGCCACCTCTCGTGTAGTCCTTGTAATGTCCTCTGGATGGCGGTGCTTCTATATGCGGAATATATAATGAAAAGATACGAGATGGTGGCCCTTGGAGTGTTGACTAGATGTACGAATGAGCACAGACAGAGGCATGAACGGACGCAAGGACGGACGCAGGGGCGGATGCATGGACGACCGCAGGGACCGACGCATGGATGGGCGTGCAGACGCATGAACAGACGCACGCACGGACGGGCGGATGGACGTATGGACGGTAACACAGACGGACGCACGGACGGACGAAAGCAAGAACGAATGGACGTATGGATGCTTCGCCTCACTCTCCATCATTCACCCTGTGGATATGCTGCCATTTTTGTTTCGGTCCGGCATAACTCCAGTAGCTTTGGAAAGCGGATTGACTGGTGACACGTGAAAGCGTAGCTGATGTAACGGCAATTGGGCGCCCGAGGGACAACTTGGTGCGTATTGTCGCAGTGGCATGTCTTCGACTGCTCCAGCACAAATGAGCTCGTTAGTGGAACTACAGGCGGTTCGCGAGCGGTTCCTTTTAGAACGCACAGGGGACAAACGGATTAATGCCTCCTCGCAAAGAAGTTGACGTGTTACAGGAAGTCATCCTGTGGCCGCAACACACTGTGCGTGTAGCTATGTTTAGATAATTGTGGTCGTCTGAGCTGGCCCTTGCCTTAATGACATTTCCTAGTTGTTTTTTATTTACAATTTGGTCATCGTGTTATTTTGGGTGAGGGCATGAGCCTGCAGGTGCACGAAGGTGGCATTCTCGTGGTGGGGTTTTTGGTCGACCAAGTGCTGTTCTATCAGGGGAAAAGCAGGCGACAATTCACCGAAAGTTGTGTAAGGGCGGGGCACTGAGGGAATAAGAAGAGGCCCAGGAGTTCTGCTTTGTGTTCTGAACTGGGCTTGAGGTGGTAGGCACCATCGGCTTCACCGAATCCCGGAGGGTCTCCCTACAAAAGACGATTCATTTTCAAAGTGTTTTTTACGTCGATATATGTTCGCTTTTATGTAAACTTTGTACAGTCTATAACTACAAGTTTTTTTTCAGCCTGCTAGAACTCCTCCAGCATTTCTGCTTTATCTTCAAGTGACCAGCAAGTCAATCGCCACTATTGGAATACAGGCAGCACGTTTCGTCTCCCACTTTGCTCTTCCACCTCTGGTTGTGCGTCTCGGGCGCCGAGTGGTGAGAGTCGGTTTCTACAAAATCGCAAAAAACCTGAGCTTTACTGGGTGACTACGAAAAAATTAAGGTAAAAAAATTGCATTCAGCCGAGAAACCCTCATGGTCATGCATTTTTAAATGTTTTTATCCATTTATTTAATATGACACAAATGAAGTAGTTAATTGAGAGAAATTGAAGAGAATGATTTTTAGAATGATTTTTGTTGTCGTAGAGATGCTTCTAAGCAAACGTAGAGGCAGCCATCAATAAATTCAAGACACAGTATACTATAATGTTCGGCTAATTGAAGGCCAAAGTATGCATGAAAAAAGCCAGAGACCCTGTAGTGAGAAAAATGAATGGCATATTCTTTAGAAGTGCCAGAGCCGAGTTATTAATATACTTCAAAGAACGTAATACTTCACAAACCTTGAATACCCTCCACAGAGAGGGGTTCCGCAGAGATTTGTGCTGGGCCATTCCCTCTTGAACATCTATATCACTGACATTCAACACGTAGCCAACCAGTCTGTTTATTCGAAATTATTCGCCGACGACTGCGTCCTATTTAGGTGTGTAAGTTCTGTATATGATCAAATCACCTTTAAGAGCAATTTGAATAAATTGGCAAAAAGTTGCAACGAATGAAAATTGGTAAATAACCTTCTGAAAACTGTGCATACGAAACTGTGCACATTTTTTCCGGGCATCCGGCCCGGAAAATTTAGGGCCTCCTGAAACACAAGTGGGGTGCATCCCCCTCTTGTCTTAGGTTGATGATGTACAAAACAATTATTAGACCCTCTTTGGATTACGGCAGTGCTGTTTGCGATTGTTATACCAAAACCGACATAAAAATTAAAAGCATTCAAAGGCAAGCTGTCCACTTGGTTTACAAACGTTTTAGGTGCCTTGATTTACTGTCAGATATGCTGCAGATGGCGAAATCATAGCCGTGCACTATGTGAAAAAATAAAACAAGCAGTCTAAAATTTCTTCGGTTTATTTTGGTAAGCTTGGAATAAACTCGAACAACTACTTCGATCGAGCCTCACGTCACAAACATAGATACTGCGTAAAACCTGCATTCGCAAGATCTAATTAATATAAACATTCAGTTTTCTCTCGAACAATCGCACAGTCAAATTCAACGAACTTCTTCCCCCTTACTACACGCATAGTGTTGACCTTTTCGGTTTTTTTTGTCTGTTTATGTACATCCTCTTTTGCTTGGACAGCTGTTTGCATTGTTGTACAAAATAAAAGAAATAAAATAAAACTGGCTAACTGGAAGGAGAAGAGGTGAATTCTTAAAAGTGAAACTAAAAATAAAATAGATTTCATTCTGCGTGCACACCCAGGCATTGACAGGATGTTAAACAAGCTGGGCAGATCCAATGCAGTGACCATAAATGGCAAGAGTTCGTGTTCACCTACATTTAAAAAGCAATGTTATGCACTGATACGCAAGAAATCAATTGTAGCACTAGCGGTGAGAAAGAAAATACAAAAAGTCATTTTTGCTTCAGAATAGATTCGGCACCTTGAACAAGGTAATCGACATTATTTTTGACACTTTAACGATAATCTTACTAGCAGTACGAAAGAGTGACCAGTGACTGTCGGACGTGCAGTCTCTAGAGGGGCACTGGCAAACAAACTCAGAAGGTGAAAAGCAGGGAAACCATAAAAGCCTCAAATGCAAGCGAATAAATACAGCTAGTGAACATTTAAAAGCTGTTCCATAGGCGCCATATAGCCATAACAGAAGATATAACAGTGAGAAAACTATGCAAGCTGTAAAAAGTTGCAGAAGCCTAGACGCTGCAGCGGCAAACTTGTGCATTGACAAAAGTCGAATGTCCACATTAAAAAACAAAGAAGGCAATGTCATAACCAATATAACAATATAAATAGAATAGTTGAGGTGGTAGAGGAAATATACAGGGAGCTGTACAGAAGCTGAAACAACAAGGATGATATCGTAAGAAGCAATAGTAGCCCAGAGGAATTCTACATTCTAACAGTAACGACAGGGTAACACTTCATGAAACAAAGAAAGACCTAAGAAGAATGCAAAGAGGCAAAGCCACTCGATCATCATCATCATCATCATTATCAGCGTGACTACGTCCACTCAAGGACACATGCCTCTCCCATGTTCCGCCAGTCAACTTGGTCCTGTGCTTGCTGCTGCCAATTTATACCCGCAAACTTCTTGATCTCATCTGCCCACCTAACCTTCTGTCTCCCCCTAACTTGCTTGCCTTCCTTGGGAATCCAGTTAGTTACCCTTAATGACCATTGGTTATCCTGTCTACGCGCTGCATGCCCGGCGCATGTTCATTTCCTCTTTTTGGCTTCAACTATGATATCCTTAACCCCCGTTTGTTCCATAATCCACTGTGCTCTCTTTTTGTCTTTTAAGGTTACACCTACCAATTTTCTTCCCAGTGCTCACTGCGTCATCCTCAATTTAAGCCGAACCCTCTTTGTAAGTTTCCAGGTTTCTGTTCCATAGCAAACTACCGGCAAGATGCAGCTGTTATATGCGTTCCTCTTGAGGAATAGTGGAAATTTACCTGTCATGATTTGTGAGTGCTTTCCAAATGTGCTCCACGTCAGTTTTATTCTTCTAGTTACTTCAATCTCGTGGTTTGGCTCCGCGGTTATTACCTGCCCTAAGTAGACATAGTATTTTACAACTTGAAGTGCACTATTACCTATCTCGAAGCGTTGTTCTCTTCCGAGGTTGCCGTACATTACTTTCGTTTTTTACAGATTCATTTTAAGACCCACCTTTCTGCTCTCCTTGTCCAACTCCGTAATCATGAGTTGCGATTCGTCCCTGGAGTTACTCAGCAATGCAATGTCAATGGCGAAGCGCAGGTTACTAAGGTACTCTCCATTAACTCTTATCCATAACTGTTCCCATTCTAGGCTTCTGAAAATCTCCTGTAAGCACGCAGTAAATAGCATTGGGGAGATTGTGTCCCCCGGCCTTACATCCTTCTTGATTGGTATTCTGTTGCTTTCTTTATGAAGCACTATGGTAGCAGTTGATCCCCTGTAGATCTTTTCCGGGATGTTTATATATACTTCACCGACGCCCTAATTCCGCAGTGTCTGCATGACGGCTGATATTTCTACTGAATCAAACGCCTTCTCGCAATCTATGAAGCTGAAGTTTTTCTAACACAATCTGTTCTCCATCTTTCAGCAGATCTGATGTTACCTGATCATCACCAGCAGCTTCACCTCGTTGCATGTTCCGAAGGCTTTTCTGACTTCTTCTAAAATTACTGTTGGGGTGTCATCTGGGTTACTGCTAGTTCTTATAGTGATTAGGTTAGGGTTGTCCAGACTACTGTACAAGACTCTGTAAAACTCCTCCGCTATTTTAGCTATTCTGTCCACATCGGTAGTTATTTTGCTTTCTTTGTCCTTTAGTGCGTACGTACAATTTCTGCATATTCTAAGTCTCTTCTTCACTGCTTTGACGCTTCCTCCGTTTTTCAGAGCGTGTTCAATTTTCTCCGTTTTATTTCTTCTTACATCGAGTAGCTTATGCTTATCAATCTGCTGGATAGGAGAAGGTAATAACGGACCTCCTGAATAATGGAAGAGAAACTGTGTTAGAAATGCTAGCGACCTTATATATGAAGTGTCTCTTGACGGGAAGGGCGCCAGAATCTTGGAAGAACACCAACACTATTTTAATTCATAAGAAACAAAACGTCCATGACTTGAAAAATTACAGGCCGATCAGCTTACTTACAGGCCGATCAGCTTCTCTAGAAACTATTTACAAAACCACTCGCTAATAGAATTAAGGTGCCACTATAGTTCAATCATCCAAAGGACAAAGCTCCACAGGCTATATTTATACTCCTCGACAGACCACATTCATACTATCAATCAGGTAATACAGAAATGCACAAAATACAAACAACTTTTACGCATAACTCTCATAGATTACGAGAAGGCGTCTGAATCAGTCGAGAGTTCAGCAGTAATGCCGGTACTACAGAATGAGGGCATTGAGGAACCCTACATAAACATACTGAAATAATCTATGGTTGCACCACAGGCACCAGAGTTCCCCATAAGCAAAGTGACAGAATCTCAATAAAGAGAGGTGCACACAGGTGAAACACGATCTCTCCGATGCTATTTACTGCGAGTTTACAGGAGGCTTTCGGGGCTCTAAAATAGGAAGAACCAAAGAAAAAGTTAATCGAGAGTATCTTAGTAACCCGCCATTCGCCTATGACAATGCCTTGATGTGTAACTCCGGGGACGAATTACAGCTCATGATCACTGAACTGGATACGGAAAGGAGAAGTGTAGGTTTTTGCGATAGGTGGAGACAGCACTTTGGAATAGGTGGAGAGATGCTGAAAAATGTACAGCAATATGTCTACTTTGGACAGGTAACCGCCGAGCTGAACCACGAGAGTGAAATAACTCAAACAATAAGATCGGGATGGATCACAGTCAGTAAGCATTCTCAAATCATGCATAGTAATTTGCCACTAACCGTCAAGATGAAGCTATTTAACTGCTCTATTTTATTGGTAAATACCTACGAATTAGAAACCTGGAGGCTTAGAGGATCATCTTTAAATTAAAGACGACGGACTGAGCGATGAAAAGAAAAATAATTGGTGTAACCTTAAGAGACACGAAAAGAGCAGTGTGGGTCAAGAAACAAGCCGGGCTTAAAATATTATAGTTGAAATGAAGAAAAAATGAACATGCACTGGACACGCAGCATGTAGGCATCAAGAAGAGGCAGAGAATAAGGCGGGCCGTTGAAATTAGTAAGAGCGTATGTATAACATTGCAGCAATGAGCACAAGACCAAGTTGATTGACAGATAATGGGAGAGGTGTTTGCCCTGCAGTGGCCACAGATAAGTAATATATATATTGGCCAGTTGGGGTTCAGTTGTAGATTGTAGACGCAAAGTACTTGACTTGTGCTACTCTGCAACTCGCCGCTGAAGTGCGGGAGTTGTCCGACAATGATGCGGGTGTAAGAAATAATATTTGGTTTATTTACTTTACGTTAAAAGGCAGAGCAAAACGTTTTTCTGAATTGGCCACTGAGACATATCACTTTTGTCGGTAGTGTTAACACCAGTGCCTGCGCCGGCAAGGGAGCGGCGTTTTTTCTTCGTCAATGAAGTCGCGAAGGGCTGCCAGACTGTGCTTGCTCTGTATGCGAGGCATCATGGTGTGAGTTGCCGTAAACAATTTCATGCGAGGAGCACAATGGTTTTCGCGGACGCAACATCTTCCTTACAAGAGCCAGAGCGCCAGACACAACTTTCCTCGCGAATTGAGCGAGCAGTGTGGCGGGCCCTTTTGAATTTTGTGGTGGCAGCCTCCTTTAATGCATTTTGTTGTTTCTGGGGGGGGGGAGCCCTCACCAAGCCACACTCACACGAGAAGGAAGGGCCAGGTTGCTGCCGCGTTGCAATGCAGTGACTACGCCTCACTAGTGAACGTTTACCTGGGTGCGTGTGGCGTCACCTTATCAAGTTGTGTGCGACACTTGATTGGATAGTGCAATGAGCACCCGTTCCTTGACCTTGTGATAACATACCTTTTATATTGACTCCCCCGGCTCATTTGAGGAGTTATTCATGTAGAGGATGTATATAAACCCGGTCTTAAGGTCACTTTCCTCTGCTGCCTCAAAGTTTTAATCCCGGATTTTCGGTGCCTGGATAGGCGGGTCACAACAACTGAACGTCAGACGGGGGGGGGGGATAACGCTTCGAGATGGAGAGGCCCAAGCTGGAGGGTCAGCCGATAGCCGTAGTCCTGGAATTCAGCGGGATCGACGCAGCGTACACTACCACACGGTATGGAGTGAGGGCCGGGCTTTGTGCTTGAGATGTATCGAGTCTTTAAACACAGACTCGTTGAAATACAGATATACCAAGCAACTTCCTAGACGTTAATTGTGGCTGCTATCTCACAACAGAGCGACACTTTGTGATTATCTCAGGAAGACAAGCTAAGCAGAATAGCTCAGATAATTCGGTAGAAACATGTGTGAGTTCTGCGGGAGTTTCGAGGGTAGGTTGCGGGAGATTTTTGGGATGTTGTAGAGAGCAAAGAAGTGACAAAACTAAGAAAAAGGTAGAGATGGAGGTTGGCCACGTGAGATTGCGTGTGTGATTAAGCTTTTCTTCTCCCCTGTATATTCTGTCAGGCTTGAATTTCTCCAGACACAAAATTGAAACTAGTGCCTTTGCAATTTATGACAACTTAGCCAAAGCAAAGTAGTGATAGACCTAATGAGTTTGATGAGTGATAAACTGGTAAACGTGTGTGGAGATCCCGCCCTAGAATTTGACAATGATTGATATGCCTGAATCTCAACTTCATGTAGTTAATCTCGAAATCAAATGGAACAGTCAAGATATTGAGTACTTTCAGAATATGTAACTAATTGAAGAAGAGCGGATAGAGAAAGAGCGAATACGAGAAGAACACAGGAGGGGAATGCAACAAATCGCGAAGGAGGTAGAAAGATTCCGACGCCTGTGTGAAAGACTAGAACGTGGGTTCGAAAATGTTGCAGCTGCCTTTCTCTCTTGTTTATGTACTTCTGCAAGCCACTGAGCTCCCTTTCTTCGAATCTTTTCATTGATCCGAAGGGATGCATCCTTTCTACAGATTAGAAAGATTTCCCATTTTCTTTCAACATCATCTGTTGGTTAACCCCACTGCGTAGCATGTCTGTGTTCCCTAGAGGCTTCCTGACGTTTTGCTATGGCTCTCTTAAGTTCCTCATTACACCAACTCTTGGGTTTTTGTCTTCTTTTCTGGGGTGACTTGTCACGTGCCTTAGCAAGCTCTAGCTCAAACAGCCTGATTAGATTCGTGTATGTCCACAGTGTTTTATTATCCTTAGTGATTACTTTCTCAATTTGTTTAGTAGCTATTTATATTGTCGCGGTTAAACGTAAGCAGTGCACCGAGTCGTTGAGTCCGAGAACTGACGGCGTGTGTTTTTATGCAGGAGCCAAGAGCAGGCGAGCAAACCAAAAGCACTTCGTCTTCTTCAGTCCCCCTTTTCACGAGGCGGTTGGCGTGCACATCGTCTTCGTTCTTCGTTTTGGGCGTAGCAATATTTGCCTTTCTGAATAAAAATTATCCTGTAGTTGCTCATCTCTGACTCCTTCCCACTTTCACTGCTGTTCCAAAACTTAGCTCGATACGTTTGTGATCGCTACCCAGACTTCTGGAGCCATTTTCATCTATGCGCATTTCTGAGCTTATCATACAACCTATGTGCTTATCATACAACCTATGAGCTTATCATACATTCTATGTGACATCAGTGCGTAATCTATCGTCGACTGCAGACTTCCTACCTCCCATGTTATTTGCCGTTCATTCTTCTCGGTACTGTTGCATATGATAAAATCTTGTCTTTCACACATATCCATGATCATTTTGCCTGTTGGGTCGGAGCAATTCCCGCAGCGCCACTTAGTGAGCACACCGTGCGCCAGTGCGTGGCTACGACGCGATGCCGGACGGATCCAGACCTCACTGAGCTTCGCCCCTGAAAATATATAATATTTGGCCGTCTTTTGAAACATTCCGGTCATATTATAAGAAAACCATAGCGTAGTGCACCGAAAGAAACAGACACCAAATGAGCAAGTGAACGAGGGCAACGCACATTCTCTAAACTAAACTTATTAGATTTGGACGCAAATGAATAGACCAAGTGGGTACAGGGTAAAAAAAAGCCGTAAATCAGGCTTCACGGGGTCCACACACCCGGGCTTGGCAAACATGACACCTTTAAAGTAAAGAAAGGGAAAATGGGCTTATGCAGATTATCTACATTGCAACGTCAATAACAAGCTAGTAAGTGCGAAAAAAGGGTAATGATAAAGGTCCGCAAATAGCAGTGACTGAAAAAAAAATACTGCGAAGTTGGGCTGATTTAAACCAAGCATTTAGCCAACCGTAGTAGTCCAACAGTTTGAAGTTCCGCGCCACTTGGCAAGAGATGATGGTTTCATTTTCCTTCTTTGAGACTCGCGCTTCTATTGACACCAAACGGAGTGACTTCGATTCTTGTTGGATTTAGTGCTTCCATGTTGGTTGCGTTATAATCTTAGATGATTTAAAATATACTATAGCATCACACTTTTGCGCCTTGATCTTGGTAAACCGGAGATTAGCAGTTTCATTTTGCTTTTTATAGAAGGAATGATGAAATCGAACGTGTGCATGAGAAGCATACGACGCCTTCTTTTTTTTCAGTTTATTCTATACTTGCGCGAAGCACTAAGTGACCGCAAAAAGCAGAATTGACGGACCTTAAAGCCCCTTGATCTTGAGAAAGTACCGCCATCCACTGTACTCGCCGCCGCGCACTCGACCTCCTCTCTCTCTCCTCGCCCCCCTTCGCATCTTCCCGGTCTCCGACACTTTTTCTGCACGATGACTGGTCTCCTTCGTGGTTGCCCTTAGAGACGCGTGGATCTTGCTTGTTACTCGGGTTTTTCTTTATCGCTCGCGCCATTTTTCGCCGACGCTCCACGTAACAACCGTAGCGCGCGCCTTGTTATGTGTGCTTTGTGCCGTCGGTATGCCGTGCTGCTGCCTATGTCTGCAACAAAAGCAGTGGAAAAGGTTACGCACTTTTTATGATACCCCAAGAAAAACGCGATGGTTTGCGGAAGCAGCAGCGGCTCCACAACATCGGCCGAAAAAACTTCGTTCAAACAAAGAACAGCGTACTTTGTGAGGTAAGGCTCGCAAAGAACGTTGCTCTTATTGCTCCTATCAAAGCTCTTATTGCTCCTAGCGAAGCAGCGTTCAATGCTGCATTTTAACTATTGTTATGACCTGCTCATGAACATAAGTGTTTTTTAGGGGCGTAGCTTCTTACGCCGCGGGTCGTATGTTCCATGACGTCGTAATTGTCGTAGCACCCACTTGCAATGTATTGTATGTTAATAAAAACGGTGTCACAGCCTATCTACGGAGTGAGTGATGAGTGTGACAAAGCACGCATCAGTGCGTCCGTGCTTACGTGCGTCCATCCATCCATCAGTGTGTGCATTCATCCGTCCGTTCGTGCGTCCATACGCTTTGCCCCACTCGTCATTATTCAACTCAGGGATATGCTGTGATTTTTTATTGATTATTTGTGCGATGCTTGAAACTAGAGTTAGCAATAAGATGAATTCCTTCGTTAGAAACAAAAAGAAAATTTATTCATTTACCATTTTTACAAAAAATAATGGCAGGGAAAGTTGCCTTAATTGTACCTTGTTGCATTCAGCCAGCCACTACTAGAAAGACCCGCCGAAAATATGCTCGATCATCTGCACTCGTATTTGCACGAAATAATGGTTGCGAGCACAGTTATTTTTCTACAACAGTTGATGACTTGAATTCACTGCTTTGTGGGATTTTTTTCGGGTGACAGTTTTGCTATATAGCTGGAAACTTGTCTACTTGGGGATTACAGTGTCCAAATTTGTTTTTCATTTTGTTCCTGTTTCACACACATGTGACCTCTGTTAGCGTGAAAATACATGTTTCTTTTTGTTTGCTGGCACGAGTCACTTGATGTATCTTATGCCCCTCCTGCCTGGACCAAAATGTTGGTCTGCAATGTGTTTAAATAAATATTTGATGGATATGCGGGGTGAAATAAATTATTAAATAGAAATATATAAAAATCTCTAGCTTATATTTTATCACCACGCTCGCATCTTAGCAATCGTCAAAAATGCACAACTGTAGTCTGCTTTCGCTACGAATAATAACATGGAATCGCACAGCTCCTCTATCGCGATTTGTGAGACTGTTAGGATTTGTTTACTAGAACGTTTGGTGGAGAAAACAAAGAAATAGACGAACAAAAATTACACTAATGGGCGCGCTTGTTTCAATAAGGGCAGTTCTTTTGTTTTGTTTTTTGAAAAGTATTAACACAAAAAAATATGAAATAGATGTGATACACCAAAAAAAGGAAAGAAATAGGGAGGTGCAACGCAAAAAAAGCTATAGCACAGTAATAACATAGGTGAACCATTTTCTGGGAGACCGTGGCCACAACTGCTTTGGTCCCACCTGCATTAGCATGTCTTTCATTACCAAAAAAACACTATGTTATCTTTCATACCATTGTCGCATGGGTGCTTCTGACTGGGATCAGTCAGTCTGGATAGAATTGTTTGGTCGCTATCACTGCGCCGATTATAATGACCTTGATCCCAATCGCGTGTGATCGCGATTATAAGCGACACCGTAGGAGCACCTCATCCGAATCTAACCTGATCCGGAACGGTTCTTATCACGATAAAAAGTGTGATCCTGATATTATTTACAGCCTTGTCTGCTACATGAAAACTTTCCTTAGTGATCACTTTTTTTCCGTGCAGTGCTTGTGTTTTCCTCTTTGGCTTGCACAGAATAATGTTTGTGACACTAATAATATGCGTAGTTTTGCGAATAAACCTATTGAAAAATTGAGCGCTAAAGTGACGGGTCGTACACGCCACAAGTGGACATGCCACAAGGGGAACTACATCAGATGCAAACGTACAGCATGCTATAATGTGGCAGAAAAATATCTCCATCGAAGAACTCCCCATAAAAGCTTTTATTTATTCGGCAAGCCCAATTTATACGACCGTTGGAAGAAGCTAATCCTTCAATAAACGGTTGCTTCAGTGTTCCTAGCTTAATTATCACCAACAAAAATCCAGCACTACTGTGGCGCGGAAGCTGCCGTAAATAACCTACTTTCAATAAATCTGCGGCGCGCCCGCGAGAGCGTCCGCAATAAACGGCGCCACACGCCACGCCTACGGCAAGCGGGCGAAGAAAATTGAGGAGGAAACCCGCGCGTGGAGGAGAGTGTCGTTACTTTCCCAGGATCAAGGAGCTTCAGGACAAATGAAAAATTTCAAGCGAGGCGGGGATTTGGTGCGTAGTTTTTGTTACAAAGTCTGTAAACATTGTTTCACATTTCCTCTCCCTATCCAATCATATTCACAATTTTTTTCTTAGACATTTCTGAACGAAACAAATGAAGACTGTGTACCAAGTCCTTGGTTTCCTACATCGTGTATATGTCTAAAGCGGAGCGGCAAGATTTATCGAAAGTACATTTCATTTGTTCCGACTACGTAGGGCACACGTGCTATCGCCATGTGCAGTTACATCAATGTACATTTCTTTTATGTGGCGTAAACTACGGTTCAGGGCTGATGACTGCAGATCGAATTTTATATTGTATATTTCGTTTGTCCCTTCGTACTTTCGCCACTTATAAAGACGATAGCCTTTCTTTGAATGTTTCGATACAAAAAATTTGGTCTCCTCCTCTGTGTTTTTTGCTTTCGTGCGTGTCACCCAACGAGGTAGAACGGCGATACCTTAATCTCTTCCTAAGTGACCAGCCATCTTGACTGACGTCTGCTTTCAGACGTTCTGACATTATCAATCAAAAATAATAATACACATACTTTTGCGCAACAACAGCACCGGGTCATCAGGTAGTGTGTTACTGTATTTTTAAAATGCATACCGCGACCTCACCTACATTCATCATCCGGTGTCACCCCACGACGACAATCAATGTATAAGTATAACAGTGAAAATGAGACTTACCATCACGGTTGTGGGTGCCTACCTCTCTCCGTCAAACCATTTCGACCATACAAGACTACAAGGTATCCTGTCAGCAACTTCTCACCCATACTTTATATTTGGCAACTTCAACGCCCATCATACAGTCTGGGGAAGTTCGAGAATAATGTTAAAGGGAGAAAGTTGGTATCCTTCGCCTCCGACAACCAACTTTTCTTGCTAAATGCTGGCAGTCCAACGTTCCTACGTGGTTCAAGGTATAGCAGCTGCCTTGACCTGGCCTTTGTCTCACGTGGCCTCATCAGGCATGCTGAGTGGTTTCCAGACATAGAAACGCATGGAAGTGACCACATTCCCACTTACGTCAAAATCGAAGGATTGTCCCATGCTAAGATATGCGTAGTGTTCAGAGAGTGGACTGGTTGAAATTCCAGTCTCGCATGGAAGAGCAATGTGAAGCAAACATATCCCTCGACATAGAGGAGATAATTAAAAGCACAATACACGATACTACGTGTACCCTCACCTGCTCTCCCAAAGTAACGGAATTTGACGTCGAGCTAGAACGACTTCGAGCAACCTGACGGCGTGCTGAACGAAGATACCGACGCTAGGAGGCAATAAAAGACTTACGGATTGCTCAATGTATACAAAAGAAGATTCAGCGCCGGATAAATAAACTCGAGTCACAACGTTGGACTGGTTTTTGTCAGTCACTTGACCCACGAAAACCTTTATCCCAATTGTGGAAGACGGTACGAGGTCTCCGCACAAAACCCACTCAGTGGTCACCATTCAGGGCTCTCGCACTTTCTGAACAGAGACGCGGCATCGACGTGGCAGAAGACTTCTGTGCCAGAGTGTCTGGGCCACTCACAGTGCCAAATAGCGTATTGCCCTCGACTAACTGTCCACAAACACTGGATTTCCGCATGCATATGCCTTTTTCCATCGTGGAGCTCAGAGCAGCACTAGCTTTGTGTGGACGCACGTCGGCACCAGGGCCCGATAGAATTTCTTATAGGGCCTTGTGTCATCTGGGTGAACGCGCGAGAATCGTCCTTTTGGAGTTGTACAACAAATCCTGGCAAGATGGAACGCTCCAGAGAACCTGGAAGACAAGTCGCCTAGTTCCACTTCTGAAGCCAGGCAAGTCACCGTTGGACCTCTCATCTTATCGTCCGATCGCATTGGCCAGTTGTGTATGCAAAGTTATGGAGAGGATGATCCTTGGACGCCTGGAGTGGTTCTTGGAGTATAACAACATCTACCCAGATGCCATGGCAGGATTTCGGCGTGGTCGAGCATCGATTGACAACGTAGTCGACCTGGTCACTTATGTCCAACACGAAAAAGGCCGTAAGCGTCTCTGCGCATCTTTGTTCCTAGACGTCAAAGGGGCGTATGACAACGTTACGCATGAAGCTGTTCTTACCGCTCTCGAAGATATAGGAGAAGGTGGTCGGATGTATCGCTGGATACGTAGTTATTTGTCAATGCGATCCTTCTTTGTGAGCACTGAAGATGGTTCAACCTCTCGACATTACAGCCACTGTGGCGTCCCCCAGGGTGGCGTACTCAGCCCTGTGCTGTTCAATCTTACGTTAATTTCTCTCAGTGAGCATCTGCCAAGCACGGTCAGGCTATCAATGTACGCGGATGATATCTGCGTTTGGGCATCGGCTGTAACACGTCTGCAGTTACGAGGGAGAATTCAAAAAGCTGCCACTGAAACATTACGCTATCTCAGAAATCGAGGCTTGGAAATTTCTTCCAAGAAATGCGCCCTCGTAGCTTTTACACGAAAGCCTATGGATAAGTACACTATAAGCATCAATGGTCAAACTGTACCATACGTTCGATCGCACAAGTTTTTTGGCGTCATAAATGACAGGAATCTATCATGGAGCGATCACGTATCGTACTTGAAGAAACGGTTAATGGACATCTGTAATATACTGAAGTTCTTTGCAGGGAAGACTTGCGGAATGTCTCCCGGTGCAATGCTACAGCTGTACAGAGTACTTTTTTTGGTTTCCTGCGGTACAGTTTACCGGCATTGAGCAATGCAAGCAAAACAAGAATTCGAACGCTACAGAGTGTTCAGTCCCAGGCACTCCGGATTTGCCTCGGCTTGCCTCGTAGTGCGTCAACAATGGCTACTATAGCTATCGCCGGTGACCACCTCATCACGACACAGATCGACGTTGAGGCACTCAGGACATATATAAGGCATATTGCTCGGACACCATGCCACCACCTAGCCTCTTTACCAGCAGACAGACCACGTTCGTCATTTTGCCAAACGGTCACCATATACCGCGATTCTTTGCCAACATACTTCACACCCGCCGCCAGGCCCTCGACTCCTCCATGTTGCCTGACTCAGGCTAACATCAGGCTAACTATACCTGGCATCAAGAAAAAGGCAGATATGTCGTCACCTGCTCTTAGACAGCTTGCTCTGCTCTTGTAATACGAGACGTATCAAGGCTGTATACACGTATACACCGACGGCTCTGTTTTACAGAAGAGTTCAACGGCATCATTTGTTATACCGATAAAAGACGCGACAAGAAAATTCAAGACTTCCCACCTCACGACATCAACGGGGGCAGAGCTCACAGCTCTTCGTGCCGCATTGGAATTCATCAGCGATCAACAGCCACAAAAATGGACAATTTTCAGCGACTCAAAGGCGGCACTGCAATCCCTTTTATCACCTTTACGTCACGGCCTGTACGAAGAGCTGGTATTTGATATTGCAAAAAAGACTCACAAATTTATTGAGGAAGGACATGAAATAGCCTTTCAATGGCTTCCAAGTCACTGTGGAATAATTGGCAATGAACGGGCCGATCGAGCGGCCCGTTCTGCCCATTCTGAAAGCGATGAAATATCCATTCCGCTTTCGAGAACTGACGCTGCACGGAAACTCCGCATGCTTGCTCGCAAGCGCACCACGTCACAATGGAATGAGTCACATTTCATCCATGTACGGTTAGGTACTTTAGACCCAACCCTCAGTCTTCGCATTCCTCCGGAATTACGCCGACGAGACGCTACTATGCTGTGCAGATTATGGTTGGGCGTCGCATTTACCAATGCGTACGCGTTCCGCATAGGAACGGCTGACACTGCTGCATGTGACCGTTGTGGCAGTGATGAAACAACTTGGCACATTCTGTGTGAATGCCCACAATAATGCTCGCAGAGACAGTCACTCTGCAGTGCACTTGATGAACCGGACAATCAGCCTCTTTCGGAAGAAAGACTCCTGCGCTGCTGACAGGACTTTATGTCGCAGAAGAAGGCTGTGAAGGCGCTCCTGCGCTTCTTGCGTTCAACCGGCCTGTCCAAACGACTCTGATCGGAACTCCCTGAATGTGTGTGCATGTGGTTTTTTTAGATGCGGAAGCATCTTATACTCGCGCCTTGTAGTGCGCCGTCCGCGCCGTCCGCACCGCTTCTCGAACATTCGACAGCTGACGCGCGCGCATGCGCCGTCGCGCCGTCGCCCACCATCTGTGCCGCGCGCGCTTCTCCTTCGAGAACATTCGACAGCTGACAGCGCATGCGCCGTCGCCATCTGTGCCGCGCGCGCGCTTCTCCTTCGAGAACATTCGACAGCTGACAGCGCATGCGCCGTCGCGCTGTATATATACTCAAGGTCGGCGCTCGCTCGCTCAGTTGCCGCTCGTTCGTTGGTTTGTACTCACTCTTTACTTTACCGACCACAAAGCCATCGTCCTCAAAGTTCGTCGCAATAAATAAAACACCGCCCTTTCGCATACGTGCCGTACGTGTTCACTCATTTAACACCCCATTTCAAAACCACGTTAACCAATTTAGCCATCGACCCAAGTAAGTCGCAATTTAACACCCGTTAACCAATTACATGCTTCCGCATCCTCCTCAGTGTTCCCCCGAGGGAAGCTGCGGGCAATTTTTTTTCCTAATTTATTTTATATCTATCCTCTTTCCGACCCTTTTCCCCACCCCCGTACAGGGTAGCAAACCAGTTAGTCTAGGTTAACCTCCCTGTCTCTTCCTTTTAATTATTTCTCTCTCTCTCTAAAATGCATAGGTTATAAATATAAATACTTCAGTGCTTATCACATGGCGCTGGAAATGCGACCCTATGACGGAATAAAAGTGGTAATTCCTACGCTTCACTAAAACTATAGCTCCTACCTAACACTACAAGGTTCTGCCACGTACCAGTGACTGCGTTCTAGAAATACTTCGTTTCTTCAAAGTGTATCTCAGACAGGGTCTGCTCGCCGATTCTTCGGGGCAGAACGTCAGATAAGCGTTATATTACCTCGGTCAATAGTGAAGGCTATCCTCTTTCATCCATCTTTGCCAGCAAAACACACAGATACACAACCGAATGTTATATATTTTAGTATTGTTATTCATGTTGAATACGTTTGTTACTCAACCATGTGTTTAGTGTCTAAATAGGGTGCTTTTTTATTTCAATATCGCTTTTTTAGAACTGCTTTTACAATAGACAGGGGCTACGTCAGGCACATGCTCGCGTCTTTAGCCCTTACGCGTTAAGTTTTTGTGAAAAAAAAAGCTATCAGATCTGCGAATATTAAGAGCCAACTGTCAACTACTGAACAGCGTCAAATGCTACCTTTCATGCGCAACGTCCTCCCCATTTTTCTTTCGAAGAAAACAAGCTTCTCAGTTAAAAGTATCAATAAATATACTGAATAACATTGAGTGCTAAGTCTGTCAAAAGGACGGTAATATAGAAGGTTTTATAGAAAATTTAATTGGATGAGCGTGAGCACCCCACATTTGTGCCATGTATAAGTTAACTAGCAAGTGTCATAACTGGCTTAGAAAGTACAAGATCTTTTAAAGAAAGCTTTAAAGCAAAGCCAGCAAAACCGCACAACACAATGAAGAAGCACACACCGCAAGTCTCCAGCGTTGTGTGCGTCTGGCTTCTAAAGGCGTCCTCTGCTTTTGCTTGCTTTTCTTCGAGTAACATGAATTAGCTGGCCCAGGTATCAAATACTCTACTTAAATCCGGATGTCATTGAAGTTTCGATAATTACTAGTACAATATCGTTAGCAATGAACTGTCAGGTTGTTGCGTGTTTGTGGTATTTCACAACTCAGTCAATTCGGCTAGAATATTGAGTGTTCCTGTGCTGCAGTGAGAAGGACATGGTAACTTCAAGATGGGTCACGGTTTTCATATTGCGTTATTTGAAACAGATACGTTAAAAAACTACCTCCTACGCGTCTAAAAACGCATTGTTAGCTAAATACAACCTAATCGCGCTTCCACTAGTAAGAGAAGATGAGCAATTTTTTTTTGTAAAGGCAACACGCCACAACGAACGTTGCAGTCTTTCAACATGCAGTCCCTGTTTCGCTCAAAAACTCATCACCTCTTGTGAAATATCCTAGCTGCTTTATCGTCATCTAGACGTTGTCGCACTATTCGCTATGGCGAATGCATGAACAGATACCTTGTAGTGTTGATGTTACTTCTGTTGATTAAACTTTGCTGCACTGCTAGATGTTGTGGGAAAATCCACGCTTGAATGTCTCTTCGTCTAGAAAATTGATTGTTCACTCTCGAATATGCTTTCAAGTTACAGTTCTTGAAGAAACCACGGAGGTCACTTTACTCGCTGCTGCGGTCGCGTTTACGAATAAAGCGCACTGTGCTCACACAAAGAAGTAAGAGCTGTGACAGTTCGCGCTCGTACAGTGTCTGTTCATATCGCGCGTGCTTTCTGCTTGAGGTGCGCGCTGCAAGTTTTGAGATTCATGCCGTTTTTCACTTGACAGCACAATTTCTTGCTGTATCATTCATTTGCGCACACTTGTGGCGAAACAACGCACAATAGACGCTTAACTGCCTCTATGCAGACATATTTGGCTCGCCTTACACCAATTAGACAAAGGAATAAGCCATGTTTTTTTCCTTCTCAGACATCATCTCGAGGAAGCTGTTTACATGACAAATTTTTCCATTGGTGATTCTAAATCGAGGTTATAGCTCCCACAATTTCAGCAGAGTTGCTTTTTAGGTAAGTCGGTACATACATAGCAAACTACAAAAGCCAAAAAACGTTGAAATTAGAAAAAAACAGAACAGCATAAGCAGAGACAGAGAGCAGAGACGTGGCACAGCTCTCATATCACATTAACAATACTGGGCGTATAGCCGCGTAAGAAAGGGGCCAATGATGTCTACATTGTGGAGCCAACAGAGGGCAGGCAGCATGAGCCACCTCCATTGCATGACGGAGCCACCTCGAATAAATGCTCCTAGACTCTTGAGTTACACCGTAATCTACATCGTGCTTTCTAGAGTCAAATGGGATTTAGTGATAACTCAATGATCCCTTATTTAATCTGAATATTTTATACTTTTATTGCTATTTTCATCTTTATTTTTCAAAGCACAAATAAGGCCCAACAATCAGAACAATCTTAGAATGTGTAAGCACTCGCGACCCCACTCTCGTCTCTGTTGCCGTCGCTTGGTGAGGCTGCTAGAGAACCCAGCGTATCGTCGACGTTCGATGACGCAGTTTCGGTGGAGCTGTCGCCAACTGCGGCAGGGTCGTCAGAAATCGTGGGAGACTCGGAGTCACCAAGTGCAGTAACATTTGTTTCTGATGGCAAAGATTCAGTAGCGTTCAAGCCTCGGTCTGTGGCATTACCGGGGGGTACCACAATGTCGACGTTTTGCCGCACATCGCACAAAACAAAAGGCATAAACGGGATCTGAAATGGGAAGAACATCGGTAAATAATAGCAGCAACAAATTTAGTGATTTTTCCTTTTTTCTTTTCTCCAGAGTTTGTTGCTTCATCATGCACTACGAAGGAGGCTATTATTATATACCTGTTGGACTGATATCTCACGTGAAGCTTAGTGCTTAAAATATATAACAACTTCTTCCACTCAGCGAAAATTTATATGCTAATGATTGAAAAATTATTGCAATCCAACATTACAATCCATCTAGTGGCTACGGTACTCGGCTTCTCACCCGCAGGTCGCGAGATCAAATCGCGGTTGCGGTGGCTGATTTTCGATATAGGCTCAAATGCGGTAAGCCAATCTGCTCGGGTACGTTTGGATGCACGTTAGAAAAACACGTGGTCGAAATTTGTCGAGCCCTTCATTACGGCGTCTCTCATAATTAATTGGTGATTTTGGGCAATCAACATTACCATTCATTCTGCGCTCAATGTTTGTTAGAAAAATTGTATACACACGAAATCTACGATTTGGGCTTTTAGATGCCTATTAACTGTTTATTTGAAATGACTGCAAAATAGATGAATCATGCAACTTTGAATAACAGGCACCATAATCAATTAGATTCTGTATTTGCGCTAAATGCAACAGCGATGCCTTAAAGTGAGCTTTAACCTGCCTTTGTGAGCTGGTGTGCAGAGGCAGCGAACCTTCAGTAGACAGCATCTGTCACCGTAAACGAAATGTGCACGACGTTCATGAATGTAATGACCAATGAAATAATTCAAACGCAGATTTCGCCTCTCACGTCTTCAGGCTGTTGCCATCACAAAGTGTTTTTTATATTGTCACGACGTCAAAACAGAGGTCTTGCCATGGAGATTAAGACGCGCAAGCGAGTCACCAGCTGACTACCAGCACTCCTTGTGTGGGGCACTGTACATGATGTCTTTACCTTTCTAAGGCGGTAGACGAGCTCTTGTTGCATGATTCAGAAGTCGGCGCCAGTGTCTACCAGCGCTGTAACGTGATGTCCGTCAATGAGAACGCCAAGATCGGCACGTAAAACTTCATCGGCATTAGTATTCGTCGTCATATTCGTCGTCGTTGGCGTAATATCTTCTTGCTATGAAAGGGGGAACTTTTCGGCATCTCTACGATTGGCAACCTTACCCCGGAGGTAGCAGCAGTTAGTTTCTCTAGCGCGGGCTAAGCGAACAGCCTCTGATGACGTCCGCCTAGCTCTGAGGGAAGTCACGGTGATGCGCAGGTGATGGAGATTGCCAGTGATACGGTGGAGTTATTTGGCCAGTCCACCGTTGATCGGAATCATGGGTGCGACGGTCTTCAGAGCGGAAAAAAGCGGGACGAGAACAGTTCCCGAATTCGGAGTCGCCATGACGGCAATAGCGGGCAAGGGACCTGGTTGTCGGCAGCGGAATCAAATAAGTAGAGAGTCGGCCATGCTCCATAAGCCAGTTCGTCGAACTGGTGGTCATCTTATAGAATCTCGTTGCCACCAAGGTACGGCAGCGGGTCGTGGCTGGAAGGGCGTCGACACAAGTGACAGTGGAAGACGACGGACCACGTCAGCGTAGCTTGCTGGATGTGGTACAGGACTTGGCGCGGGTGGCGCAACGGCTTGCCTCAAATCCTTGCGGACGATTTCGGCAACAGATTCAACGGGCGGCTGGGAGGGAGGAACGCAAAGTGCCCGAACTTCCTCATGCACTATTTCTCTAATCATGTGTCGCACGTAATTTTCGCATATGGCAGTGTTCTGAGCTGCAACACTCACTGCCTTGCGGTTCGGCCGGCGGTCAAAGTGTCGGCATCGTTTTTGCAGTGCGCGCCAATGACAGTCGCCTCTCTTATGAACTCAACTACTGTTTTATGTATATTTAGTACGAGGCCCACAAAACTCTGGCTCCTTAATACCCTGAATTCTACGACTCGGGCATGTCAGGTTCAGCTGGTCGAAACAGATGAATCATACCTTGTGCGTACATGGCGGCTGTTTTGTTTGGTTTTAGCACGCGGGCCTAAATCATTTGCTGCGCGCGATCTCATGGGTCCGAGTTCAAAAAAGTGTGGAGGAGCTTTCGACAGAAACCTTCTCAAGATTGGAAAGTAGCCTGGTGGTTCTCGTACTACGTGTGAGCGCTATTTTCCAGTGCGAAATATGCACGGCCAAGTTTGTGCTGGTCGCTCCAGTCATTGAATACAGCGACCTGTTCGAACTGTTCGAGCCAGTCCTTGACATCCTTAAACTCTTCCCCACAAAAAAACTTCAGGAACATGAGGATGTTCAATAGTCACCTGCGAAGGAAGAGTGGTCTGTGACAGAAGGATTACCATAGATGTCGTAGGAGCTGCCATGCTGGTAAGAGGCGGGACAGGTTCGGACTCCAAACTTAGGTGGTGTAAGTGCCAACTGAATTGGTGCAACAGAGTCGTGATGAGGGGCTGAGTCTCTTGACTAGGCGAACGGGTCCGAGCAAGACTGTCCTGTATCAGGTTGTAGGCTCCGCAACCTCCTCCCGTGTCACAACGTCAAAATAGATCTTGCCGGAGAGATGGAGACACCAGAAGCAGGTCAGTCTTTTTAAAAGAACGCGCAAGCGAGATCTTCTTTTTCATCTATCTTTAGTCCTTCATGCCACATGCAGAACTGCCATCGTCTTTCTTCAGCAAGCAAGTGACAATATCATCTTTCATAGTAGCTGTGACCGCTATACTCTTAGAGAGTGTCCTATCATAACGTGCCTCTATTGATATTTCTTTAGCTGTTATTTTCTTAAAATGTGTGACTTCGCAAGTTCTTTAACCAAACGAAAACAGAAAGTACCAATAGACAACCATCTATCACAACCACTTGATATTTACCCTGGAGTTCCTCAGGGATCGGTACTTGCCCCACTATTGTTTTCGTGTATTTCAACGACATTCAATTTTCTGTTAATAATCCTGCTCAAATGCGACTATTCGCAGCTGACTGTGTCGCGTACACAGTCGTACACAATTCAAACGATCAAGTTCACCTGAACAATTCATTGTAAATGATCTATTCATTGTGCGATACTTGTGGCACTAAATTAAACACACCCAAAACTCGCTTAATTTTGTTCAAAAATAAGATCAACCCCCTTAACTTTACATATACTACAGGAAACACAACTACCGACCAAAGTGACCAGGTAAAATACTTAGGCGTTACTTTCTCACCGAACTTCAACTGAGAACCACATGTCTTAGCCATATCTCGTAAAGCGGAGAGGAAGCCATCCTTCCTGAGGAGAACATTGCGCTCTGCACCATCACACCTTAAGCTCAATGCATACAAAGAACACTAATTATACCATGTTTTTCGACGGAGTATATTAATCTCATCTGGAGTTCACATGAAAAGCACCTCAATAATAAAAAGAAAGAATAAAAAAATTGGCAGCTAGATTTGTATATTCAGACTTCTCGAGGCAAACCAGTCCTGCAGGCTTGCTCGCAAGGGCAAACTTAAAACCTCTTTCGCAAAGCAGAATGATCTCGCGACTAAAACTTCTTTATTAATTGTATTGTAACAGACTAGTAAAAGGTAGAGAAGAGAAGGAGAGGAAGACGAAGAGTCTTGGCACGATCGCAGTGTGCTGCAGCGAACGACCATCGTTCACCTCCTGTAAATAAAACCATTTTATCACAGCTCGCTGTTACAATTGTGGTAGAGGTGCTGGGTAATTGACACCCGAAGACGAAGGTTGAACCACAAGTTTTTCGGCGGAGCCGTCGCATTGCTGGACTTCCATCAAATCCGAATCCATCTGGGCTGGACATGTCCCCCAACGCAGATGAACGCCGATCCCTCTCGACTTCTGCCCCGAACAATTCGGCTCCACAACTGAGAGATGCTCGTACCTTCACCGGCAGACCAAATGAAGGAGTCGAGGCTTGTTTCATTCATTACAAACGGGTGAGCACTGCGAACAAATGGGACGCCGCTTCTCAGCTTTTGCACGTCGCGTTATTGCTGACGGATACTGCATTAATGTGGTACGAGAATCAGGAGGAAACCCAAATGACGTGGGACAGATTTGTTTCTGAAATCAAAGAGCGTTTCGGCGACCCAACAACAAAAAAGAAAAGAGCAGAAGAGATGCTAATGCAACGCGCTCAAGTGCCAGGTGAAATGTGCACGACCTACATTGAGGAAGTCATAAAGCTATGTAGGACCATCACAGAATGTCTGAGGAAGACAAAGTAGGGCACATTTTAAAAGTAACTGCTGAGGGTGTTTACAGTTTCCTTATCGCGAAAGACACTTTGACATCTGTCACCGATATCATTCGCCATTACCACACTTTTGAGAAACTAAAGACGAGGCATATCACACCGAAGTTCGGCAGGCTAGCCAATGTGACGACCAACGAGAATATTGACAGCAACCAGGCGCTTAATATTGCATCAAAATCTGGCAAATAGTACGGGAAGATCTCGGCCTGTACGCGCAAGTGGCCCACCACCCAAGCACTCATCACCCCTACCAGCCACCAGAGTTCGAGCGAAACGTTGCTTGATTCTCCTCGCACCGAGTGACGGAGGGCTTTGAGAATTCTGATGCCACACATCAGTATTAGTCACTTCTCTACGATAGAGGCTCTGCCTATGACGCATGATCAGGACGAGCACAGCCGCATTCTTATACTCAGGACTCTAAGCGGACTACGTCCCGCTACGGCAAGGACAGTACCGACCCTACTACCAAGATGCAACTTACGACAAATGCAATGGATTCCAGAGAAAGGCAGTAAACCCGTTCATCGCGTGATAACGAACTTCCTCGCCGACAGCAGCGGCCCAGGATTCGGTCCGATGAATATAGCACAAACCATGATGACCCTCCCGTGTGCTACAACGGTGGTTTCACTGAGCATATCACTCGGTATTGCCGCCAACAACGCCGCCAATCACGAAGGAAACCAGCCATGTCTTCGCCACCAAGACCCGGTGCTTCATATGACCTGCGGACAACCGACTTGCTTCCGAGGCACCGTTTTTTTTTCGCGCGAGACCAGACGCAGCGATTTGTCAGCATCCGAGCGGAGTTTGACACCACCATGCAACCGTTCTCGTCGCTCGCCGTCTCCTCTGCGTCGTTCTTCTTCTCCGCCGCCAGGAAACTAGCATCCGCGGCCAATGGAGGTGAGGTCACCGGATGGTCTTTTCAAGATATACCTCTGCCTATTGTTAAGCAAAAAAAAAACAAAGTGAATGTGTTGATTGATGGAATACCGATAATGGCGTTAGTTGACACTGGGGCAACTGTGTCTGTGATGAGCTTCGCCATCAGAAACAGCTTAGGTCGCAAAGTTATGTTTACATGGGACGATACAATCACATTCCGTGGTGTAGGCGGCGAGTGGCTTAATTCTCTTGGTGTATGTGTTGTCATTGTTTCGTTGGCTCTAAAAGTATTTGTATCAAAATTTCTGGTTCTATCTCGTTGTTCGCACGATGTCATTCTTAGTATCGATTTCTTGGAGCGATTCGGTGCATCCGTCGGCTGTGGTAGTGGGGAAATATCACTAAAAAATGTGTTTCTACCGTTGCTTTCCGAAGAAGACTACCATGGCGAAGACAGGAACAAACTTAGTGTGATTGATGAAGTGATAGCGCCATCTTGGTGGTGCCTGACACCCGTTCGAGTCTCTTCCACAGCGTTTGATGGTGCTTGTGTTGACCTCGTAGTTGGGCCTCTACGAGAGAACTGTTCTAAGAAGGACTACTTGTGCCCTGTTCGGTTGTGTGCATGACAAAAAGAGTAGCAACATTGTGGGAGCTGAACTGTTCGGCCACGCTGGTTGTACTTCCTCGCGAGATGAAGATAGCTCTGTTCGTTGAAGCCTCATACAGCTCGATAGCAGCACTAGCTACGGACCTCACCACCTCTTCCTCTCTTTGTGAAATTTGCCATAATGAAGATCTAATGCTCGGTATGATCAGCAAGACTCTCAGTACCAACGTTACTTGAACCAGGTTCTAGTAACGTTGCTCAGTACGACGGAACGGCAAGCGCTGGTCCAGGTCCTTTCCCGGCATTATGCTGCTTTTGACTTCAAACACAGAGATGCACCCCTTCAGTTTCCCTCGTCCCGCGCTCGTCACAGAATAGACACCGGCTCTGCACACCCCATCCGCCAAAAGCCCTACCAAGTGTCATCCTCTAGCGCAAAGTGAAGGACATGCTGAACAAAGGTGTCCTGCAAGAGTCGCCCAGCCCGTAGGCAGCCCCAGTAATTCTTGCCAGGAAAAAGGATGGTTCCTGGAGATTCTGCGTTGATTACAGGCGTCTAAACACTTTCACGAAGAAAGATGTATATCCCTTACCGCGAATTGATGACGTCATAGATTGCTTGCATGCGCTTCCTAATTTTCAACGCTTGATTTGCAGTCAGCTTATTGGCAAATACCTATGGAACCCGGCGATAAAGAAAAGACTGCTTTCATAAGTCCGGATGGCTTATTTGAACTTAATGTCATGCCTTTTGGCCTTTGTAATGCTCCAGCCACCTTTGAAAGATTTATGGACACAGTATTACGTGGTCTAAAATGGGAAATATGCATGTGCTACCTTGACGATGTTGTGATCTTTGGCCGTACGTTTGAGGAACATGACAACCGTCTTAGTCTTATTCTCGACTGCATCAAAAAGCTGGGCTGGTTCTGAATTCTAAAAAAAATGTCGCATTGGCAGACTTCAAACTCTCGTGCTGGGGCACTTGGTCGACAAGGATGGTGTGAGACCCGATCCTCGCAAAATAGAAGCAGTGAGCTCTTTTCTATCACCACAGTTCGCACGAGAAATTCGCTCATTTGTCGACCTAGGCTCATATTTTCGTCGTTTTGTTCCACGAATTGCAGAGATCGAGTACCCCCTGACAAACATCTTGCGACAGGATGCAACCTTCAACTGGACACCAGAGTGTGACGCCGCATTCTCACATCTTAAGTTTGTACTAACGTCAGCACCACTGTTGCGTCACTTCTATTCATCTTGCTCGACTAAGGGTCACGCAGACGCTAGTGGTATTGGTGTAGGAGCGGTGCTTGTACAACGGCACAATGACGCAGAGCATGTCGTGGCATATGCCAGCCGTTGCCTGAGCAAATCAGAACGCAATCACACAGTTACGGAACAGGAATGTCTGGCAGCTGTTTTCGCCGTACATAAGTTTCTTCGTTATCTTTACAGGAGGCCATTTAAGATAATTAGCGATTACCATTCATTATGCTGGCTGGTCAGTTTCCGTGACTCCTCTGGCCGCCTCGCACGTTGGGCGCTGCGACTTCAGGAATACGACTTTACGGTGTCGTACAAGAGTGGCCGTCGTCACGCTGACGCAGACTGCCTCTCTCAGATTTATCTTGCACTATTGACTGCGATGCTGAGAATTTTGGCGACTGTCTTGCTGCTGTTAGAAGCACGTTCCGCAACGCGGCTGATTTCCAGAGAGAACAAGGCAACGATCTCAACCTGGATCCTCTTTTTGCCACCGCACGTGCTTCCAAACACACCGGTCGCTTTATGGTCCGAGACAAGTTGCTCTATAAAACTAACTACTACAGGCCTGGAGCACGTTTTCTTCTAGTCGTCCCCGAGAGCCTTCGCTCCGATGTTCTACGTGCTATGCATGACGATGCCACGTCCTGTCATTTCGGCTTCATACAAACGCTGAACCGCACGCAGGAACGCTTTTACTGGCCCAAGATGTACAAAACAACGAAGCGTTACGTCTCTAGCTGTAAGACGTGCCAACGTCACTTGTGCCCGGCCACTGCTACACCATTTGCCGTGCAGCCATAAACACTACCCAGCACACCTTTTTAACAAGTAGTATTTGACATTATGGGTCCCTTTCCGTTATCTACAATAATAACGGTTGGATAATCATTTGCGTAGATAATCTTACGCGGTATGCCGCAACCGCAGCCATTCCCTCTTCTACCACTGCATTCGTGGCAGACTTCTTGCTCCACTCCGTGGTCCTTCGCCATGACCCGCCACGTGTTATTATCAGCGACCGTGGCCTCCAGTTCACTGCTGATGCCGTTGAAGAATCACTACGCATGTGCATGACCCAGTTCCGTCATTCCGCCCCGTATCCTCCGCAGAGGAATGACCTCGTTGAATGGACAAACAGAACGCTGACCAACATGCTTAAGTACGTTTCTCCCAATCACAAGAACTGGGATGAAGTGCTGCCTTTCATCACGTACGCGTACAACAGGGCAGAACATGAAACAACGAAGTTCAGCTTGTTTTATCTGTTGTACGCCAGGTAGCCACTAAGCCCTCTAGGCACTTTCTTACCCTTCATTCTACACAATGACGACTCTGTATCAAACACCCTGTGCCTCGCGGAAGAAGCCCGTCGAATACTCGTCTTCGTACTCTGGCCTTTCAACGTCGTTCGAAGAAACGATACGATGACCGTCACGAACTGGTTTTATTCGAAAAAAGTGACTTGGTGTTACTTTGAACACCGGAACGCAAGCGTGGATTGTGTCAAAAGCTTCTGTCTCGATATTCAGGCCCATTTGTAGTTTTGGAGCGTCTGACTCAGCTCACTTAGGTAATACGTCGTCTTTTGTCCAATGGTTGACGATCGAGCAGTACGCAGGTCACTCAAGTTGCTCGCCTGAAACCTTTCTACCCTCTTTGTGCAACATAACTCGCCCTACGGGCTTCGTCTGCTTCCGGGGGAATGTAACGGACTAGTAAAAGGTAGAAAAGAGACGGAGAGGAAGACGAATAGTCTTGGCATGAGTTCAGTGTGCTGCCGTGAACGACCATCGTTCATCTCCTTCTAATAAAACCATTTTATCACAGCTCGCTGTTACAATATCATTGTCAATTTCGCATATCACGATCTCATTACCTGCTAGACCCACCCAAACACTCATCACGGCTGAGCCATTCCAAAACTATCCACCAACCTTTCAGTCATGTTAACGCTCACAAACATTCCCCTTTTCCGTCAGGTATCCACTATTGGAATAGACTAGACAACAATATTGTGTGCTGTGGCACTATTCAATCACTTCTGAACATAATAAGGTGTGTCAATTTTGAATTATGAGCTGTTTGACATTGTATCTTCTTTCTTATTCTTCCTGTACGTACTTTTTTCGATGCTCAGTAAGTATTTTTTTTGTTTCTACTTCTGCATGGGCCATGAAAAGCCTGCAGCATGTTCAAACAAAAAAGAGTACTGACATAAATTCTAAAATTTTTGGACTGGTGCTCTAAATAAAAGTGGTGGTGTTGGGAAACCTATAAAGAGGGCCGAAGTGCTTGGAAAGGCAACGGATATGCTTCCAATATGCCACAACCATTGAACAGCACTTTTGTTTTTTGTATGAAGGAACGGCTTCTGATTTACCTGTCAGAGCATTATGGCGTCACGAGAAGACAGCAACTAGAAATGTACTAGCGGTCAAACTATCATCTGTTCGTGGCACACGCAAGCAACGATCAGTCAGTTGTTGCCCAATGACAACAACTGCTGGGATTCATGCTGCCAGCAGGACGCAAAGCTTGCAAACTCAAGAAATGTCCTGGCTCGTTCTCATAATGTCCATTGCAGGGGAGCCGGCTTGCAGATGCTGGCTGACGAAAACCTTGTAGTCAAAATAAAATATCATATACATGATGTCTCACTCTGGCGTGTTGAAAGCGTTTACACTGCATGTCTAGAAAAAAAAATCCGCCTTTCGCAATGTTCTTTTGGAGCACTCCTTTTGGAGCATCCTCAACATTCTTGTTTCTGTGTCGTCGTTTTGTTCTCGCGCTATAACTATCGTCATGCCATACCAATTAGCCCAAGCCACCACACTTCTCAGAAATAGCCGCATTGCATTCGCACTCGAAAATGAAGAACAGATAATACAGTTAACACCACGTCGATTTATACACCTGGTTTTTTCTGAAACATGAGGTATTCAAAAGAATACGACTGCATGCTGCGTTTATTTGAATGACGATAACTTTTTTTTTTCATTCGCTATAGCGCCAAGATGTCTAAACGCTAAACGCAATCCGTTCTTCTGGCAGCGCATTCAGCAGCCCTGTTGATTGACCCCCACGCTGAAAAGCAACGTACGCAGGATCAATAAATAGAGCTACTGGTGCTGGAAAAATGGAAAGATAGCAAAGAAGCTTGAATATATTAGCGCCTCAAATGAAAGGAAATCAGTGATTTATCTTCCCGAAAAAAAAAGAACTGCAGTTAAGACCAATAATTTACTTTCCCTTAAAGAGAACCACACTTGACGTTTCCTGCAAGTACTATAACCAGATGTCTTTTTTAACAGAAAATATTTTTTGACACCACCAAGCGCAAAAACGGTTCAACCTCGACGTTATCGCCACCACCAGTGCTGGCTGTGGTGGAGGAGGTGATGTTGCCTTAGGCGAGGTTAACCTGGCAGTCTTGGCGGGCAAATGCTCCGCCTGTAGTTACGGCAGCGGAACAACCAGGAAATTGTGAACCTTATTCTAAATCACCAAGCTCACTTGTGAGAAGAAATACGTAAATGTGCTAATCACCATACCAAACGATTGTACTTACCGGATAACAAGACCTGGATATACTATTCAAGACAATTACTCGATCAACATCTTGCGCTGAAAAAGAAGACAAACATACTATAAACAGCTTGAAAAAAATTGGCCCCGTATCTGCATTTTAACCTGCAAATGTCGTCAAAATTTGATAGTTTTGCGTAGGGAGAGAGTGAAAAAAAACATTTATTTGCTGTTCTCTGCAAGAGAGTCGGTGAATGATATTCTGGAAGCACTGCGTTAGAGTGCCTCGAGCGTGCAGCGGAGGCGAACGAGCGTATCACGTCACGTCACACGTGAGGCATGAGCGCCATCTGGCAGTTTTCTCTGAAAACAAAGTGCGTGGCTCTGAGACGGGTGTGCGTGCCCGTCTCAGAGGTGATAATGTGTATATCACAAGGTGACGGGTAGGTGCCACCACCGTCTCGTCTTAGCAAAGCAATGAAAGCAGTCACCTTTTCGCGCAAGCGTTGCATGGCCAGCGCATTGTGATAAGCGCTACGGTCCTTAAAATTACTTATTTATGCATTTTCTAGTAAAAGACACACATGCATATATATACGTGTTGTTATGGTGCACGAGACATGTGCAATTATTGCTTTTTAATGGACAATTGCACAACTATGAACAATAAATCTTGAGCAAAAATGGTGGGCGCTGCGGATGGGGTCGGCCGTTTCATCTACACGGTGCGGTTAAGAATGGACAAACAGACAAATGTGCAGACAGACAGACAGAGAGACAGACAGACAAACCGAAATTTTAGCGTCGAAGGTCCCCAAGAAAGACTATCGTCTTTAACTAGATTCTGGCTAGCGCAAGAATGTGTCGAGCATAATCACTTTGGAGCGATCATCGTCCGCCAGGTGCAGGAACGTTCAATAGAGGGTGTAACTTAAAGATGTAGCTTTCCTAAAGGTGCGTTTGAAGGTATACGACTATCCGAACCGGTCCCACCTGGTATGAATTAGATCGACAGATGGTGCAACTGTCTCTCCCACAGACGTCGTTGTAGTCCCGAGAGAAACACACATTGACTGCACCTTGCGGGCTCTGCCGAGTTTCCTGGAATCTTTCTAGATGTGAAGCAGCCCTTTCCTTAGCCTCTGTAACGCTGCTCCTCCGTATGAACGTGCGGTACACCACCGGTGTTGGTGCGGTGCGTAGCAGATCACATCGCTTTTGCGCGTTCACACCATGCTCCCCTCGCAGTGCGTGCTGACGTCACTCTCTGTCTCACATGCCGCGCGCTCACTACGGCACTCGCAGCTGCCACCTCTTCCGTTTCCCGCCACACCAGCCACGAGAGCCGTTCACCGCAATGTTGGCTAGTCTCTTCACGCGCAATAAACTTTACGCGCGCCCAAAACATGCGTTAATACATGTCTGTGCGTGTTACTGACGGGACTTATGGCAGCCTTCGCTTCCAACGAATCTTGAAGTGCTCACCACAGCAACAGCACCCGCATCGCGCATTTCAGCCCTGACGCCAACCGTGCGCAGCGCAGTTGGTTCACATTCCATCGTGGTTACCATCAGGAAGATGGTCCAATTCTTTTATTCAATCTTTTCAGCACGAATATACAGTTTATAAAAAATTGCTTGACACTCTTCTCAGTCATTATTTTTCTTCAAGCCGTGGCGATTGTCACCTTAATATGCACGCTCGACATACCCACCACACACACACACACACACACACACACACACACACACACACATATATATATATATATATATATATATATATATATATATATATATATATATATATATGTACATATATAATTATTTATATATATTGATATATACATGGGAAGGGGGTAATGCGCCAAGTGCAAGTTCTGCAAGTATTATTTTCATAGATGCTGACGCGCTTGTATGTCCCGTGTTCAAAAGAGGACGAAGATGCACGTACAGAGAAAAACGATAAAGTCGTATTGCCGTTGTTCGAATAAGTTTGACGTCCTTGTGTGCCATTATCTACAGGTTGCAGTTATGGTGTAACGTGACACTGGTGGAGGCGCAGGGTAATAGTCTATGCACTGTTACCACGAGGAAGGTCTCGGCCCCAACATCGGCGCCTTGGTAGAAACAGGCAACCTTCGACGCATTCGGTGGCAACTAGGCCTACCACCCCAATTCAACCCTCTTCCGGAACGCTGCAGAACCAAGGTAAATGCGAAAACTGCGAGCAAGGCTGAACAGACCGCGACTTCGCCAGCTCCATGGACACCAGCCCCTCGAACACTAAAGTTCTTCCATGGGGAGCCCTACAAAGACGTTGAAGACTGGCTGGACCAGTGCGATCGATTCGCTGTCACCAACGAGTGGGACAAGCACCGCAAACTGCAGTATGTCTGTTTCTACCGGGAGGATTCAGTGCGTATTTAGTTTGAGAATGACGAGGCTGCCCTGGCAACCTGGTTGGTGTTTTGCACTCAGCTGCGGAACACAAGTGATAGCACCGACCGGAAAGAACAAGCAGAACGCCTTCTCAATATTCGCAATCAAAGACCAAATGAAAGTGTGGCTATGTTTATTGAGAAGATGTCTCGTCTGTTCCGTCGAGCTGATTCGGCAATGACGGAAGACAAAAAGGTACGCTTTCTGATGCGGGGTGTCAAGGAGCAGCTGTTTGCAGAACTAGTACGAAACCCACCAGCTACAGAGGCGGCATTCCTCCGTGAAGCGACAACAATGGAGCGAATGCTAAGACAGTGGTCTTCGTAGTCTGAGAGGGCTGACAACCTTGCATATCTGTCCGCACCCTTGCCAGCAGCCGACGTCACGAGCGAGAGAGACCTTGCTGAGCTAGTCCGAGGCATTGCACGCGACGAGCTGCAAAAGCTTCACGCATTTCCTTCACAGCCTCAAGTGGCTTCTCTGACAGACTTCATCCATGTAGAGATATGGCCGCCGCCCCGCTGCGGTGGTCTAGTGGCTAAGGTTCTCGGCTGCTGACCCGCAGGTCGTGGGTTCAAATCCCGGCTGCGGCGGCTGCATTTCCGATGGAGGCGGAAATGTTGTAGGCCGGTGTGCTCAGATTTGGGTGCACGTTAAAGAACCTCAGGTGGTCGAAATTTCCGGAGACCTCCACTACGGCGTCTCTCATAATCATATAGTGGTTTTGGGACGTTAAACCCCACATATCAATCAATCGAGGTATGGCCGCTGGAATGACCATTAGTGCCGCCTCCAACTGAAGCTGCTTTGCTAACGTATGCGGAAGCTGTACTTAGCAGCTCCACCAGAGTCACGTTACACCGTAACTGCAACCTGTTGATAATGGCACTCAAGGACGTCAAACTGATTCGAACAACGGCAGTACGACTTTATTGTTTTTTGTGCACATTCATCTTCGTCCTCTTTTGAACATCGGCACACACAAGGGAAATAATACTTGCAGAACTTGTACTAGTGGCATTATATATATATATATATATATATATATATATATATATATATATATATATATATATATATATATATATATAAATTTATATATATATATATATATAAATGTATATATATGTATATATATATATAAATATATATATACGAATATATATATTCTATTGGTTTTAATAACGACCTCTATACATTAATTGGCATTACTGTGTGTTAGATCACAATAATATTGTGTCAAAACATGGAAAAAAGAGCCCCTAGGTATACACTTCTTTCCCTTATTCATTAACGAGGGTCTCGTACTGGCAGACTTGGTGTCATTAGGTTGTATACGAGGGACTATTGATCAGCTGCCCGCTCGTAATAACTTCACGTGCTACGTGACGCCACACATGCGCATAAAAAAGTGTTTCACACTCGTCACTTGGCCTATAGATGGCGCTGACTGACACTCCTACTTCTAAATTCACATATAAACCCAAAAAGTGGATGGAGAGAAGGCCGCTGTGACAGCTCAGTGTTTAGAGCATCGAACGCGTTATACGAAGGTCGTAGGTTCGATTCCTGCTCACAGCTGGTTTTTTTTCAACCACTTTTCTTTCTTCTTTTTTACATTCCATTGGTTCCAACAACTTCCCCTATACATTCCTTGGCATTATTGTCGGTTAGATCTCATTAATATTGTGCCAAAACACGGAAAAACGAGCCCTTATGTATACACTTCTTTGCCCTATATATATATATATATATAGCTCATCTTGACTTTGTTCACTGCAAAACAAAAGCCTCACATTCTGCCAGTCAACTCGGTTCTGTGCTTGCATCAGCCACTTTATACCCGCGAACTTCCTAATCTCATCTGTCCACCTAACTTTCTGTCTCCGTCTAACCCGCTTGTCTTTTCTGGGAATCCAGTAAGTTAACCTCAATGACCCTCTGTTATCCTGCCTACACAATACGAGCCCTGCCCACGTCCCTTTCCTATTTTCAATTTCAACTGTGATATTCTTAACCACGGTTTGTTTCCTGACCTACTCTGCTCTCTTTTTGTCTCTTAAGGTTACACGTATAAATTATTTTCATTTCGCCACCAGGGTTTTCTCTCTCTCTCTCTCTCTCTCTCTCTCTATATATATATATATATATATATATATATATATATATATAGTTGGAGTAATAAGTCAATGGGCCACTTAGTCTTCGTGAAGGTATGGGATATGGCACAACGGGAGCGTTGTCAACAAGGATAAATATATTTATTTCCCAACAGTTTCGGGAGGGGACCTCCCTTCATCAGGGGATGAGTTATACTCATCCCCTGATGAAGGGAGGTCCCCTCCCGAAACTGTTGGGAAATAAATATATTTATCCTTGTTGACAACGCTCCCGTTGTGCCATATCCTATATATATATATATATATATATATATATATATATATATATATATATATATATATATATATATATATATTACTGTGTTTTAGTGGAGAGACCCTCTGTGATAAACGCCATTGAGGGGTTTAGTTTTAAGAATTTATTGTACAGGCAAAGCACCTGGGTTACTGTGCCTCTCGATGAACATGTCACCTGCGTTGGGGTTGGGTACTATTGCATATGGCCGCTGATATGCAGGAGTTTGCCGAAACTGGCTCAGACGTAAGGAGAAGAACTTTGGTTTATGTACATTACAGAATCGAAGTAAAATAAGATGAATTGGCAGTTGAGACGCTTCACTTCAGTTGGCAGCAACTCGTACGCTACGAACCTCGGCAAGCTGAAGAAAACCTCTCCTTCTATGCCTGCTCGACCTATATAGCCTCCAATCACGTCAATTTCAGAGACTCATGAGCTGGGGCGAGTTATGTTAGGTTTCGAATTGGTTGTCTCAAACAGATGCTTCACTTTCGACCAATGGAAGAAATAGGACAATGTTGTCGGCGGAATGTACTTCTTGCGGCGTTGGTCTACTGTTGTGCCAGCGTGCACCTGGAGATCGATGGCAATGAAAATTTGCATCATCTTACGCAGTGACGAGGTTATCGCCGCCAGGTTGCTGAACGTGGAACATGATTATCTTCGCGCCGGCTGGAAGGCGTCGCTTAGAGCATGACTCACAGTGCCGTGCCTCTGGGGATATATTGCCCTTACGCGCTTGAAAACCAAACTCTGAAATTGTTTGCTGGCCATATCTAACAGTACTCTGTTGATATTTCATGCACAATGAGGCGTGTTTATTCCAAAATATATGCGGCGTTTCTGTGCAGACTTTTTTGTGTTTTTTGTATCCGCACAATGTAGTCCTAATGAATGGATGCAAGACATATCTACACAAAAGTCCGGTTTGTGGATTTGTAATATGGAGGAGCAATATATCAGTAGAATATATATGCAGGGCTCTGGATAAACTGCATTCATGTCTGGACGGTGCAGTGGTTAATGCCTGAGAACCTGCTGACGGCTTTACTCTACTGCTTCTTTTTCTAAATGGACTAAATTCGCTAAAAATTGTATATAGAAAAGTGCAGGTTTGAAATTTACTGTTAAAGCTCATTGCTTGAAGCTTTGCAGTATTTCAGGGGGCTTCATGCATGCTGAGCGTTTCTCTGCGTCGTGTTATATTGACAGTAAATATTGGTCGGTACATTCTTAGACCAACATGACTGCCATGAACAACTGAGATGTAGCGTGCGCGTTGAAGAAATAATATACGTTCCTGGAGTGTCTGGACGAGTGACATGGCAAGTGGAAAAAGCCAATCTATCCAGAGGTTACGTCAGCCCGTTTGTAAGAGACTCCACTTGGAAGTAAAAGCCAGATAAAAGGTGTGTTTTATTTTTATGTAATAATTTATTTACATACCCTAAGGACCTGGGAGGGCATTTTATAGGAGGGGATTAGCAAGATTTTCAACATGTGTAAAAAACATTAAATATTCAGAAGTATCAATATGTAAAGCTTAAATGGAAAAAAATTGAAAAAAGATTACACACTACAGTGGCGAGTAGAATAATAAAAAAAACACATATATAAAATCTGCAGAAGAAAAGGTACGTTAATAAAAACACAATAGGCTCCAGGTAACAAGTGTAGACGCGAATAACACCCGCAAAAATATTGAAGTAATTCACATAAACAACACCACCGCACAACTACAATAATCGATTGGAACTTCTAAGAACACAAGAGAAGGTATTGACAGTCGAAACGGCAATAGGTAGCATGAACTTTGAACAGTCTCGTCCTTTAACACCTGGGAAACGTCATAATTGCAAATGAACCCCAACTCGATTTATCCACCTATTCCTCATCTCTGATTAGCAGCAGCAGCAGCTCCCCTAGGGCAACCAGGGGGGCACAAATTCTTCTCGCTGCAAACAAAATAGCTGCTCCCTGCAGTTGTATCTGTTTTAGGGGCAAAGCTTCTAAAGTGGCACGCGTTCGGCCTTCGTAGTCGTAGTCGTAGTCACAGTGCGTAACATGTCTTTCGTTTTGACCTGCAAGGTGGTGCCGATAGAAAATTTCTCCTGTGCGTTGCTGAACCTTAAAAAAATTTGTAGCGTGCGCGTTAACTAAAAGCCGAATTCTCCTGTCTCTCACTATCAATTATCAGCCATTTGCATGTACATTTAGCACTATCTGAAAAGAAAGGGTTGATAGGTTATACTCGTGGGGCGTAACCTCCTTAGTTAGAGAAAGGTTTAGCGAGCGTTGAGCCGCAGTGCCATGAATACAGTAAACTAGTATACACAATGAACTCACGGTGGTTAAAGGTGGGAAGTAGATACGAAGCGCAAGCCGTAAGAAATTAAAAGCCGAATTCTCCTGCTTCTCATTCCCCATTTGCAGCTATTGGCATGTATATTGAGCACTATTTGACAAGAAAGGGTTGCTACGTTATACTCACTAGGCGTTACCTCCTTGGTTTTAGAAAGGTTTAGTAAGCGTTGGGCCTCAGTGCCATGAATACAGTGAACTAGTATATACCATGAACTCGAGGTGGTTAGAGGTGAGAAGTAGACACAAAGTGCAAGCCGTAAGAAAGTGTGCGTGTGCCACCTCTCTTTTAGTCCTTGGAATGTCCGCTGGATGGCGGTGCTTCTATATGGGGATACATGATGAAAAGATGCGAGATGGTGGTTCTTGGAGTGTTGAATACATGGACGAATGGACACACAGACTGATGTGTGGATGGACGCACGGATGGCTGCACGGACGGATAGAAGAAGGGACGGGCGCATTGATGGACGCAGAGAAAGATGCATTGGACGAACGCAGGGACGGACGCACAGATGGACGTGCGGACGCGCGAACAGACGCACGCGTGGACGGGTGGATGGACGCACGAACGGTCACACAGATGGACGCATCAATGGACGAAAGCAAGAAAGATTGGACCTACGGATGCTTCGCCCCACTCTCCATCATTCATTCCGTGAATATGCTGCCATTTTTTGCTTCTACTGTAACGGCAGGCCAGAATGAAAGCGTGTAGAACATGGTTGTCGACACCCTCCAGCATGACGGAGTACGTGCCGTGCGCCCTTCAATTCAACTGAGCAGAAGCGGGCCAGCAAAGTAGTGCCTGCACGATCTTCTAAAAGCATAGTGCGTCATGCTCAAATAACTCGTGCTTTCTTATCACCGCTGATTTTCCTGTGACCCTGTCAGCAGGAGCAACTGATATCGCTGCTCACTGATTACCTATCATACATTCTTCAGCAGAACACCGGCAAAATGCACCATTTGCTTCTATAGACAGTAGAATGTCGTAAGTGTCCCTATGATTTTACCTACCATACTTAACGGACTCTTCACAATGAGCCAATCAATAAAGCAGAGGCCCCGGGTGCTCTATCTGAAGAATCACATTGGCCGCTTTTCCGGGACAAGAGCCCTGTTCCACGGCTCAACCTTATCAGCCATCTCCACAGCGTTCAAAAAAGCAGGTGCCTGCATTATGACACTTACGGCACTGATTTAGTTATTTTCAGAAACCGCGTTTCCCAGTGGATGTGTTCCATAGACATTGGACCAACTCCTCCTGTTACAACTGGCTCACTAAAAGAGTTTCCATTTGCTTGAGACGGTGCTGGGCAAGTACGGCATCAACGTCGTTTTCGGAGCCAGAAAGAAGCTGGCTAGGATCAGTACCACCGTTGGGAAAAGGGGCGGCGGAAATGCAGAGGTGTGGCATCTCCTCGATAATAAGCACTGAGTGTTGGAAGAAGATATGCGATAAAATGGTTTCACCATGTTGCAGGTTAGAGATCGAGCCGGCTGATTGTTGCCTTAGCAATCGTATGATCGGTGGCAGAGACTCTATGAAAGGAAAGGTGTCATCAAATTTCTGACTGCATTGCCGGACTTGTGCCTGGACTACTATAATAACGTCTACTCCAAGATTTAACTAAATATAGTATGTTCAAGTGCGAGATGACTGATGCCTTATACATTGTTTCAGCAGCTCATAAATGTGGTGAAGACGTGAATACTCTTCCACAATGTGCGTAAAACAAAAGGTTGCAAAACGTTTTTTACGCAGTTTGGGCTTGTCATTCCATTTCCTGATAATCATTACTTTTATTAAATGTCTCTTAGAGTATTGAAATTCGCGGACCTTAAAAACACCCCATTTAAACGCAATTCACAATAGTCAATGAAGGGTGCAATTGTATGCTTCTGCTTCGCAACAGTACATTCGTTAAACATACTCCTTCTCCTACATGGCACCTAAACGGTGTCTTTTTTTCGAACCAGTTCATAATGAAGGCGTGGCTCTTAGGTACACCTGCTCCTCGCTGAAAATCCCTACGCTCAGTTCCCACCTAAACTAAACACTTTAATATTTCTGTATATGCATCTGTCTCAGTTTTTGATAAACAGAAAATAATCATTTTCACTTCACAGCCAATAACCCCAATATCAAAACAGACGCCAAAATTACCGTGCACCGATCTCTTCAGTGCTTTCATGTAAAATGTAATTTGAGCCCTTGGTGAGTACTTACACCCCTAAAAAAGAAGACCGTGTGTCGGCGTAGGATAGTTGTATTTTTTGAATTCATCGGTCAAACTACACTTGGCTGAAATCACCTCGCTGTTCAAAAGTGCATGGTACATAGTGCTCAGATTGAGATCGCACAAAGTAATAGTCACGTTTACCATATGTTTATTGCTTTAAGGACAGAGGGCAATCAGCAAGCACTTGTTTGGATCAATGAAGACGATCGCGTTTCCGTTAGCGGTTTGCTTGATTAATATTTGAAGTTTCGCCTCTCAAAACCACCATATGATTATGAGAGAAGCCGTAGTGGAGGGCTACGGAAACTTTGACCACCTGGGGTTCTTTGACGTGCACCCAAATCGGAGCACACAGGCCTACGGCATTTTCGCCTCCATCTAAAATGCACGCGCCGCAGCCGGGATCCAATCCCATTATCTCTGGGTCACCAGTCGAGTATTTTAGCAGTTCTATCGGCGGTAGTTGCTTCAATGTACCAATTATCTGTAGTTACCAATACAGTATTGAAATGCCTCTATGGATAGGTATTAACGTATCGCGTGTTGCCTTGGCATATAACATGTCATAAAAACTTACTTGTCTTACTTTTTTCTATTAGTTGTGCAATTACCAAAAGATCAACGCTTTACTGAGTAAGCAAGTGCTTACGTTACACCCTATATCTTCCATCCTAATGCAACCATGTCGTGTTATAAGGTATAGTTTTCCAATGTATATGACAATCAAATGTGCGCATGCATTTCAAAAAGAACATTCTCTTTGAAGGCGTACTCTAGAGCCGTTTCAGTCGGTGAATATTGCTGACAGCAAGGTGACAGAAGCAGTATCGATGCCACTCCGGAAGAGTGACGTAGAATAAACCACAACATGCAAAGAGCTCTATGCTGATTAATCTCTAAAAGAACTCTCAAAGGAGAGTCGAAGCAGAATATCTGGCCTTGGGGCGTACAAATGTAACAACAGCGACTCTTCTTCATAGCCCTCATTGAAAAAAAAACTGAACTGTATCTGCAATAGACTTGGCATTGCGATGGCGGAATAGATAGGGAAGCTGGTGGCATCGGTTCCAGCTCCATCAATATTGTTCTTATACGAATGCGAGGCAATGCCAGCCGAATATTCTAGAGAAAAAAAGCAAGGTTCTCAGATTTTCAGAATGTTTATTAGCCAGTGCTTCTCTACACGTCTGTTCCTGCGTATCCATTGATAGGTTTCGTATCCAAAACATTATGAGAATAAAACACACGTACATACCTGTAACTAGTGTGGCTGTACAGAAGAAAAGTAAGGGCACAGCAGCTGCGTGCATTGCCGAGCTCTGCGATGGCGAGTGCTTTGGCCAAGTAAGTAACGTAGCAACTGGAATGTAAAAAAACTGGGACACATGCGGCGCTATTTATTCTTATCACTCCGGAGAACGTGCAAGTGCACCGAGACCGCAGACCCTAAACGCGTGTGGGGAATGAAGAGAGCGTCATCCGTAGAAAAAGAAAAAAAAATGTTTAAACTGAAAGGCCAAAGTATGACGGTTGAGTCACAGGAAGCAGAATGTGCGGGAATGATTTCTTTCACAACCCGAACGCAATAGGCACACGTGCTCCGCTTTAGCATGTCGGTGCTGGCTACTCTTCCTAGTGTTTTTTTTGCTTTCTTTCCGCATATGAAAACTTACAATCGCAAAGATCCAAAGCACCATCAAGAGCAGAGTAAATGAATGTGCGTTAGGAGACAATGAGATGTCGCAATGGAGATTTATCACTGACTTTAGTTCCATGTTTTGGCTACTCTGGCGCCTTGCTCTGCCTGAAGCTGCAGGTCAGGTTCAGGTAGCATACTTAGCGTCATCAAAAAGAGCTGCAGTCGGTGGGTGTGGTTTCAAATAATATAAGAAATAATCAACATTTCACAAAAAAGATTAGTCATTTATTGCACAGTAAAATCATGCTATACTGCGAGGTACGCTTTAAGCCAGATTTCTCATTTCTAAGAGTATTAACACAAAGTATTACGTGGAAACAGCAGCAGCAAAAAGAAAGAAAAGAATGCTGTGTAATGTGTTCATATTTATTTGTGGTACTATATATGGTTCATTGTAAGCAGGTAACAAATTTGCGTTAGCATTTTTCGCCAAAGTAAATAAATAATTTAACATGATGGTAGCTGATATTTGAACATAAAACTTGCGTAAGGTTTCCAAGTACCTTTATTTTTACTAACCTGATATCTTTTGAAAAAAGATCACTGATCTCCACGCTGTCTTTAAACTCAGCCTATAGGCTTGTCCTTCTGTGCCTTTATCAGATCTTTCTTGAGCAGGCGATGCGCCATCCTGAATGTCAGAGAATGGGAAAAAAATCGAGCTTGGTGGATGGAGCACCCCACGGGTATCAGTTATCTCGCCACTCCTCTTTAATATTGCAATGATTGACCTCTCGAAAGACCTAGTCAAGATTCAGAGCATCGGTCACACCATCTACGCAGACGAAATTACTGTTCGGTGCACGGGAGGCAGTGAGGGACAAGTCGAAGCCGCTATCCGAGAAGGTGTCGATACTACAGAGCGCTTTCTAGAAGACACGGTACTTCGGTGTTCCCCCAACAAATCAGTTTCTTCTGTGCAATGTAACTAGAAAGGGACCAAAGCCACATAATTGGAAACCCCCCACTGAAATTGACTATATTCTCTACACCAAGATTGAAGATCCGATTTCCAAAGTGTCATCTATTTGCGTCTTGGCAATTACCCTCGAAGCAGCGGGCACACACTGCTTACCCATTCACAAAATGTCAAAGCAGACAGATAGCGTCTTCCGTCTCATCAAGCGTGTAGCTAACGAAAGGCGAGGCATCAGTAAAAAGAACCTATTAGGGCTCGTACACGCTTTGTTGTTATGCCATTTCGCGTAAGTAGCGGATATGCACGTCTCGAAGAGGGCCGAGCGAGACAAGCTAAATACTATGGAAAGTAGAGGAGTCAAGAACGTTCTCGCACTACCTACACACGCACTCACTGACTCCTGCAATGGGAAATTCACAACTCCCTTGAAGGAATCGCAGAAGGGCAAGAAAGGGCAGAGATTGTGAAACTTCCCGCACTAGGGTGGGCATACAAATCCTCATGGAGATGGCTGTCCCGCCCGCCAAAGCTTAAGATCTCTATCAGGGCTTTCCGAAAAGCAGACAGATAATCTAATCATATCCCCCAGCCCCGCCACGGTGGTCTAGTGGTTAAGGTACTCAGCTGCTGACCGGCAGGGCGCGGGTTCGAATCCCGGCTGCGGCAGCTGCATTTCCGATGGAGGCGGAAATGCTGTAGGCCGGTGTGCTCAGATTTGGGTGCAGGT
Organism: Rhipicephalus annulatus; assembly: GCA_013436015.1. Taxonomy (NCBI): domain Eukaryota; kingdom Metazoa; phylum Arthropoda; class Arachnida; order Ixodida; family Ixodidae; genus Rhipicephalus; species Rhipicephalus annulatus. Next base: position 1,061,018 of record WOVY01010157.1, on the reverse strand, counting down.
TAAAGAACCCCAGGTGGTCCAAATTTCCGGAGCCCTCCACTACGGCGTTTCTCATAATCTTATAGTGGTTTTGGGACGTTAAACCCCACATATCAATCTTAATCATATCTCCCATTGCGCGCAATATACATCACCAGCGCAATGTAGTAAGAGGGAAGGCTAGGGTGGTGATGCTGCAATGTCGGGTGTCAGAACTGCCTGGCGGAAGTTGCATCATCGACGCAACCCAATATGACAACTGAAGTTGTTTTGCAACAGTATCAATCAACCAGAGGGGTTCGACCACTAACGCTGATTCAGTACGATGCTCGTCGTCGTGTGCAGCCGAGCAAGTGGCAATTGCCTTGGCGCTTCTGGATGACAAGCATGAACATATATTCAGCGACTCCAGGGCAGCGAACTGCGCTTTCGGCATTGGTGTCGTGTGTAAAGAAGCCCATCACATATTAAAAAGCAAAAGCACCACCACTCACACTCTCACGATGTTTCACGCTCACATGGGTTCCATGAGGGGAGGCCCCACAAACCGGAACGAGCTGGCCCCCTCCAAGGTGCGATGTCGCGCTTTCCGCAGCCACAGAGAATTCCTCCGGCAGCTCGCATGCAGTTCTGGAGTACAGAGATCAACCGACCACTTATAATAGCATTGCTCAGCACTTTTACATCGGCAGGAGAGACTTTGCCCTTACTAACAATAGGTTAAATTCAGCGCAGACATTGACTTTCTGGCTACTGCAATATGGTTCGTATCACAGCCCAGCTTTATTTCATAAAAAGTATCCCCTCATTTATCTTGAAAGATCGTGCAGCCACTGAAACGAAAATGCTAGCCTAGAACACGTGTTCTGGTGTTGCCCCTCGTTGCGGGGCACGGACCAATCCCAAGAGGAAAAGTGGGTATTTGTTATCAAGAGCCCCGATGTCGGGGATAAACTGAGGGCTGTCCAAAGGGCCCATGACGGGACACATGCGGTGCTATTTATTCGGCGGTTGGGCTTGACCTCAATGTCCCAACGAGGGAGCGGCCAGCTGCGCTTTCCTCGGGACTTCAATTAAAGTTTCACATCCATGCATTCATATCCACGGAGAGAATGAGAGAGAATGATGATGACTGCGGCGAAGCGACCGCTTCAGGAGCTTGGCCACGGATTCCCACGCCCTCACCACTGCGGGATCCGCTTGCCTTTACGTAAGTTTCCTAGGCATGGATGGATAGATGGACGGACGGACGGACGGACGGACGGACGGACGGACGGACGGACGGACGGATGGATGGATGGATGGATGGATGGATGGATGGATGGAGGAATGGATGGATGGATGGATGGATAGATGGATGGATGGATGGATGGATGCATGGATGGATGAATGAATGAACGAATGAATGGATGGATGGATGGATGGATGGATGAATGGATGGATGGATCCGGCTGTGCTCTTTAGATTGGGTGGTGTACGACGCCACCTAGCCATAAAGCACACTATCTCTATGTGTTTGAGGAGTGACTATCACACGCGCCTTGTTTGCAGTCACCAATCAGTTAGCCTCCTCCTGGTTATTCCTACCCGTTTATAGTCTATTTCGCCTTCACTATCCTAAAACCCCGATGCTTTAAAAATCCCGCGCCATTATCTTGGACTATTGGGCACAGCTCTTTACAGAACATTAGTAAATGTTAGGGCATTTACTACTCTTCTTCATGCGCACTACAAACTGTGCCTATGCCTTCGTATTTGGCTCAGTACGTCATGGTCCACAGTACTCCTGATCTGGCCTCAAAATGAAGAGAACTACCTCAAGAGTTATTGTAGGTGTTTTATTTGCAAATTCCTGCTCGAAAGTTCACTAGATTGCGAGTGATGATTTTGTAAACAATCCAATCTTCCACATGTCCCACTCTGTTTCCTTAACCTTCTTCTTAACCAATGTTATCTTTTGGCTTAGTATTTTGCTGTTGTCTAAGTACTTGTTTGACAATTTTTTAATTCGCTTCCTCCGTGTACTATCAGTATTCTTTATGTACAAGTAGCTGAAAACTTTCCTAGCCCAACGAACCTCGACCCTTTTCTCAAGCGCTCATCAAATTCTATTTTGCTGCTAGCTTTTCTGTACTCCAACGATGTCGATCTCATGCCACCCTGTACTGCCTGATTTGGAGTATTTTCGTGTGCTCTTGAAGCAGCCTACCTATAACACGTTGTTTAATTTCAAATATTGCTTGAACATCTGATTTCACACACAAGGTCGCACTGCCAAACTTCAAACCAGGGACCATTACACCTTTCCAAATATCCTGTCTTAATGTCATATCTATTGTAGTTTCTCAGTGCCCTATTTTTTATCACATCTGCATTCCTGTCACCTTAATTATTACGTATCTTTCGTGGTCCCTTAGGTACTCAACCCTGTTATTTAGCCGTACACCCAAATATTTGTATTTATCTACTACTTGTAGTAGATAAATACAAATATTTGTATTTCTTCCTGTATCTTATCCTCCTGTATCTTATCTTCAGTGCCTTTGTTACAATAAAAAAACATGGTTGCTGTTTTTCCCTTGCTGAACGTTATTTAACCTATTTAACTCATTACCACAGTAGTCTATGAATCACTGCAGATCTTGCTTGTTGTCGGCTTTTAATGCTATATCATCGGCATGCATCAATGCTGGTAATGACTGTTTATTGTGTTTTCTTTGCTTGGAAAAAGAGAGCCTGAATTTGAGTCGAGTACCCTCTAGTTTGGCTTTTAGTCCTTGTAGATACAGTATAAATAACAAAGGTGACAAGGGACATCCCCGTAGAAGCCCATGTTGTATTTATGTAGGATCAGATACTTGTTCTTCTCAATTGATCACTATCTTGTTACTTTTATAGATATTCTTTGGAAGATTAGTTATCCTATCTTCCACATCTAGTGTGTGCAGTATTCCCCACAGGTCTTCCTGAATAACATTTTCGTAAGTTCCCTTGATATCTAGAAATGCCAGCCAGAGGAGCCTGTGTTATTTGGCATCAATGAAAACAGATTCTCCTCCAACCTCCTTCGTTTACGGAACCCATTTTGTAGTTCTCTCAGCACCCCCTCATTCTCCACCCATGTCTGTAGTCTTTCCTTTACTATCTGCATCCCCAGACTGTAAACTACTGATGCCACTGGTATGGGATGGTAGTTGTTCATGTCAAGTTTCTCCCCCTTCTCTTTATAGATCGTGCTCATCCTGCTTAGTTTCCCCCTATTGCGGCTTCACCTTCAATTATTGCTTTGTTTTGTGCCTCTCCTAATGTTTGCTTAGAGTTTGGTCCTACTTTTTTATGAGAATAATTTGGATGTCTTCATAGCCTGATGATGTGCTATTAGGAACCCTTTTTCTGCCCTTTTCCATTCTTGTTGTCACAGTGGGGCCACTGCGTTAATTTGTCCATCCTCATCAGGAACGGTGCATGCAGCGCTTCCCTGGTGTTTAAATTTTTTTGTCATTGGTCTCAGGGAACACTCTTAGTACATGTCATCTTGGGAATACACTGAGTGCTAACAATTGACTAAGACGCGACGCTGGACTGTTTTACACGTGAATGTTCTTCGCCCCTGAGAATATATTTTACTAGGCAGTCTGTTGAATCTATAAAACCACTATAATAAACAAAGTCGTTCAATTCACTGTCAGCAAAGTTCAAGAATTGCACGTGCACACAAAGATGTGAACATCTGTCCATGTATTTATAGCGCTTGACGGCCGTATTTAGTGCCGGTAATGCTACGTTATTTCCACCCTTCGCTTAAATAAATTTCTGTTATAGCCGATATGCTATTGTCGAGGCTTGCCCTCTATCAAGGGCGCATAATTATGCAAATCACAAACGTGACCACACTGAGTGGCCACCCACACATTCGGTACAAATGGTAAACAGGAGAATCTGAAATGTATATCTCTTCTCAGATCTGCTAGGACACATGTGTCGTGGATCTGTGCAACCTGCACTATTTTTAACCCACTAAAGTAAAAAAAAATATTTCGGTAGGAAGTGCATTGAAACAGAGTAAAGATCACTAAGCCGATGCAAAATTAATAAAAAAGATATCTGCTATCACCTACAGCATCTTGGAGTCGGTAGATCATTCTACAGAAGCTATTTTGCTCATAAACAGAGGGAAATAACACCAGCATGTATGTATTTGTTGCTTCGGATTATTTATAACATGCATCTTTGCACACAAAAATGTCATTTTCTCTCAGTGCTTGAATTTTACTGTGCGACAACCGATTCAAATTTTTGAACACGAAAACATGTCCGATAGACCGGAGCATGTCCCAAGGGTACTAAATTGATGCTAAACGATTTCCGATCACAGAAACCTGCACACAAAAAAATGAAAATAAGGGGAAGGTACCAGTTGAAAGCACAAGTTTTATATCAACATAGCACTTCCTTCATAGTTGGCTACATTCTTTTTTAAACTTAGCGTAAGGGCCATAGCTTTCATTCTCCAAAATTATTCATTGACAATTTGTGTTTGTGAACGCCATGAAATGTTTTTTTCCACAGTAAATGCTTCCTGCTTTCTCTGACTTCGAAAGAATATGTTAACAAACTCTGCATATCCACATAGAAGTCCACATAAAGGGTAATACAAAACATCTTGTAAAGAAAAGAACGCAGCGCATTCATGAAAAGTGGTAAGTAATTATAATCGCTTTATGATGTTATTATATCTAGACGCCGGCCAAAATCTCTGTTTTTTTAATAAAGAGTCTTTCTCTCTTCGTCTTACAATGTGAAGACAGTTTTCTCAGCTGACAAAGTCCTTAGACAAGCGCAGCAATTGGATCGTTTTGCACGCATACCTATTTATGTTATTAGTGCTCCTACAGTTGTTTTTCTTATAGTAAAAGTTCATTTTCTAAGGTTCAAAACATCATTAACACTCCTCCCAAAACACGAAGTTGGTGCCAGAAATTTTGCAGTTACCGATGTGAGATGTCTAGGGTTGTAGGTTCCTCAGTTAATTAAGCAATGAAAAAGTTATATCCTAAAGTCAAAAAGAAAAGACCACTGTGAAACGGCTGCGCGAATGCTCCATTGAGCAAGCCGGCATAGCTTTTGTTTCTTCGTTAGACACCTGCTGCAATACTGCACAAATTGTGTGCGCTGCATGTGTTCTGTTCTTGACGCAGCATTCCGTAACCTGGCCCCCTAGCACTTTCCAGAGCAGCAACATCATGCCGCTTTCACGTGCAAGCCGTTCGTAGCACACCTGTTCATTTGTTTTCAGACGTAAAATTAGCAGACTCCAAATAAATATGTATAAATCAAAGCTGTAGCTCAGGCACTTTTTGGTTTTGATTGGCTTTCCTCGCAACAGAGTGATTGGGGTATAGGGCTGATGGTCAGTGGACCTGTAGGTGACGCATATTTATTGTATCGCAGTGGTTGTGAATGGCCTTACAACAACAACAGCATAATAATATTAAAATCATGTGGAATTTCGCATCCCCAAACTACAATATGACTATGAAAGATGCCGTATTGGAGGGCTCCAAAATTACCACCACTTGGGGTTCTTTAACGTGCGCCTAAATTTAAGCACACGAGACTCAAACACTTTCGCCTCCGTCGAAAATGAAGCCGCCGCTGCCCGGATTGCATCCCAGGATGATCGTTTTAGCAGTCGAGTGTCATAATTACTAGATAAACGCTGGGGAGTAAGGGCCCTGCTACAATGTTTTTTTTGGTTTATGACCGAGCTCCTGAAGTACTTGACACAATTAGATCATATTAAAAATGGGACTTATACCGCTGTCACAGGAGAAGGTTTATGTCATTTGCACCGAATGACATATACATTTAATGACATTAGTGGGCTGTCACACGGGGACGTCTAATGTCATTGAAAAAAATGACTTTAGAAGACAAATGAGCTAGCCAAGCTCATTAAAATGTGTTTTCATCGCGAAGATGTACTCTCGCCGGAAGAGAGAAGTGGACAGGTTTTATATGAAAGGGTTAAGGAATCGTAACAAGTATACCTATGGTTTTATTTTTAAGTATTTCTTAATTCATTTACATGCAATTCAACTGAGCCGTTAGAAAAAAAATTGAATATTAACGTTCACAGCGACAATTTCAAAAGGGTCGCCGGCCATGTTGGCCTTGTCAGTCATGTGCTCTGTGTTTACGCTAGCCTTTGGAGCTTGTAGCCGCACTTCATTATCTTGCGACTGACTAGCCTGTACTTCGATTTCGACGTGAAGCTGCCTTTTTTGGGTAACATACCTGGCACGAAGGGAGAAAAAAACCCACGACAACGCTTCTTATTTGATTGGCGCGAGAAGTTGCAGCGGCTTCCTCGCACTTCGCCATGTTAGCTATATTGAACGCTTACCACGTGACCCCAAGAGCGATAGTGGCTCCAGTCTCGCCTTAACTTCGTATGAGCTACAAGATCTTCTTTGGATATTCAAAAAACTGCATATTACTCTTTCATCCTCAATTTCATGCATGTGGAAACATTTTTTATAACGTTTAATATACATAGTAACTTTCTGACACACGCTGCGACAGTTTTTTGTTCATTCCCGTTTTATCGACAACGCATATATCTTTCCGTGTAGCAGCACATGGCTACTAATGTCATTCAATGTGTCGAATGTCAATAGACTAAAATGAGATTAAACTTTCTCCTTTCTCTTCTGACAGAGGTATTAGTCACCAAAGCAATGCTGAGAAGTCTATGTTGTAACGTGAGTATGGCTAATGGAGGGCAGGCCGCGAACGTGTGCTAAAATAACCACACTCATTATGCTAGTGCAAATGTTCTGAGATGACATAAAAGGACAGAGACGGTGATGTAGCCATCACGCAGAGCAGAGATTGTGTTCAGCAGTGAGTAAAAAAGGAAGTGAGAACATGCCGGAAGGTTAGCTAAGAATATGCCTGGTTCGCTACCCCACGCTGCCGGAGTGGAAAGAGAGAGTATAAAGATGAAAGAGAGAGAGGAAAGAAAAGAGAAAGAGACAAAGAATTGTTAGTCAATGGGCTGACGCGTATGCAGTGGTGGTGCTATTCTAAACTGAATGGTGTTCACATAGGCTCATAGTCCTCAGAAAGCGCTAGGCGGGTTTAAGTGTCTTGTGAGCCGACAAAAGACGAGAACGGTGCTCCAGCAGCATCAGAACAGAGAGTGTCCCATCGTCCAATTGTCGCAGTGCCTCAGAAAGTAGTAGTCTCTCAGAGGTGAATCGAGGGTAATGAAGTAGCAGATGTTCCATGTCTTTTTCGGTGCTGCGAAAATTTAACATCTGAAAATTGGGAGAACTAGCACATTCATCAAATCATTTTCTTTAAAAAAAGAGATTTGACAAGCATGTAAACCAGCCGTAATGACGTTTATAATAAAAAGAACGTTTGCTATCAAAATGACTCAATTTAACGTGGGCAAAAAATGAATTCAGCACTAATATTTTATTTGGTTCAGTATGAAATATCTTTGAGCACGTAAATAGCAGACAGCCAACATGTAATCAAAGCACACAACTGAATTGTAAGTCAGCGCTTTTTGTCTACATTCCCCATGTCCTTGCCTGCTGTGTGCGCGATAAAAGAGTTTCTGCAATGGATTTGTAAGAAGTCACCCGGTCTATATATGTTCACAAAGTTTAGGGGTCTGGATGTGGTGTTCGCGCTTACGCATTCACACTGCCAGCTGTATTTCTTAGGATAACTTCGGGTTTTGTCTCGTGCCGAAGCAGATCTCTGAAGTGGCGTAGGGAGTAGCGCTTGGCTGAGGGGTCTTCCGCGGGAGGTCACAACTATCCGTGCTGCTCCCAAGTAAACCATAAGTCGTTTTTGTAGAATGGGGATCGAAAAAAAACTATTTGCAGAAATTATTTATCAGATTATCATTATCATAGCGACTCACAATTCGGCCCACACGTAAACCTACGATTGGATATCTAACATGTATAATAAAAAAGTGTATATGCTTAAAGGCCCGTTTTTTTCAGACACAATAATGAGATCTAACAAACAATCAAATCAAGCAAAGCATAGAAAATTCTATGTTATTTAACTAAAATGTGAGGGAAAAATACGAAGTGTGGATGAAGAAATAACTTGCCGTGCCCAGTGGGCGAACCTGCGGCCTTGAAATCACGCGTCTATTGCTCTACCGACTGAGAAACAATGCCAGCTATCCCGCACATGCACTATATTCGGTAGATATGTCAATAGACCAGGGAGAGTTAGTCAACGTGACCTGTAGCCGCGAGTGTGAAACACTTTTTTTTTCTCTTTGGGTCACGTGGCGCGTGATCTTGTTAAGAGCTGGTAGCAGACCAATATATTCCCTTGTATACAACCTGAAGGCACGAAATCTGCCATAATCTATTCGCTATGAATGAAGGAAAGAAGTGTACATTAACGGGCTCGTTTTCTTTGTTAGACACGTTATGCATGAAAACTAACAGAGAATAATGCAAGGGAATGTGTTTGGGATGTTATTAGAAGCAATTTCAATGCAACTGTGAAGAAACAAAAGTGGACAAAAAGTGATCTTGCCTTGGGCATGAATCTAACATGTCATCTTCGAATAACGCGTGCGATGCACTACCACAGGGGATATCACTCTGTCAACTTTATTAGGTATATTTGCGAATTGAACATGGCAGCGTGCCCCGCCGTGGTAGCCTAGTGGCTAAGGTACTCGGCAGCTGACCCGCAGGTCGCGGGTTCGAATCCCGGCTGCGGCGGCTGCATTTCCGATGGACGGAAATGTTGTAGGCCCATGTGCTCAGATTTCGGTGCACGTTAAAGAAGCCCAGGTGGTCGAAATTTGCGGAGCCCTCCACTAAGGCGTCTCTCATAATCATGTGGTGGTTTTGGGACGTTAAACCTTACATATCAATCAACATGGGAGCGTGTCAGCCTGTCTGTAGCCATGACGGCGAGTGTGAAACTCTTTTTTGTCGGCTCAGCAGCACATGCACGTGATATGATTACGATCTGGCAGCAGACCAATAATCCTTGTTTACTACCTGAAGGCATGAAGCCTGCCATAGCAAGGCCCTTTCTATGATTGTCGGAAAGAAGTGTAATCTTGCGGGCTCATTTTCTCTGTTAGACACAATATTATTGAGATCTAACAAACCTCATATAACATCTCCTATACTTTACATAACGTGACTGTTTGCTAGATTTCATACAGCATATGTAGACCTCGGCCAGCGCTTGGTCTCAGCACGAGGTTTTATCCTGAAAGCTTGAGAATCCGTGCCGTGGTTTGACTGTCTGTGGTTGTACTCGAACGTCTCTGCACAGAGATTCAGCGTATATAGAAATGACATACACTCAATTAGCAAGCGGCTTGCAATGACCCACACCTATTTATTGAGAAAATGAATGGACAGACTATTCAGTTGTCACATCCGCTTACATCCGTATGTTGTCAAGCACCCCACTTGTTTTTTATTTCACGCCGTTCTGCAGGGCATCTTTACTTCTGTGCGTTTAGTTCTCGAGAGTTACACTGATTTAGGCAATGCAAATTACTGCAGCTGCTGTGCCAGCAGGTTATGTGTTTAGAACCATGATTTCGAAGTCATGCAGCAGATGTCATTGTTTCTCGAATTTTATTCACCATCACTCCTCTAGCTTTTATTTTAGGCTGGCGCCGTTTTGTGATGAATATTCATGACCTTCATGGTCTTACTAAGGCAGAGAAGCAGTAGTAGAAGTAGCAGCGGTGCTGGTGAAATTTGTGGCAGCTTTTCCTGGTATCGAGGCTTCTTGTATTGGCTCCACATATGGAATTGGTGAAGATAAATCAGTACTGGTCATATTTACAGTAGCCTTTGAAAAGTTCGTATTTTTCTGTGATGACGCAGTCTTATCAGTTGAAGATGGGCTCAAAGTTAATTTATCTTGGGATGACGCCATGTAGAAAGTTGTTGGATAGGCACTGGTACTGGTTCTCTCTAGGGTAGCCGCTGTCAACTGTTCAGAGGGGCTAGGTGTAGTTGCGTATGTACTAGTAGATTTTCTAGTACGCTTTCTCGCGGACGAGTTTTCAGTGGAGGGCAGAAAGGAAGTAGTAGAATGAGCACTTGTGCTAGTAGTGGTTTCTTCTTCGTCTTCCTCACTCTCTTCATCGCCTGTCTCGGGAGCGTCTTTCTCGTAGTCGTCATCGGTACTGTCATCGTGATCATCGTCTTCTTCAGTGTCTCTGCTTTCGCTCATTTGTTGAAGAAAGCAAAGCCGGTACAAGTGGAATGAAGGCTGACGTCGAATACATGCAAGAAAAAAAGTAGTACATTTCGTCATGATGAGGAATTTTCACGATTATAAAGGATTACTAAAAATAACAAACAGCTCATTGAGAGGCTAACGTGATTATCAAAATAATTTTTCCTACCTACTTTTTTTAATCAGTTAATCTTTGTAACAATATTGTAGGAAGCTTTCTTGCAAAAATAAGGCATTAAGTAGCTTGAATTTTCATACCAAGCGTTCTGCTCTGCAACACTTTTTAAGCATGGCCTGAAAACGCAGCTGATAGGGAGTCGAGGGTCCTAATAAAACGCGAACCAAATATTATAGTGCAGCATGCGTCCTGGAAATCACAATAAATTCTCGAAATCAGCAAAAAATTGCCTTGCCTTCTTTTGGTAATCGACAACACAAGCTATATCGTTACTAAATATAGCAGTTGTATCAGCCATTGGTTGATATAAGCATGGCGTGCTTCGTCGTTACTGGGGCTGCCACTGAAGGCCACCATTCAACCACGTGCGCACTATCACACTGCAAAGTCGTGAATTCGAAGAAATTAAACATCAACCATGATGCGCACGTGACATAACTTTTTTTCTGTGCCATCTATTTTTGCTTAGCTTCCAGCACTTTGATAGGTGTGATAGAGGTGGGAACGGCTCTGCAGGGAAGGACAAATGTTTCTAACTCCACTTGTACTGAATGGATTCAGAAAATTTTTATAGCGGTGAATTCACTAGGCAATAATCTGTATCTGTTCTATGACTATGTAAAACAAATGTTGCAGTGCCCCCTTAAAGTGCACGAAAAAGTCTTCTTGTGTGTTTCGCAATGAACTATTTTTCATTATTACTGTCTTCGTTTTGACCACGCGAATGCCAACTCTTGAATTACTTGTTAATGTGTCTGTGTTATCAAGCCCCGATTCACACACACACACACACACACACACACACAAATGCCAGCTATTGAATTACTTGTTATTGTGTCTGTGTTATCAAGCACCGATTCACACACACACACGCACACACACACACACATACACACACACACACACACACACATCTGTTCTATGACTATGTAAAACAAATGTTGCAGTGCCCCCCTAAAGTGCACGAAAAAGTCTTCTTGTGTATTTCGCAATGAACTATTTTTTATTATTACTGTCTTCGTTTTGACCACGCAAATGCCAGCTATTGAATTACTTGTTAATGTGTCTGTGTTATCAAGCCCCGATTCACACACACACACACACACACACACACACACACACACACACACACACACACACACACACACACACACACACACACACACACACACACACGCAACATATAACATACAACATATAACAACGTGATTCACGCCAAGCAAGCAAATAACCAATAATAATGCACGTGCTGTCAAAGTTAGTGTTATTGACACAGCTTCTGGTTTCCAAGGTTGCCGCCCCTGAAAAGTAACGTTCTACCAAACGGCAAATCTGCACACCAAGACTGCCCTTCAAAAATTATCTTTGCTTCGCTTTCATCTGCAGCATAATATTAGGGAAGAATTGTGGCATGTACTGTTCTACCGTTATTGGGTTCATTGCCAGACAGGGCTGTGATATCTTAGGTATAGTGTCCGAATTTTGACACAAAGGTCATCCAATGAAATCCCAGCCACTGAAGTGCACTTTATGTGAGGCAAAATGTTAGAAGACCATTGACTTAAGTTTAGGCTCTGGCCAAAAAGCGCCAGGTGTTTAAAATATACGCTATAACACAAAATTTTCTGACTACGGTATTCTTTCAGTAATATCATGAACTTAAAAGGTAAATGTGTAACATTTTTATGATGGGGCTAATATCCCAAGCACGTTAACTTTGATGCGTTTGTACACATATGTATACATGTGAATGATAGTGGCCAGATGCTGCACCAGGGTGGCGAATCCTTCTTTGGTGAGGGAAAGGGTTCTCGGCGGTGGTTACCGGTGAGGCCGCACCCCAGGCCTCGTACTGCATTTATGCACCAGCTTCTACAGCATTTTTTCCCAAGTATGAAAGATATGAGAGTAAAGGCTAATTTATTTAAAGTTCACGGAACCAGAAACCAAATTACCCAACTGTCAAATATAACAAAAGTATAAAGGAAATAATTAGACAAGTGTTTGTTATGTCAATACAGTTTCATTTCTCTAGAAATAGGTAAGCCCTGTACTTTTTTTGCATAAGAGCGGTGTAAAAGCCCAAATTTTCATTGCCCTGTGACTTCATTCTCAAGGCGACCACAGCACGACCCTCCCGAACAGTGCTCTCCATCCCTCTTTTGTCCCGTACCACCAGCACCATCACGCGTAGGAGATGATAGCCGCCTCAATAATAGCTTTTCCTTTCCGCAAGTAAAATAGCCGACAACTGATGATTCGTCCTTCGCAATGCAGCAAGCGAGTTTTGCAGCATTGCACGCAATAAAGGGGCTCTGAAACAGTTTTACAGATAACCATGAAATGAATTCACTGGAAGAGCTTATTGGCTCACGAATTCAACGCCGCAAAAATTTTAAGAATCCGAGTAGATTTACAACGGTTTGTCGCATGCTGAAATTTCATTCTCTCTTCTCTCGTCCCGATGAAAGCGCTGGAAGCTAAGCAGGGAGGGATGGCAGGGCCAAAGAAAAACGTCATGCGCACTTCGCGGCCTTGAGCCCTTTTTTTATTGTCTTCGAATGCGTGACATGCTCAGTGCGATCTCGTGGGCATGCGTGGACAAGTAGCGGCCTCTCGCCATGATCTCTGTAACAAGCGAGCGCAACATGTTAAAATCAGCCAATGGCTGATAGATGGGTCGTTGACGTGTGATTTTTGGGCAAATACCGTATTTACTCGCTTATTCCTCGCACTCGCATAGTTCTCGCACACCCCACATTGGCAAACAAAAATATGATTTCTATTTTCCTCGAGTAATTACCGCAACCCCAAAACTGCCGCAAGAATCATCATCAGTGGCCCCTCCCGTAGTGCACCTCTAATGCACATAAAACATACTACATGGGAGAGGCCTTTGTCGCACAGTGAACGTAGTCAGGCTGATGATGATGATGACATAGATGTAGATTTTCATAATATAGAGTAACGAAGTATCCTAGGAAACCTAAGCGAAGAACTACATGAAGAACGATACTCTTTGAATAATATACCAGCGTAAAACAGGCAGCGATAAAGGCTTTATGCTGGCCTTCAAATACGGATATGGTTTTCATTAAAGCAGTATTCATAGTTGAAAAGAAGTAGTTCAAGGTTGGAAAAGTTGAACCTGTGGTGTAATTTACTAGGCATTTGTTGTCCTTACAGATGGGAACCTCCGCTAGAATACATCGTTTTGTGTAAGATCTTGCTGCTACACTATCTGTTCTCTCAACACCAATCACTTTTTTAATATGTTTGTGAAGCGTAAACGAGGGGCACTCGATCCTTCCCACGTGGCTATATATAGCGCTGAGTGTATATGCAGCACAATTGTCTACCCGGTCGTCACCGTATTCTCTGAGCACGAACCTCCAAGCAGATGTAGTAAGCATGTGTTCTCCCGAACAGGTGGCTTGGTAGAAATTGCGTGTCCCCTGGGCATCGGCGCCCGAGCGTGAATAAATGCATAATGATGCCCCTTTTGGGCATGAGAGCTCTCCCACCCCTCGGCAAAGGTTAGAGATTTATCTCTTAGGCCTCGATACTTTATTGTTTAGGAACAATACTACTTTAAAAGTATTACATAAAAGTTGTGTGGAACGAAAATATTACATATTCTTGAATATCATGTAAAAGATTTGTATCAACGCTTTTAAGCAAATTGACATCCGTTCCTCCGTTACTAGCATGGCTTGAAGTTTCTGCTGCTGAACGCCGAAAATAACAGTGCAGTGATTCTTTTTTTAGGCCAGAAATCTATTGAATAGTGTCTTTGACAGCGTCATTTTGAATTACTTCAATGTAAAATCACTAGACTTATCAAATGCACATGTATTAAAACAAGCAAATATATACGGCTTGAGCAATTAGCATAAATTCGCAACGTTTTTGCCACTGGCTCTTGGCACATAAGCAACTTGTGTACTGCGGGCGTAGTTAAAGGAGGTGACGTGTGCCAGTGTGAAAACCTCATCAATGCTGTTTAAAAATTGTTCTTACCTTCACAACCTGTGCTTCTTAAGTTACTCCATCTTTATGAATTATCGACTTTATATGAAGGCATACAGATAGGTGTGCAAGACAGTTAACCAATAATATGGTATGATCGCTCTAAATGAATGCATACAGGTAAAGTGACCATGGATCTTGCACCTTCGCAGCTGTGCGGTCAACCGTGTTCTACCAATCTGTTTTTGTAGTGACTGAAACAAATCTGTGAGCATCAGGACCCACTAAAATCTCCAGGCTTACTGTGAAATCATTCACGGTAATCATAGAAATACTATCAAGAACGCATTTTGTTCTGTCAATAAGTTTAGCTAAGTTGAATACTCTAGTTTGAGATTGTCCTTATATTCAGCGACTAATTCACCCTACAGGATTCCTTAGAAGCTGAAACCTTCACAGAAGGTTTGGATCACAACAGCGATATGCGTAAATTTTAATAATATTACCGGTTTGCACTGCAGTCGAAATATTTTCAAAGACCTCTTCTGAAGGTGGTATGAATGTGCTGAAAAAATGCAGAAAAACGTTGATTACCTGATTTGCCACACCCTTCATGTCAAAACATTCCCTAATCTTTTTGCCAATATACTACGCTATCACCCTTAAAGCAGTACGTGGTTGCCGTTTCTGACTGAAGGTATGAACGGCAAAACGAAAGTTAAATAATGAGAGCAATTTCATTCATGTATTAGAAAAAAATATGCAGCCAATAAAATAAGGAACGCAAAAAACAAAGAAGGAGACGACATATCAGCCATCATGTATTCTTATTCTTTTCCCGTGTTCGTTCTTTTATTGGCTGAATAAGTTTCCTTTCCCATGCAATGCACCAACTAGCCCAACAACGAGTGTTATCATTAAATAATGGTTTCAGATGTTGTTTTTGGTAGCTAGCTTTCTTGACAATTGCCAAATATTTCGCTATGAGAACGTTAATTTACTGTAATTTCAAAATAACGTAGCTTGGTCACTAAGAAACTCAAGTACGCGCATGAAATGAACATTCAGTTGTAAGATCATTGAGTGACCTGAGTTTTGAACGGTTCTTTCGCATTCCGTATTGCGCTCAAAATAATATAAACGTAAATTTCAGAGTGAACAGAACTGAACATTCAAGCCCCTGGAGTAATCCCCTAGAATAACCGAAGAACTAGCTTTTATGAAGATTTCGTGTTGCAACATTTTTTTAATTACTGATCGACACTAGCTATATATTTGCAGGTGAGACTGTTGTTTTGCTATTAAAAAATTCGAACAACTAGAACTTCAAATTTTAAGAAATGAGTGCTTTTCTCTTTATGAGAGTTGTTCCAGTTATTTGCTTTATTGCATGAGCTATGAATGAAACGCTCACTCACATAATAATAAGCTTATCCTATTTCTCGTTAGAACAAAAATAACTATCAACGCGACCACAATTAAGACAGAAGCGGCAGAACGTACCTGGGACAAGTATGGCGATGGCCAACACGAGTACAACACAAAGGGTACGCATGTTGAATGCGCTGGTCTGTGTTCGGGGGTACGCCAAAGGAGAAGTGCACTTGCTTGACTGGAGGAAAATTCTCAAAGAGAACGACAACCTGCAGCCGGCCGTTCTTACTTACACGTTGATGGTTAGCCAAGAAATATGTACCTATAAAGTAGAGCTCGCCTGGTCATAGGAAGCACGTAAACTCCAGAAATTTGCGCATTGGGCTGCAACCAAGACAAGCAGCGACGTAGACGCTAAATCGCGCCGTTGTTAGACGTTAGGCTACGGGGGAATGTGACAACAACGCTTTTCGAAACACGAGGCAAGTAGCTGAAACTCTGTTCAACAAGAATCCCAGACGCAATGGCTCATTGTTTGTTATTTCGTCTATGTGTGGGTATGTCTTTAGTCTGAGAAACTCCTGACACACTTCTAATTTAAAATATGAATAAATCGCTCTAAGCGTAAAAATTTAGCGTTGTCTCGATGCGTTACCTCTATGCAAATACTTACATAACAATCACCATAGACTGGATATTTTGTAATGCGGTGGCAAAGAAAGAACACAAAGCTGTGCAAGCGGAAAGAACTTTGCATAAGAATTAAAGCTTGGTAGAGAAGGTTGAACGATACAATGCTCCTGTTGCACCATGAAAATCAGTTAGCAAGAGAAGCAATTAAAGCCTTCCACATCCCAAGAAAAAGACGCTAAGCGTCTCAGCATGCCATTCATTTCACTGAGTGACGCAGAGTTTCGCTATCTTTCCAGAACCTGCAGAAGATGACACAAATGTATTTTTTAATTGCTTGCGGCGTGTGTGGGTGTATTCTTGTTAGGAATTTTTTCCCATTTTCTGTTAAGACGCGATTCACCTATATTTCTGCTATTTTTCCCCAATTAAATTTTAGCAGTGAGTCAGCGCCTGTCAATGTTTTTTTTTACTTCATCGTTGTCTCATGTGTGCTCTTCGGCCAAGATGGAAGGAACATTGACAAACTATTCACAAAACTGTTCTTTCGTAAGCATTTTTCGCCGCTTATTGGTTGCCTTGACTTCATGTTCTGCATCAGAGAGCGAGTACGTGAACAAGCATTAATAAAAGGTTTGGCATATTTCGAGACCGGGATAGACCACGCACGTAGGGGCGAGAAGACCTTGTCCTCTATAGCCTCTTTTTCCCGCTGGAAAGCCCACTTTTGGTATTCCACCTATAAGCTGAGTAGCGCATCCTACGCTCCCGTAGCGACTAGAGATAACTTCTTGATCTCTTGGAGTATTCTCGCTGTATACGGTTATACTAAGCCGTTCCTGTTGCGCACTATTTCTGTTGTGGTGTGAGTACCTCTTATGGAGGTGCACAGAGCTCGTGTAGAAATGTGCATATAGTTATCGGTATTCGGCTGCTTATTTCCTGTCTGTATACTCTGGTTAAATGCAGGCCACACCCGCATTCTCTTTCTGTAACGTCGTGCGCATTGTGTATAAAATGAGAATCTATTTTATAATGGTAAGTTGGTGACGCCAAGGACTTGCACTGACGTACCTTATTTAGTACTGCCTTATTTGGGCCGTACTGTGGCATGCCAATTTTAGCTCCAGCAAGGCATCTATAAAGAGCAAGAGCATGCGCAGTGTCCTCGGGTTCCTGAGCGGCGTTGATTGACCTAAGTGTGGGTGCCTAAAAGGGTCACCACGTGCTTAAAACTTAAGCTGAGGCAGCTTGGTTGTGTAAAAAGTCCCTAATTGGCGCCGATTAAATCACTTTATGAACTTCACTTAAAATGTGAGAGCTGCTGAAATAAGAATAGTTTGCATCTTGGCTACTTGACAATTATTGAATGTCGAGTGATTGCAGCGGTGTTTAAACGCACGAATGATCCAAAGAACCTCGAAGGCAGTGCTGACTAAGAGCTGGCGTTTCAATGAAATACTGTGCCGTATTCATGGGTGTGGCCACCTGCAGCTAACAGTTGGTGATCAAGGATTATGAATATTCAGCAAATTTAAAAAAGAGTCGTGAGCTGTTCCATATAGCAGCCGATATTTTACTTCGTGTGAGCAAAACTCAATGAATGTTGGTACAAATAGTTACCTTCATTTTTACGGGAATACCTTTTATAATTACATGTGATTTTGTGCTTGTCTTTTGTTTTGTATCTTGTTTTATGATTACAGTCTTTGACCAACAGTTTTAAGCCGGAGATTATTGCATTTACATATTCTGCTAAGGGTTTCAATAAAACGCCAATTTCTAGCCAACAGTGTCCTAGGGTTGTTTTTTTTTTAGTGCTTGTGTTCAAACAGTGCTGCAACCACTCGACTACTGAAACTATTCAAACCATTACTGTTCCCCGTATGTCGAGTAAATAATACGGAAGCTATAAAAGTAAAGCAAACATATAAATATGGTGCCACAAGATATCTCGGTCACACTGCATACAAGAATAAGTTCTTATTCATTGAAGAACGTCACAGTTTTTATATGACAAAAAATTTTCACACATTTTTATTACGACCTAATGAAAATACAAACAGGCAGCTCGCTGTAAGGGGCTTGTATTTAGCTCTTTTGAAACCTTTGAATGCATAGCCGCCATCCTCTATTATTTAAAAACTTAAATATGCATATCATGAGTTCTCGTGTGTTGGATTGTGTGCCAGCGGATTTAGCAATTTTCACATATAATCTCTAAAGATATTGAAGCACATGCAGATACCTGACGCCAAACACTGAAATCTGGCCTCAGTTGTGGCAACGGCTGCATTGATCTGCAAAAAAAGTGTACATACCTTTTGTAAATCAGCTGAATTCATTCTTCTAAAGAAATCGAGCTAGTTCAAGACACCAACTGAACTCGCGAGGTTTACTATTGTAATGGAATAAATTGCAGGTCTAGAGCCGTTCCCAGTTTGTACCACACTATACACTGTAGATTGCTAGGTTCTCCATATTTTATTTGCTCACTTTTTCTAATATTATTCTGAGTTATACGCTCGTGACTTTAGTATAGGAGAAGTCATATGAAGGAGGACTACAATAATTTGTACAACCTGTGATTCACGTGCTGCTGAATTGAACCTCATGAACCGTTAAAATAAAACTGCGGCCATCATATCAAAGATTTCATACCACGACCATTCGGTAAGCAGTCAAGCCTTTTTACCACTTCTGAGCGTTCAAGGTACGCCTTGAAATCAGGGTAGACACTAATTCGCCCGCTGTTTTCCTTTGAAGACGCTTTTTCCTGAGCCATAAGAGCACTGCTCCAGGGATTCCTTGTTCAACCACGCGCCTAATGAAGTTCAATGGATAATAAGCCCAAAGAACGTAGAAGCAACGTGAGCTTTAGCGTGTACAGTCTGTTGTTATAACCGCGATACATATGGGGCGAATGCAAAGTGTATGAAAAGAGAAATTGCACAAGGGGCCCCCGCTGCATCGTTCGGATTACCTGCCCGATGCACTTACTCATTGACTTACGGTGGCAGTCATTCCATCATCCACTTTACGGGATATTTAAGTGTATGCAAGTCCTGGGAGCGTTAGTAAATGCCACCCGCAGCCGGGACGATGTGAGTGGAACACGCATTTCTTTGGCAGCTTGGGGTCATGACACACGTGATCCTGTTTGAGAGAGAGAACTGCTGATCAATAAACCCTTGATACAGCCTTTATCAATAATAATAATAATAATAATAATAATAATAATAATAATAATAATAATAATAATAATAATAATAATAATAATAATAATAATAATAATAATAATAATATAATATTAATAATAATAATAATACATAATATAAATAGTATTATTATTATTATTATTATTATTATTATTATTATTATTATTATTATTATTATTATTATTATACCGTTTAACCTCCCAGAACCATTATGTGATTATGAGCAAAGCCCCAGTGGAAGGCCCCGGAAATATCTACCGCCCGGGTTTTTTTAACGTGTCCCTGAACCTAAATACACTGGCCTCAAATGCTATCGCCTCTATCGAGAATGCAGCTTCTCGCCGCCAGGAGTCGATCCTGAGACCTTCGGGTTAGCAGTCGAGTGCCATGACCACAAGACACCGCTGTAGGGCAAACATACTCAAAACCAGCAGATAATGAAGCCAAGTAACGTAACACTTATGTTGATCGTCCTGTTTGAAGTGTGTTAAAATAATTGTTATATCGCTATGCAGAATGCAAAGTGGAGAAAAAGACAAGTTGTTGCTGGCAGGATTTGCACCTGGAACCCAACCCATGTTGTCCCGCGCCCAGTTGAGCGATGAGCCATGGAAGAATTATTTGTTGTCTGAGCGAGTTACTCGCAATAGTTGTTTCCGTACATCTAGTTCAAGTCGTTTTATTAGTAATCTTGGCTTAAGCCATAAATTACCTTCGTGTAACCACTCTATACTATATAAGCGAAGCCAAGCAAGTAAAAGCTGAACTAAACTTATGACAAATTGTTGGTAGGATGTCAGTTAATAGAGACTGCGAGAACAACTGCTATGTTGCAGCTTGGTAAACGTTTCTAGCGGACATAAGAATATTCGTGTCAGAACCACAGTGCCGAAGCACGTCCGCTACACGTACTTGCCTTTATTTTTATGGTAGGGCCGTCCTCGGCACCTGTGTTTACGCAGCTGGCGCGCCATGCATGCAAATAATGATTTGACTCATGCATACCGCGAAACTTTTACGTGCTGCAGTCTTCCGTGTAATCCTCGTCGGTACAAAGTTCATCTACACGGCGAAGCGGCACGGGAAGCTCCTGACAACTCAGCTTACAAGCACGAACCTCGAACGGTCGCAAAACCAACCAGAAAAATAACTTGTAAACTTTGAAGGTATTCGAGTTTCAAACTATTCAAAACCTCGGTACTGTTTCTCCACAAATATAATCCAGATATGCAATCAACAGAGGCATTGATCCGTACAGTTTTCACGTTATAGTAATATCTTGGGTTTAGCCTTCCAAAACCACCATATAAATACAAAAGACGCCGTGTGGAGAGTTATGGGAATTCGGATCATCCGGTGTTTCTAAAGTACACTGACACCGCACAGTGCAAGGAAATTTATCATTTCGCCTCCATTGAAATACAACCGGCATGGCCGTGGTCAAACCCGTAGCCATCGGGTCAGCATCCAAACATTCTAGCCACTGCTCTATGCAGTTGGACCAATTAACAAATATTCTTGCTCTTAAAACAGCCCCAAATGCTGGCTTTTAGTGTAAACACACGTCATAAACGTAAAGTAAAATGTTCATTTATGCAATTGATTATGGCTACTAGACGACAACAACCGTTTTCTCCTTTGAAATCTCGGTCTACTGTATGCATCCTGAAAAAGCTCTGTACACCAAACGGGGTGCCGCCCTGCCTCAACATTACGCATGGCATTTTTACCTAGAAACAATGTCATTTCACGATGTCATCAAGTGAGTTAACATTAGGTGACATCACCGCGACGCCACGATGGCGTCACAGGTTTAGTGATATGCCACGTGATGATGCCTTAACTTATCGAGATCATCCCACGATGTTTTTTTTCCACATCACTTCAGTTGACGGCTCCGCTGTGGAAGTAGCTTTTTAAGAGTTCAGTGCCATCTAAGGCTTTCTCCTTAATAATGCTGAAACTTAAAGTTGATCGCTACAGAGTGCTTAAAAGAGCTCTGCCACGACGCGCTACAATGAACTGGTCGAACTCAAGCGCTATGAATATGATAGGATGGTTCTTTCAGAAAACAATGAGGCTATTTCACATCCAACTTCGGAGAATGAAGGAGATCTGATCAAGTGCGACTTGCAACTTCTACCGTAACGTCAGCCGCGGCTGCATCCAAAAAGCCTCCCCCAAGCTTATGTATTTTTTTTGTTCCGAATGGAATTTGTGATAATGTGTTTGCTTCTTTACCTATGGATTGCCTGCTTTAATCAGCGGCCGCACATTCGCACCTTCTCAGCGTCACACATATACGCTCGTTTTCCAGTTTTACTGTCTCAAACCGAGAATGAGCAGTATAAAATCGTGCATGTCAATCGAGCATTTACATTACAAAAATAGATGCGTGTATAGGTCACCTATATTGTTACTCCAAGTATTTGTGCAAAGCAGGCTGATATGACCCCTTTTGGATTTCTCTATGGCTGAAGGCCCCAATGAATTCTCGCGTCTTTCTCTATTTTCGAAGCTCAGGATTTCATTCAGCATAATGATACAATTTCAAAAACCAGTTCATACAATGTAATGCGCTGCACTCTAAAAAAATAACGACTAAAAAGGGTGTCTTTTTGTCCCACAACAATAATCTTCATCTATATTGCGTTCCATCTTTGCGCTATCGTCCCGTTCTCAGCACATTCCGGTCACGATCGACATGCCCATTATCAGGGTTACATTGCATTCTGGATAGGAAAGTGGCCAGCGCCGAGTTTTCAAGAAAGGAGGCGCACGCAAGCCTGATGACGATTATTGTTGTGGGACAAAAAGACACCCTTTTTACTTGATATATTTTTAAAGTGTGGAAAGAGTTTTCAATTGTACACTTCATGAAATCAAGATTCAGCAGCAATGGAGTGGTGTAGCAATGCCGCTTTATATTGTCTTATAGTGAGCATCATTTCTCTAGATTGCCACCACTTTCGGTAACATAAACCGTTAGCAGCTAGTCCTAGCTAACTTCGCGCGCTGCTACACAACATGTTCGGTATTACGTAAATGAATATTTCAAGCTTGAACACACGTGAGCCTCAGCAATAGGGCCTATATAGTTGAATCAAGATTTTTTGAATGACACTTATCAGTAGCAGATAGTAAAATTTAATTGAGGAACCTCAATTTAAACATAGCCGCTTGGTCTCAAGTAGTGCCGCTGGGTCTTGAGATTGTGTTTCTACTCATTGTCCAGGTTTGGCTTCAGGCTCTGGCTGAGGTGATGCGTGCGGTTGTGGTTAAAGCGGAGGATTTAAACATAGCCGCTTGGTCTCAAGTAGTGCCGCTGGGTCTTGAGATTGTGTTTCTACTCATTGTCCAGGTTTGGCTTCAGGCTCTGGCTGAGGTGATGCGTGCGGTTGTGGTTAAAGCGGAGAATCTGGTTGCGATTCGGGTTAGGGTTCATGTTTGATTCTGGCGGTGGCTGTGCAAAGTTGTCCAGAAGTGCGAATTAGTCGATGTGTTCACACAACAGTTACTGGCGACAATCTTCGAAGTGTCAGCCTGGCTCTTAGCATCCATGAATACAAAAAAGAATCACAGCTTATCCACGGAGTGCATCATGATGAGTGGGGCGAAGCGTGCTTCCATCCACTTGCTCTTGCTTTCGTTCGTTTGTGCGTCCGTCTGTGCATCCATTCGTCCGTTAATTTGTGCGTCCATTTGCGCGTGCCATAGAGTTTCCTAATACACACTAGAGGGAACTTTGGCGCTAGTGTCTATGGGTGCTGCCATGCACGGTGCTTCAGCGAGCGTGGGAGTGGTGGGTAGTGCACACAATTGTATGCTATTCGTACTCCTGGCCTGTTTTTGGCTCCATGTGTGATCATATGGCTTGGAGTTGTTGTCTCCCTAAACAAATATAAGCAAATGTTCAGCAGTTGCGCTTCACCACCTCATTTTTTTAGACTGTCATTTCCATGTCGGGTCACGAAGTTCAAAAGGGCCGAGTCTTCGTTTTAAAACAAAACCGAAACACAGCAATTAACGAAGCCACAAGTACGATTCACCGCCCGCAAGTACGAAGACTAGGCAAATGTGTATGCTGCACATAATTCCCATGGTGTCTGAACGATCACAGCGACAGAGTCCCCTCTAGTTATAATTTTAAGAAACTATGGCACGTGAATCTATCCGTGCGTCTGTCCGTCTGTGCGGCCATCTGTGTGTCCGTCCTTGCGTTCGTCCGTGCTTCCGTCCTACCACACATTTGTCTGTCCATACATCCATCCGTGCGCTCATCCATCCATCCGTCCAGTCATCTCGTCAACACTCTAGTACTACCATCTCGCATTTTTTATATACTCAGTACATAGTACCGCCATGCAGCGGAAATTCCGAGAACTAAACTATATGTGGCACTCACGCACTTTCTTACGACCTGCGCTTCGTGTATACTTCCCACTTTTCACTGCCTCTAGTTCATGGATATATACTAGTTCACAATATTCATGGCACTGCAGCCAAACCATCGCTATACCTTGCTAATACCAAGGAGGTTACGCCCAGCGAGTCTACAGGGCAACTCTTTCTTGCCAGATGGTGTTTAAAGTGCGACCTTCTAATACTATTTTTTTAGTAAGCATCAAGTTCAAGGCAAATTTTATTGAAGTTTGAGTCAGCAATACTCGTCTCTGTAAGTTATTTCACCAGAATCAACTATCTTTTTTCATATGAATAACGTGCGCAGGTTTCCTCCTCAATTGAAAAGGGTGCGCGCGTGGCGCTCGTCTAGTCCGGCTGTGAAGGTGGCTACCTACTACTACGACAACTACATACATCGCGCACGCACGACCCACGGCATAGAGAGCTTCGTCCCCCCCTCCCCCCAAAAAAGTTTTGTGTTGCCTGCATGTAACTCGGCGTCCTCCATTTACTCTAATTCACCGAAAAATAAAGGCCGGCCATCAGCGTATACACGACGCGGGTGGCGTTTCCCTCGATAACATACCGTCAGTAGGCGACCTTAGCGCAAGTTCAGCGTTCATTCAGTGACGACTCTCCTAGCCGTCCCACGGCTCCCTCTCACTACATCCTCATCTTTGAATACTACAGCTAGCACTGGCATCTATGACTTCAAGAATTTGTATAATAATTTAATAACCCGCCATGGTCAAGTGGCTAAGGAACTCAACTGCTTACCCGCGGGTGGAGCGATGGAATCGCGGCTGTGGCGGCCGCATTCTCAATGAAGGAAAAATTGCTTGAGCAGCGCCTCCTCTATTTTCTTGATGCCACCCAGATGTGCCCAATCGAACTGTTCACTATTCTGGCCTTTGGGTCTTTATGTCCCACCTATTACTTGGCCTTCGCCTGTGCTTTGTGGTCATGCAGAAGAGAACCCTTCATGCAGTGCCTCACAACGGGAATATTATAAAGGAGCTTATATTATTCATTTCTGTACAGATCCGTGGGGCAGCGTCTTACATTCTTCGTAATTACAATGTTGGTGGTCACGCTGGCCCTTTAAGTGAAACGGTCTTTTCAGGTAGCGTGTTGCTGTTCGGGACCCTATTGGGGCAACCAATGAAAACGCGTCACGATGACGCCGCTGCGTAACTAGCTCGGTGAGGTGGCAGCGGCATGCTTCCAGGCATAATGAAAGAACATCAAGGAACAAAACTGCCAAACGTATGATATTGGAGAGGGACACACGTCTATCGCGTTTTCATGGAAAAACGCTTAGAAGCACGTGTGATGCGAGCAGCCCTACCCCTTCTGTGGCGTCGCATCACGACCACTTTCCGAACTAAGGTGGGCCAACGGCTGCCGTTGAAGAGCGCGCGTTTGCACTGGGATTGAATAAAAAAAATTGGCAGCATATCCACGGAGTGAATGATGGAGAGTGGGGCAAAGCATTCGTCCATCTATTCGTTCTTGCGTCCGTCGGTCCATGCGTCCGTCTGTGTGACCGTCCATGCGTCCATCCGCCCGTCTGTGCGTTGCGTCTCTTCGTGCGTCCGTCTCTGCGTTCGTACATGCATCCGCCCCTGCATCCGTCCATGCGTCCATCCATGCATCTGCCTGTGTGTCCGTTCGTCCATCTATTCAACACTCCAAGTGGCACCATCTCGCATCTTTTCTTCATATATTTCTCAAATAAAAGCACCGCCATTCAGCAAACACTACAAGGACTGAAAGAGAGGTGGCACACGCACATGTTCTTACGACTTGCGCTTCGGGTCTACTTCCCCCTTTCAACCACCTCGAGTTCATGTTATATACTAGTTCACTGTATTCATAGCACTGCGGCCCAACGATTGCTAAACTTTTGTAAAACGAAGGAGGTTACGCCCAGCGAATATAACGTAGCAACCTTTTCCTGTCAGATGGTGCTCAATGTACAGGCCAATGGCTGCTAATGGGAAATGAGAAACAGGCAAATTCGGCTTTTATTTTCTTACGGCAAACGCTTCGTATCTCATTCCCACTTTTAACCACCTCGAGTTCATGGTATATACTAGTTCATTATATCCATGGCACTGTGGCTCAACGCTCACTAAACCTTCCTAAAACTAAGGAGGTCACACCCAGCGAGTATAACGTAACAACCTTTTCTTTTCATATAGTGCTCAATGTGCATGCCAATGGCTGCTAATGGGGATCGCAGCCTGCGCGTTAACTAAAATCCGTATGCTCCTGTCTCTCATTCCCCATCAGCAGCTATTGGCATGTACATTGAACATTATCTTTCATTGTTCAACAACGCACAGAAGAAATCTCGCAGCGGCACCATTTTGGAGGTCAAAAAGTGATACTTGTTACATACTACAACGGCTACGAGAGATGAACAGGTGTCGTTATAAGGAGCTTCGCCTCTAATAAAAGAAGCGTTGACTTGAGGGTCTTGTGCTTAGATTAAGGTGCACGTTTAAGAACCCCATGAGATCGAAATTTTTGGCGAGAGGGACTAAGTTGAGAGAAAGGCAGGGAGGTCAACCATAATTGTAGCATCCAGTTTGCTACACTACACTTAGGGTACAGAGAATGTGAAAGAAAGAAATGAGGAAGGCGAAGAGAAAACTAGACACGCGAAAAACAATTACAAAAGGGGAAGTGCTAGAGCCAAATCAATAGGTCACTACCACGAAACGTGGGGAATGCTTCATGATTTTGCGTGTCATATTTGACCAATGCTGATTTCCGGAGCCCTCTTTTACAGCATCTCTCTTAATCCCATGATAGTTTTGAAATAATAAACGATAACAACTATTATTAGTTGTATCAATAATATACGATTACAGTTATAATTCATTCACCATAGTTGCTAGTCATCGAAACGGAAAGATATCCTTAAGCGTTAACGTTCGTGGGTTCGCGGTAAATGGCATTACAGCTGTCACGCATCAAGAGGTATAGTGCAATCTCTCTTACATTGACCACTTCTGTGCAGACTTGCTTATTATACCGGTTCGTATGACGGAGGGATCACTTTGTTTTTTTTAACATGAGAGCCTTTTATTCCGGGGCCAGCAAAGACTTCAAAGACGTATTTCTGTCGAGGAACTGATCTCAAAAAATGCGCACAATCAGAAAGCAAGTAAGCTGTGTGAACGGTACTCGAGCCTATGAAATTGCAGTTAATGTCAACAAAGGCCGAGCAGGCTACCACTCTGCGCCACCGCCAGATGGTCTACAGCCTTTACAAAGGCACTTCCTTTATCTACCAACCTTCTTTCACAGTAATTTTTTTTAAAGTGCAGTAACAGACCGTGCATGACCATTCATTCAACGCGTCTTTATAGCTTCTGGTACATTGAGCGCGTTTTGAACAGGAGAAATGCAATTTTTTACATGCATTACCACAACGCCAGGTGGCGAGATCTCTCCAATCATTGGCTTTGCCAATTACATTCATCCATACCAAAAACAGCTCTGCGTCGTGTGGAAGTAACTCCGCGTGCTCCACTTACGCTCACCTCACGAAAAATTGCTCTTAGGCAACAGCGTATAAAGACATGTGTTGCGTTTCTCTCTAGTTGGGCAGTAGCGTAGAGTACTCAATCATGTCGTGAGTAGGCCACCTTAGCCAAAGTTTAGTGACCATTCAGGGACGGCTCTGCTGGCTGTAACAGCGCTTTCTCTGATTCCGCTCTTACCAAACTAAACTACAGCTACCACAAGCGTCTATGACAAGAAACGTTATATCGGGCGTTAGTCATCAAAATAGATATCACTAAGCGTCAACGTGGATGCGTTCGTGATAGTTAGCTGTCAAACATCAAGAGACACTGCGCAAGTTCTTTGATACCAGTGCACAATAAAAAATCCGACAGATCTCGCGTACCAGAGAATCGACGCTATGCGAAGCATGCGGAGGGAAGTCGACCATGTTGCATTTTTTTTGAGCAACACGTTGTGAAATGACGCCAAATACATGTACAAAGTTTGCACGCACAGATATATGTTGAGAAGTTGCAGATGTTTATATTCAGTTCTTTGCCTTTGCGCAACCATGTCTACTTGAACATGCGCATTAGCAACACAAGAAAGTGATTTGAAGCGCTGATGCTTGTGAAGATGTTGACCGTGGACACTGGCACATATATAAACTTCAGCGCATGGCACCTAACCCCAATGGAAGTTCACCCGACGTGACGGCTGTATCAAAGAAGTACATATGTAATGTTTACAAAATTGAGGAGACAGCACTGCAACCGCTAATAAAGTTTCGCATAATTAGCGTGTTTTTGAAAAATAGTTCCGAGACCTGGCGTAGCTCTTCAGCAGAATGCTTTACTTCCACGCAGAATACTCGCGTTAGATTCCTGCTGGGACCTTAAAACTTTTTATTTGCATACGTCGAGGCGTCAACGCTGCCTATGTGAGGTATTTCTTAACACTGACATTTATTGTATGCCTTCATTGGATCGACGTTACCGATGTCGGGTGTCGCTTAACGCAAACGCGTTAAAATTGTCCATGTGTGTTCTTGTCATTCCTGAGTAGATACTAAGTGTCAATCACCTGTGGCACATACCCACATACTAGCGAAACATGCTCGTAAATATTACCCGTAATAATTGGAACCATTACCCGTAACGGTAACTACGCCAACATTGCACGTATTCAAATTAGCCATCTAACGACAGCTATTCTGAGGGGCAACACATGCAACAGTGGCTGATAATAATTTTGAGCGATAGGAAGGGAGTTCTCTTAATGCGCATAGCTTGTTCAAAGGTGTGCTCAAATATCGCGCTATCGAAGTGCAGCCGCTATGCCAAGAATCATACTTGTAACCAACTCGTTACGGATGTCCCGTAGTGTAAGCACAGGTGAACTTTTACGCTCATAACAGGCAATATTTAACGTTTGTTCTCCTCGAGAGTTTACACACGCATATTGTATTCGGCCCTAGCATTTCCAGGCAGTGAGCATGGCTCTTGGGTATTGCAGCTGAATGCCACGATAACAGCTCCAGTCAAGCTCAAACCATGACTTTAAGAAAATCTGTCTCAACAGATTATGAGGCACTGAAACAGATTGTCCGCTGATACCGATTTTAAAAGAATTTTCTTGACAAAAGAAAAGAAGGCCTTTAAACAAGTAAAAGGAGTAAGGTGACTTGATAGGCTGTGCAAACGTGAAACAGAAAGCGTAGTAAATATATGAATAAACAAAATATATTTGCTCACGAAAACTGTCTTCCAACCCGGACCCTGACTGTTCGAAGACAAGTGTCATAACAACTCGTGAGTACACCCATGCTCACTCGACATGCATTTAAGAGAATTATGTGAATGATGGAGGAGTCCGCCTCGGTGAAAGACTGGTTTTATCCGGAATATCAAATGCCAAGCATGGCTGCTCAATAGCGGTTTTGATGATTTGAACCTAATTCTTTGAAGAAGAAATGCTTATAATTCTTATTTGATGATCTCATTTTGTTAGGAGCGGATTCAAGTGTAAGCACCTAAGTAAATAAAAACAGTGGCATTTTCAACATCGCATTCGTTCCCCTAGCTTCAGACCAATCAGTTTGAGTGCCATGGCACCTTTTTATAAATTCTGACTGATGCAATGCTCCGAATATCAGCGTCACACATTTTAAATACGCTCATGCGTTAGTATGAGTGCCTCAGACGTTTCATGAAGGGCGCTAGAGGAAGTGCTAGTCACTCAAGCATGCAAACTGTAGCGAATTTTACGTGCTTGACCGTGTCATCAATAGCGCTACTCCTCTCAGTAAAGGAGCAAAGGAGACGTCACATTGTTATCACTTCTTTAAGATTCCTCTAATAGCCTTGAAGCATATCACCTATCTTTTCCTTCACCAACCATGCTATGGAAAGGTTGCGTGAATTTTGCTGCAGCCTATTGCAATGTTTTTTCTTTTAATTTGCGCTTGCTTGATAGAATATTCACTTGTATGCTTTATCATAGCAAAGTTAGTAGAAATTTAGTGGTTTAAAAAACTATTACTGTGATATTTCGTATACCAGACAACCATTAGTTGCCTTCATTTACATTTCTATTTGCAACAATAACCGACAGCAGCTAATGCTAGCCACCATTGCACGCATTGCTAAGCACGGTGAGAATTAAATAAATCACTACTTTGAGATTCGGACACGCTTCAGTTTTCGTTCATTTTAGAGAAATAGTGAGTATCAGAGAAAGATTTAAGTAAGTAGAAAAAAAAGCGCTGCACATATGCGCGTTTAGCGAAACATTCATAACGCTAGTGAGCTAAAGACTTCGTATTCTTGGCTACTATGTGTAGCGGGAACGAATGAAAAATACTTTTTATACCTAACAGTTACAAAACTACATTTATTGAAGGATCTCATTTTCATTATAGCCGCCTGGTAGCGGTACGGACTGGGGCGCACCGCCTTGTTGGCCTTGTGGCAGAAATGGTGGTTGTTCAACTGGTGCTTCAGCAGGTTGTGCCGCTAGCACTTCGGGTTGTGCTTCGACTGAGACTTCTGGTTGCGCTTCAGGTGCTGGCTGAGGCTGCACCTCTGGATGTGGCTGAGGCTGCGGTTCCGGTTGCGCTTCGGGTTGTGGCTCAGGTTGTGCTTCTGGCTGTTGTTCAGGCTGCAACTCTGGTTGCGCTTCTGGTTGTGGCTCAGGTTGTGCTTCTGGCTGTTGTTCAGGCAGCGGCTCTGGTTGCGCTTCGGGTTGTGGCTCAGGCTGTGCTTCTGGCTGTTGTTCAGGCTGCGGTTCTGGTTGCGCTTCAGGTTGTGGCTCAGGCTGTGCTTCTGGCTGTTGTTCAGGCTTCGGCTCTGGTTGCGCTGCTGGCTGTGGCTCAGGCTGTGCTTCTGGCTGTAGCTCAACTGCGGCGTCTGGCTGTTGTTCAGGCTGCGGCTCTGGTTGCGCTTCAGGTTGTGGCTCAGGCTGTGCTTCTGGCTGTTGTTCAGGCTGCGGCTCTGGTTGCGCTTCAGGTTGTGGCTCAGGCTCTGCTTCTGGCTGTTGTTCAGGCTGCGGGTCTGGTTGCGCTGTGGGCTGTGGCTCAGGCTGTGCTTCTGGCTGTTGCTCAGCTGCAGTGTCTGGCTGTGATTCAGGCTGTCGCTCTGGTTGTGCTTCGGGTTGGGCTTCAGGTTGTGCTTCTGGTTGCGGCTCTGCGGCTGGCTGTGGCTGTGCTTCTGGTTCAGCTTCCGGCTCAGTCTCAGGTTGCGCATCAGGTTGGGCTTCATCTGGTTGAGGACTTGGTTCTGCTTCCTGCACAGGTTCTTCGTCGCGGGAAGCGTCGTCACCTTCGGGTGCCGAAGCCACTTCAGGTTGTGTCTCGGGTTCCACTTCAGGTTCCTTTTCAGGTTCGGAGGAAGATTCAGGCTCAGGAGACGCTTCTGGGGCGGTTGTTTCTACATCGACTGGGCTCTCTGGCTCAGCGTCAGTGGAAGACTGTGCTCCTTCGGGTTCACCTTGGCGTTCTGTGCTTGTCTCTGGAGTCAGTTCGGGACGCCCCCTTCCAGCAAATTCTGTGTCAGGCTGGGTAACAGACCACGTAGAACTTCCTACTACGCATCGTCCGTTCTGGCATGTTCCAGTTCCACGGAAAAGAGCCTGGGTTGAGTGGATCAGACGTAGTATGATATTTCAGTAACACTGAAACGCCGCAGACATATAAGAAGTCTCTGAATGAATATTTACAATAGAAAGCTTCGCTTTGCTTTCAAACTTTTACTCGTAAATTATTTTCTTTTGTTTGACTATAAATACGCCCTAAACGTTCCTGGCTACTTACAAATTGTGTATTTTTGTATCCTAAGATTTTCCTAAAGATTTGCCGTGTGAATACATCTTACACACAAAGCCCGAAGAAGCCCACCTGATTCTTTTCATTGCTAGGTTAAATAACATTGATATCCGGGCCATTTTACGTGACCTGTATATAGAAATATTTTGCTGCAACTAGCCGCATTACTAACATTCTGATCAATTGAGTTAAATTCATGGTCTTTGTGTTCTTGAGCTTTATCATGTAAAGCATACATAAAAAGTGAGTTTAAGTTGATGTTACACATACCAACATTAGTGCTTAACATCCGGAAACGTTTGTTCTTGTTCTCTTGAAAAAAATATTAGGATGTGGTGTACGTCAAAGACGGCAATGAAAAACTGCCAGAAGGCAAAGGTGTGTAAATTGAACTTCTACTATGGAGGAAGAGACTATACAATTTTAAAATTGAATATTGAATAC
Source organism: Rhipicephalus annulatus (assembly GCA_013436015.1). Taxonomy (NCBI): domain Eukaryota; kingdom Metazoa; phylum Arthropoda; class Arachnida; order Ixodida; family Ixodidae; genus Rhipicephalus; species Rhipicephalus annulatus. The sequence goes on along the minus strand of WOVY01010157.1, from coordinate 1,028,719 downwards.
AGCAAAGCATTGAGAAATGTCATCAAGGTAAGCGAAATGGTAAACAGCTGGGCCAGCTGGGCCGGCGCTTGTTCTCCTTTTTTCTTCTAGTGTCCACCTTGTTTTGTTTTTTTCGCGTTCCTTGCTATTGTGGAAGTCCAGCAAAGATGACGGCCCTACTCAACGGTGGTATGGATGTAGATCGCATAAGAACAATCGATCTGTCGCCTGTGTTTAAAAAATAGCAGCGCTAGAAAGTGTCCCTACATCTTAGTGCGACTGATTAGGCAAAAAGTTTTTTCTTAGTGCCTAGTTTTTTATTTTGACGTGAAAAATCCATGAACCTGAATTCAAGTACAATGCTTTGGCATTATTAGTCATGCATAGAGCTATTAAATTTCTTGATTCATTAGATCTTTTTCCTTCCCATTGGCTAATAAGGCGTGATGGCAAACGTCACACCAGTGTACAAACTATATGAGTAGCGACGGATGCTCGCAAAGGTTGATGCTGTTTGTTATTACTGTACTGGCTTTTATTTGGTTCGTTCACAAATATGCCTACATTAGCTGTTCACTCATACAGAAGCGTAAGAGAAGAACATACATTCGAGAAACATTTGCTTATGATCCATATAGCAGCTGGCCTCGCATGTACCATTAGTTCCTGGCTGATGCAGCCTATTGTAAGTATCGAAATAATTGAGTGTTCACGTGAAATGCCTTCATCCATACCATGATTCGTCTCACTCTCTGCGTATGCAATAAATGACTGAAAACCATGGAGTGTTTTACACCAGAGCCTATACTTGTGTGCTTCTTAATTTTCTGTGACGTGACATGGCTTTGCACTGCGAGTAGCGTCGACTTTCACGACTTTCCGAGTTGCAGATAAGTATAAAGAACTACAAAACTATGCGGCCAATTTCTGCAAGCTGTATTGACCAAACAGGCTATTTCTTTTGAGGTTAGCCTCATTAGAAATGTTCTGATGTGTTTTTTACAAGACGTGCCACTTTTCGTGAAGGGAGCTTGAAATATATGTGGCTGAATTGGCATTCTTCTATAGGAAAACCCTCTCTGCTCTTGTAGTGCAATAAAATTAAGAAGAAGGAGAAATTCCAGCTTTCATCAGCATGCATCAAGTGGTAGCATTAGTTACTGGGAATTACACCAGGGGTTAAAATATCTACTATTTAATTTCGCAGCCAACATCTACTCAACGTCACAACGAAAATACAAACGTGCTTTCAGCACTCATTATACTAAAGCACAATTAATCTGTTACTTAGGGCACGTACTAAATGGCAAAATTGTACTGGAAAACAAGCAGAAGCTCAAGCGTAATATTTACTTACAGCGCAAGGCTCGCCATCAGCTTCATTGACAGCACGGACTGGCCATCCTTTACAGAGGTACCGACAGCGGACTCGGAAGGGCTAGAAAAAATACATGGACTCAATACTTTAGCGAGGGCGAGTATCAAAAACTTAGATTTTCAGAACTACAAAGGTAAAATACATTTCTTAAGCCATATATAACAAATTACCCAAAAGTCATAATAATAAACTTTGTAAAAGCGGCTTGCAGAAAAGCCATGACCAACAGCTTAGTTTACCCTAATATTATAATTTAGTGAAGTTTTGTTCCTTCTCATTACATAAAATAGCAAAAAAATATATTAATAATTAGTAAATTGAAGACATCAGCATACGTTTCACTGAAGATCCAATTCTAAAGTGGCAGCAACACTAATCGCAACCCAGGTATTACGGACATTTGCCGTTTTGCTAAGTTTTGCTAACTTTCTCTCCCCTGTTTCTTTTCTCCCCTTTGTGTGTTTCTTAAAGTCTTTCATCTCTTTGTTGAATTTTATTTTTTGCTCTCTCTGACATTCTCAATTTTTTTGTTTTTTTATGCATATTCCATTCATTTCTGTGTCTCTCTTTCTGTGCTTCTCTCGCTTCCTCTTTTCTTTATATCTCTGTCTTTTATCTCTCTTTCCATGCTACTTTTCTTGCCACCTTTAGTTTTCTCGATCATTTTCGTCTTTCTCCTTGTTTCTAAGCCGTACTTTATTATCTCCCCTTTGCTCCGCTGCGCTGGTATAGTGGCTAAGGTACTTGGCTGCTGACCTGCAGGTCGCATGATCGAATCCCGGCTGCTACAACTGCATTTCAGGTGGAGGCGGAATTTTGTAAAACCGTGTGCTCATGTTTGGGTGCACGTTAAAGATTCTCAGGTGGTAAAAATTTTCGGAGCCCTCCACTACGGCGTCTCTCATAGTCATATGGTGGTATAGGAGTGTTAAACCCCACATATCATTCATTCAATGTCTTCCCTGGTCCTTTCACTCTTCCTAGTCCTTTCTTTACCAAAATACAGGTCAACAATTATTAGAAGCTTTAGTTGTTTTTCTAAAAATGGTGCAACAGACTTCTGCCAGGTCTTTGTTTCAGAAGTGGATGCTTGGGCTTTTTTGTCTGTAGTCATACTGACAAGTTTTTTTTAGTACACGATAAATTTTTGCGTACTCTGTCCTTCTTTTATATGTTCACGTGCTGAAAAAACTCGCCCCATTTCCAAAACAATGATACGGAAGGCAAATTCGCTTCGGCTTTTATGGGTGTTGATGAATAAGAAAAGATTTCTGTACACATGTACTCGTTCATGTTCATTGCATGGCGTAACGAGCAAAAGTACGTGTGCCTAAATACGTTTTCGTCTATGAAAACCCCTAAATCTATTTTTCATGTCATAGCACTATCTCCGAAACAGGGACCTGGCAAAAGTTTGCTGCATCATTTTTTTTCCCAATAGCATCTTGACATTCTAGTAATTGACGAGGGTTTTTTTTGGCAAGGAAGAATGAAGGAGTGGTCAAGCTTCTGAGGTCAACTCACCCTGTCATAATGTTCCCCTCAGCCTTACTTCTCTTTCATATTGCCTTGTTATACTACATTTAAGAAGGCTGTGCGATGTCCTGCTATGGTTTCCGTGTGACTGGGTATTTAAGACGCCGCCCTTCAGAGCGTAGATACGCGGGATTGAATCTCGTCGCGCGAAGAATCGTTTTCTTTTATAATTTTTACCGTTCAATTGCATTATTTCTCTGCCTTTCGTTCCCTTTTTTTGACTCTATGCTCTGATCTCACCTGTCAGAGTAACTGGATATCGCATCATTTGTAACGACGAACGTTTGTGTGTTTTTTGGAAGCAAAGCCCAAGATGAAAGCAAGCTGATGAAGGAGAGGACGAATAAAGTGCTTGCCGTTTCATAATAATGGGAGTATTTGTTCGCAGTAGACCAAGCGCAACCACCCTAAACAGATCCTGTGATGATAGTATCAGCCTGCCTACACGTAGGACTCCCTCTTTAGCATTCTACAGATGTACAAAGATATAGCACCCTCAAAATGTTTCCTTGATGTAGAAAGTCCTTGTGAAGCCTATGTTTATTCATTCTTTGCAGGACTGAAGCGAAATGAATAAATTACTGAAGTAATGTAACGTTACATTGAGTAATAGCGAAGAAAATAAATGCATTGCAATATCGACTTTGAATATAATAAGGGCGTGTCTTCCTTAGAAGCGTAGGTTAGAAGCACATAAAAATGGTATTTGGTGCTTTTTTTCTCATAAACATATGCCGTTTTTGTTCACAGGCCGTAGCATTTGACGCACACTAGCATGTATTCAAAGAATGTACCTACCAGCTGGAGATCAAACGCTCTTGCACACCTTGCACCTCCCTTGCCGTAGTTCTTCCAGCTTGGAAAATCTGCAATAAAACAAGCAGTTAGAAAAGAAAGAAAGACAATTACACAAGCTTAAAAGACGTTCCAATACCACTGATTCTTCAGATTAGGTAGGTGTTGGTACCTAAATAGAGGTTTGTTGCTGAGGGCAAGGGATACGTGCAGTCAAGTATTTAGCCGTCTAGGGTGTCTCTTAGGTACGTTTTGTGGCAATGGCAATTAGATGAGCACTTTCGGCCGATTTCTGCCATCTTTGGCGCCATCATGTCCCAGATGTGTACACGAACGTATTTACTGCAATTATCAACCTTTCCATCCACACACACACACACACACACACACACATACACACACACACACACACACACACACACACACATATATATATATATATATATATATATATATTGTGTCGCCTCCTTACACAGTGGCTCTGGGGGCTCCTGCGAGGTAATGTAAATACATGAATAAAAAAGTAAATATAACAGTCACAAAGAAAAATAAACAGAAAAAAATGGCAGCACATCCATGGAGTGCATGATGGAGACTAGGGCGAAGCATTCGTCCATCCGTTCGTTCTTGCTTCCGTCCATCCATGCGTTCCTCCATGCACCTCTCTGCGTGTCCGTTCGTCCATCTATTCAACACTCCAAGTACCACCATCTCGCATCTTTTCATCATATATTGCGCATGTGCACCGCCATCCAGCAGAAATTCCAAGGACTAAACGAGATGTGGCACACGCACACTTTCTTATGGCTTGCACTTCGTGTCTACTTCCCACCTTTAATGACCTCGAGTTCATGGTATATACTAGTTCACTGCATTCATCGCACTGCGGCCCAACGCTCACTAAACGTTTCTAAAACTAAGGAAGTTATGCCCTGCTAGTGTTACGCAGAATGCTCAATGTGCATGCCAATGGCTGCAAAGAGGGAATGAGAGACAGGAGAATTCAGCTTTTAGTTAACGCGCATGCTGCGAATTTTTTTATTGTTCAACAACGCACAGAAGAAATCTCTCACCGGCACTACCTTGGAGGTCAAAATGTAAGATTGGTTACACACTACGACTACTACTACGACTTCGAGGGACAAACGGGTGCCGCTATAAGGAGATTCGCCTCTAAAACTGTTCTGATGCGCTAGACCCAGGATTCGAGAGAACGACCTTTGAATCCACATGGCACTGCGTTAGACAAGTCAACCACGTGCCATGCATGTGCCGGAGCCATAACGAGAGGCTTTTTATAACAAAATTTTACGCTAACGGTACGTAGATCTTGGAGAAGATTGATCATGTTTTCTATGACGCAACGCTCCTAAATTTTCTTATAATTTCATTACTGCCCCAGAGACAGCTCAGGAGAAGGTGGTCGCTTTCCGTACTGAGTAATGATACGGAAGGAAAAAAGGAGGAACACTGGGCGTATACAGTAACTCTTGGTAAATCTTGTGTGAGGTGCCACTGCGCGGCATTAAAACCACCGAAATCAGTCTATGCACCAAGAGTTAAAAAAGAAGAAATAACTAAGAGCGTTGGGTTCTGCATCAGCAACAGTTGCAGCGAGTATCTCAAACACAAATACGTAACTGGGACATTTTGTTTAGTTCACGCTTCTCCTGCGAATACATGTACTATTCTTTCGAGTATCATACTTGGCGCTTCAGCTGCAGGCTGCACGTATCTAGATGAGTGCCTTTTCTTGTGTCACATTGTAACATCTTGCTACCGCATCCACTGCTAGGTTTTATGGTGAAACTAACGCCTTTTACATGGTTTTCTAAAGGATTCTCTGTAGCACAAACAGTCGAATAAGGTGTGAAGAAAACATTGAGAAGTATACGACATAACATGTGGCTAAATTTTCTTCTACGTATTACCACCAAAATACCATCACAATAAGAGCTTGATGTTTCAATAGAGCATTACATACTCAAAAGACTGTGACTAGAGACAAATTTTTTACAACGCGATCTTCCTTTCTTAACCAAGATTTACGAACACCAGTCACCTTGCGGAAAGATTGAGAGCACCTAAATGACTGCATTTGTCAGCGGGTCACAAATACGGGTTTCGTAGTACTCTGTACATGGATGAATATAAGTCGTAACTTTTGCTTAGTGTGTGATCTCTTTGAATAATTTTAATAGTTTGTAATCAAGTATTTGTAGATTGTTTTGGCTTTGAAAGAAGGGCGGAAAGCTACGAAGCCCAAGTTGGTTTGTTTTTCACTAGGAAAAAAACCCTCAAACAAGTGGATTTGGGTAAGTCTATTGTGTGATGGTGGAAGTATTTTAAGCCTAAAAACTGAGATGCTGTGCACAACTGCACACCAAAACCAAGCACCATGTATTGCTTATATATATGACCCATATAAAAATAGCTTAGACACTACATTAACGGTGCGCTGAAAGCATGTTTCTTTAACATAAGAGCTCCCGTCTCTCAGGGAAATTCACGCCATTGTCCAAGATGTTCCGAATTCTGCAGCATTGATTGACTGTTGGCACCGGAATATAATTTTATTTTGAATTTCACTGTATACGAAAAGTTGGTTCTTCCCGTAAAAGTAAGAGCTTTCAGCGTACATGTTGGTTATCAAGTCTGAATTCCACAGTATCGCTTAGTGGTTTGGTAGGAATAACAAATTATTTTAATTAATTGACTTGTATTCATTATGGCGGTTGCGTCATAATACAACATTTAGATGCAATAAGGGAACCTCAAAGTTTCAAGCTGCACCTATGGAAGAAGAGTAACCGATGCCTTACACGGCACCAACCTATGTTCTTCTTATATAAGACTAAAAACAAACAAAGTACCCATTGGAACAGTAGTTTATACCTGTAATGCTTCGTTCATTACATAAAGTTATGCAAGTGTATTTTTAGGTTGTATTAAAACGCGATTTCAGCTCTATGCAAGGACACAAAATATACAATCCAAATCCTTTTTTCGCCAAGGACGATAGCACGATATGTTTGGTAGCTTGAGCGTCAGGTAGTGCCTGACGCGGGCATATATTTCATAAAATTGATTCTGCCTTCAGTTTCTATTCAAGTTCTGTGCACCAGAATATAGAATAAGGGTCTGTATGAAACACAAAGAATATACAGATGATTTCTGACTGATATGGCAGCATATAGGTAACAAGTATAAAGTAGTATTTTACCTTGAATATGGCACTTCAGTGCAACTCAATCATCATACCAAGAAAAGGGTCTTGACCCTATGACGGAATACCATAACTCCTGTCCTGAAGTATTTGAGGCTAGCACAAACAACTAAATAAATTTAAACAATAACTCTTCTGAGCTAATTTATTTATTTTCTTATTGTACGAGGCGATCATTTGCCCTATGAATAGCTAAAACAGCTTTACATGCCTCGACGTTACCTCGCATTTACTTGGTGTGGGAGCTTCGCTGTTCTTCTTTTTCTTTACAAGGAATCACTTTCAATTGAAAAGAAAGTAATAGATGCAACCTTACAAGACAGGGAGAGAGAAGAATGCGTTAGAAAACAAAAGGGTATTAAAGATGTAGTGGTCAAAATCAAGAGGAAATGAACATGAACCAGACGAGTGGCGCGTAGGGAGGATGATCGCTGCATTTCAAGAGGCAGCAAATGCGCGAGGGGGAGAAATTTAGGTGGGCAGCTGTGAGGAAGTACACGGGCACAACTTAGTAGCAGGAAGCACAGGACCTGGTTGTCTGGTGGAACATGGGAAAGTCATTCGCCCTGCAGTGGGAGCAGTTAGACTAAATCCCTGAAGCCCGAGTTCTAACAGCAGTGCGTAGTGTAAGGAAAGCTGAAGTATTCGGCTTTCCTACATAACAATATAATGCAACAATGTGGCTCTGCGTGCTAGCAGCTTCTTCATCTGGTAGTAATTAAGTGAAAGACGAGACACTCACTGTGATTCTCATCGGAGTTGGCAACTGCTACTGCGCCCAGAAGGAGCGCGAGCAGGAGTGTGTCTCTCATGGCGAGAAATCCTTGTCCTGAGTGAACAGGAGGCGGGTGTGCCCTCGCATCTTATAGGGTTCATCCTCTCGGGGCGACATCCGGGATTTTCTACGGGATGTCACGAAGAAAGCGGGGCACGCCTTGTAGTCTTCCGGACAGAGGAGAGTACGTCCAACCTCTCTATGATCGGACGAAGACTGGAAGCAATAAAGGAGTTCGCAAGGTGTGAGTCCGTACTAGTGACCTTGACTGTTCTCTCAGAATTTAGGCGTCAAAACGGATGTTGCTTCATTCTTTCTCATGACGTCGTAGTTGCTTGGTGCTTCAAAATATCTCATAGTTCGCTAGGTTTCTTTGTTCTTCATTACTACTGAACAAAAACAGATTGCTAATTTTCCTCTAACAGCTTCTTTCGCAGCCGCTTCTTCACGTTTTGAGTGTTCGAACTATTTAAAAGCAGCGAATGTCTCTGCGCTAGCGTTTTCATCAGCATGCTGCATTTCTAGCAAGCATATTCTTGCGTTTGTTTATTCTTGTTACAATGTTAATAAACTGAATTACCCGCGCTTGTCCTATTGCTGATGTACTGTTGGCTGGGGAAGGGCTCCAAAACTCACGTTCACTACCTGATCATGGCAACTGCATTTCGATAAGAAAGAGCTGTAGGGGCACCATTCACTTACGATCAAGGGCACATTATCAGAACCTCAAGATAAAAAATTATCCTGAGTCTTCCACAATCGTGTGACTTGATGCGATAACGTGGTTCTGGCACGTTAAACTCTACATTGGAATAGTGCAAGACTAAGGTATTTGACAAGATATGGCCTAGAATGCGGATTATCTTGTAGCAGGTGGCAGTGAGTTACTGCAACTGACGCTGACTACCTCAATACAAGTACAGTAGTGCCTTTGCCGATCAGCTCTATTAGAATACGGCTGGTATGCCAAGAATAAACCCTTCTACCACACGCTTTAGAACGAAGTGCAGTGTTATCCACTGTGCCAGAGCATATTTCTAGATCAATCTTAAAGGACGGATCGCTTGAATGTGCCGCCATGGATAATTGCTGCAGTCTCTATTGTGTTTTTTTCTTCTTTTGAAGTCGCACCTATTTTGAACAACTCAGCTTTCAAAGTTATTATGCTTCGTCTAGGGAACATCCGCTGTCCTCAGAAGCTGTGCAATAACTAAGTCATAGTTTATAGTTCTACATATTCGAATGAGCAAGCGCCAACAACGTTTCTTTGAGACATTGTGTGCGCCTACGTAGGCGCTCACTTCTTGAAGCCGTGGCTGATTATGATAATCTTTACTTTTGAACTATGGAAGTGGTTTCAGAATAGTGGATAGATTTGAAGTACATACTTGTTATTAAACTCATCTAGTGTTAAGAAGGGCGCAATTGTACATTTATGCCAAGCAAGTATTATTTCTGTTAACGTGGTTCATCAACTGACTCAGCACACGTATGGGGTGTTTTATCATCAAGGCAGTGACGGAGCTCTCTGGTATAACACTTGACGGCCATGCATTTGATTGCTGCTCAAGCAATAACTCTAGAACAATCTGGCTTTGCGGACTATGTGTCACCATCCACGATGGTTGCTAAAACATGTCGCCTAAAGAGAAAGAAGACGTTTTGTCAAAAAGAGAAAGCGAATAAGGTCACGTGGTTGACAATGCAGCGGAATACCTGAAGGCAGAATAAATAGAGAAAAATAAAAAGAAACAAATTTGTGTGCCGAGGCTGGGTTCACATGGGCTCAAGACAGTGCCACTAGGCGCTCACAGCCAGAACAGAACTGCTATGACATCTCCACAATTAACCCATGGCTGCGCAGCGTACTTTTCCAAATTATATAAATGCTATGGAAGTCTTCAATAGAGCCTCAAAGAATAATACTTAGAGAGGATTATGACACTGTGATTGTGTACCGGCATGGGAATTACAGAAAGTACAGGCTTGGGATTGCATGCGTTAGCTACCGAACTGTCTATAAAACTTTTTTCTACAGTTTCAGTTGCGGTATTCGTGCAGCCGGTGTAGTGGGGTGCGATGAAAAGCAATGAAGAAGTGATTTTGTTGTTCAAAGAAATTGAACACCGCTAGGTCTATTGATCTGCTGCGATTTTGGAGCTTTACAAATCGCATTTGACAATTTCAGCGAAGCGCCGTCCATGCACCAGTGTGCCTACATGCAGCGTTTTATGTCAGTTTAGAATATTTCATTGAGTTCACGTGTTTTATGATCGCTTGTTGCCAAAACTTGTTTAAATCGTAGGCAAAAAAAGCCGCAAAACTAAGTAGACGTACCATCACGCTCCTCTGACTGGAACAGAACGGGAGGTGCATTGGGGGCAGACCACTTGAACAGACAGACCTGGTATCGCCGCAGACGAAAAGTTACGTGTTTAGCACGGCACACTGTACTGTTATTTCGATAAATGGCATACTTTGAAAAAAACAATTAGCATGTTTGTTTTCAAATGTTGCAAAAAATAATTTATTATATCTCGATGCCAAGTTTCAAACGCAATGGCAGAGTAATGAATGCCCTGGTGGGTGAATTTCTCCGGGTTTCCCTTCCACCTCAAAGCAACGAAAAAAATTTGCAAAAAGATTTACGTACTAAAAGATGAAGCAAGATTGGTATATATAGCTTCATATCACCTTGTTCTACACTCGCCAAACAAGCGTTGCCAATCTCAAGAACGTGAAGCAGATCAGAACCCTGTACTTCCTATAATTCCCTTGGTGATACAAGCACCGCAGAAGCCCGCATAGACAATAGCGCCAGATTCTTCTCTAGGTCTTATTTTATGAAGCTCCATGGTATCCGCCATGATTTATGAGTGATTACTGTGGTCCACTGTTGAACCGAAAGTCACCGAGTCGATCTCGGCTGCGGTGGCCTCATTTCGGTGCAGTCTAAAATGTACAGGCCAGTGTACTCTACGACTTCATCGTCATCATCATGTTGACTACACCTTCTCCAGGGCAATGCCTCTCTCATGTTCCGCCAACTGGACCGGTCTGTCATTCTCTGTTGCCACGTTAAACCCGCTAACTACTTAATCTCATCTGTGCAGAAGTAACCAATCGCATCTGGGAACGGCGCCCACTACAGGGTACACCGCGGCGAACGCAGACGATGGAAGAGAGAAAACAAGTAGATCTCTCTCTACTGAAGAGTGGCCGCCACTTACGCGCACGCAACTTGTGGAAGAACCGCATCAGAAGCCGCATTCATCAGAGCAAGCTGCGACAACAGAGGAGCAGCGGAACTTGGATAAGCAAGTGATTGCTCTTCTACGATCCATAATTAACGCCATTCGCACGGTGTTAAATAACATGCGTACAACGTCAGCCAGAAGTGCACATCAAGTACTGGACGCTCTGAGTCCAGTACTGGCGGCTCTTGAGTAGCTATTGGCCCACCAGCCACTGTCTTTCAGGGAAGAGGTAAAAAAGGCAACAATTTTTCAGTGGAATGCACGGGGACTGAAATCACGCATTGCTGATTTCCGTCGGTTCGTTTCCACCAATATGTTTCCCATCACCGTCATCTGCGAGCCAAATTTATCGAGTGCTATCAGACTCTCCGGATACGAATCATTTATGTCGGCTTGGTATAGTGGAAACAGCAAGGTCCTGCTATTTATTCGACGTGACCTGACCTACATTCTTCGGCCTGTACCACCTGACAACGATAACCAATATATATGCTTAACAGTGAAGAAAAAGGATCTGATTGTCACTGTTGTCGGGGCATACCTGTCGCCATCAAGTAGATTTGACCACAGAAGACTAGGACACATCCTAATATCTACTCTTGGCCCATGGGTGATCATCGGAGACTTTAACGCCCACCATACGCTATGGGGGAGCCCGAAGATCATCTCAAAGGGTACAAGTCTGATAACGTTTGCTTCAGACAACGAGCTGTGCTTGTTAAATGATGGCAGCACAACATTTTTACGTGGCCCTGGATACAGCAGTTGCCTTGACTTGGCTTTTGTTTCTCGAGGTCTCGTCAGATGTGCCAGATGGTTTGCGAGTATAGAAGCACATGGGACCGACCACATTCCCACATATGTCAAGATCAGAGGATTATCACCTTGCAAGGTACGCGAAACTATCCGAAGAGTGGACTGGACCAAGTTTGAATCTCTCATGGAAGAACGCTGTCAAGAGAACACCTCATTTGACTTAGAAGAGGTGATCAAGTCTACAGTGCAAGACACAGTGTGCACCCTCACACGCTCTTCGAGAGTAATTGAATTTGATGTGGAATTGGAACGACTTCGGGCTCTCCGACGGCGTGCGGAACGAATGTACCGACGCACGAAAGCAATCGACGATTTACGAATCGCTAGACGTCTTCAGAAGAAGATACAAAGCCGCATAGACAAGCTAGAGTCACAACGTTGGGCAGCCTTCTGCGCTTTGTTAGATCCTCGCAAGCCTTTATCACACTTGTGGAGGACAATAAGAGGACTCCGGACAGCTCCCATTCAGCGGTCTCCCTTCAAGGCTCTAGCCCTCTCTCAACAGAGATCGGAGGTCGACGTGGCAGAACAGTTCTGTGCCAACTTATCTGGTCAACTCGCAGATCCCAACATCTCCACGCTCTCACGTGGTGGCACGACATCACACGATCACCACATGGACCAATTTTTTTCCATTCACGAGCTTAAAGCAGCCCCGGCTTTGTGTAGACGGACATCAGCACCCGGGCCTGATGGAATATCATACAGAGCACTTTGTCACCTTGGTGAGTGTGCGAGGAACGCCCTCTTCGAGATATACAACGATTCGTGGCGAGAGGGCACCCTCCCAGTTAACTGGAAGACCAGCCGTTTGGTTCCATTAATGAAGCCTGGCAAGTCACCATAGGTGCTCACATCATAGCGCCCGATTGCACTGGCTAGTTGCTTGGGCAAAGTGATGGAGAAGATGGTACTTAGACGGCTAGAATGGTTCCTGGAGCATGACAACATCTACCCGGACGCTATGACGGGATTCCGCCGTGGGCGGTCATGAATTGATAGCGTGATGGTCAGCTACGTGCAACACGAAAAAGGCCGTAAGCGTCTCTGCACTTCTTTACTTCTTGATGTTAAAAGGGCGCACGATAACGTCACACATGAAGCTGTCCTCACCGCTCTCAAGGAGGTAGGAGGGGGTGGTCGGATGTTTCAGTGGCTACGCAGCTATCTCTCTTAGCGATCCTTTTTTGTGAGAACCGAGGATGGTGACACTTCGCTACATTACAGCCACCGTGGTGTTCCTCAGGGTGGTATACTTAGCCCTGTACTATTCAACCTGACGCTAATGGCTCTCAATGAGCATCTGCCAAGTACTGTCAGATTGTCAATGTACGCGGACGACATCTGCGTTTGGACGTCTGCAGTAACACGTCTACAGCTGCGAGCGCGAATTCAGACAGCTGCCACTCAAGTTGCTTCTTACCTCCATCAACGAGGTCTGGAAATTTCCTCTGAGAAATGTGCACTTGTGGCATTTACGCGCAAACCAATGCAGAACTACAGCGTTCTGATAAACAGCGAAAGGATACGTCACCTCTGGTCATACAAGTTCCTAGGTGTTATAATTGACAGAGACCTCTCATGGAGCTCACATGTATCATACATGAAAAGACGATTGACAGGCATCTGTCATTTGTTCAAGTTCTTCGCTGGAAAGAACTGGGGAATGTCCACAACTGCTATGTTGCGACTATACAGGATTCTTTTCTTTGGAGTCCTTCGGTACAGCCTACCTGTGTTTACTAACGCAAGTAAAACAAGCATACGAATGCTTCGAAGTGTCCAGGCTCAAGCACTCCGGATATGTTTAGGCTTGCTCCAAAGTGCGTCAACAGCGGCAACTATCGCTATCACAAGATACAACCTCATCAAGACCCACATTAATGTGGAAGTGCTGAGGACACATATACGACACCTTGCTCGAACCCCTCGACATCACCTAGCCTCTGTATCAGTGCTCCGACCATGCACATCTTACTGCAAAACAGTGACCGCACATGGTGAGTCGATCCCAACTTCGTTCTCTCCTGCCGCTAAACCTGTGACTCCGCCATGGTGCCTCGCACAACCAATGATTAATATTAACATACCTGGCGTCCAGAAAAAGGCCAATTTGTCGTCACCGGCTCTTAAACAGCTCACACTACTTCTCTTGTATGAGAAATATCAAGACTCCACACATATATACACTGACGAATCGGTTCAGCCGGACAGCTCTACAGGAGCAGTAGTGATACCAAAGTTGGCCACGACAATTAAATTCAAGACATCTCACGCAACAACATCAACGGCAGCAGAATTGGCAGCACTTCGTGCCGCGTTGCAATTTGTAGTTGATTAACCTACACGCAAATGGACTATTTTCTGCGACTCGAAGGCGGCACTGCAGTCTCTACTATCAGCCTTACGCCGTGAACCACACGAGCAGCTGGTACTAGAGATAGCTGAGGTTACACACCACCTGACTGAGAAAGGACACCAAATTACATTTCAGTGGTTGCGCAGTCACTGCGGAATTATCGGAAATGAACGGGCTGATCAAGCTGCTCGCTCAGCCCACACAGAAAATCATAAGCTGCGACTACCACTTTCTAGGACAGATGCTGCACGAAAGCTCCGCAGGCTTGCTCGCCAGCAAACCACATCACAATGGAATCAGCCACACTTCAAGCATGCCCGACTGTACCCGCTTGACCCTACGCTAAGTCTTCAAGTCCCGTCGAGGCTTTCCCGAGCAGACCAGACCCTGTTATGTAGGCTGTGGTTGGGCGTTGCGTTAACCAACGCCTACGCTTTCCGCATTGGGATGGCCGACACCGCAGCCTGGGGCCACTGTGGCAAAGAGGAAACAATCAAACATATTCTTTGTGACTGCCCAGCGTATAGTAGACAACGCTATGCCTTCGCAAGGAACTCAACAAATTAGATAATGAACCTCTGTCGGAGAAGGGAATTCTGCAGTATCGTCAGGATGCCCCTTCACAGAAGAGGGCCCTGAAAGCGCTACTGCACTTTTTGCGATCGACCAGCCTTACTGAACGGCTGTAGCTATGACGCCCTTCCTGTGTGTGTTTTCGTTTTTTTTATAAGTGCGCGTGCGTTTTTTTCTCTTTCTACCCCCTCTTTCTTGCCCCCCCTTCCCCGCCCCCAGCGCTGGGTAGCAAACCAGATGCCAATATCTGGTAAACCTCCCGGCCTTTCCTTTCTTACTCTCTCTCTCTCTCTCTGTGCATGCATTTTATATGGTCCCTCGCACGTTTGCCTTGTCCTGGAATCCAGTCTTGACCCTTGATTACCAGCGGGCAATAAAAACGGTCCTTTGTTCTCTGTTGTTACGTTAAACCCACTAACTTCTTATACTCACGTGTGCATGTATGTTATTCGCAAGTTTGCCTTGTCTTGGAATCCAGTCAGTTACCCTTTATTACCAGCGGTCATCTTGCCGACGCACTACATGTGCAGCCCATGTCGACATCGGTGCGTGTTAAAGAGCACCAGATGGTCGAAAAACCCACAGCCCTGGACTACGAGAATCTTCCTCAAAATAACGTGCTTTTGAAACGTGATATAAAAGAAATTGTTGTTGGGCAAGTTGGTACACAATTTCGAAAACTGATTCGAGCGCAAACGCACGACACAATCACACACACACGCACACACACACACACACACACACACACACACACACACACACACACGCCCAGGCATCAAACACGCACATCGCTCACTTCCAACTGATTTATTCATAGCTGGAAGTCATGAAAACCGGGGATATATTAATGCTAAAGGCAAGGGGCCCCACGGACTGTCTCCTCAGCTAACCACGCGCGAGTATGCAGCGCACATCTTTTTGGACGTAGTCAGTCATGCTGTCGAATGACGAGACGCCGACCGCTAGCGACGAGATGGCGGCGATCCCGCTGTTGTTCGTTTTGCCAGTGCTACCTGCAGCTTCACAGAAATGGAGCTGATCTTGAGCCACCTAAGCATTCTATGAACAAGTAAGAATAACTTTATTGAAACAAAAGACCACAATGTAGTACATCGCGAAAGCGGCGACTGCTTCGGCATACGATGGTTTTCAAGACGTGCACTGGCGGCTTTTCCTAATTTTTGCACTTCATCAGAAGTTCTCCTCCACAATGACGCTGACGCGCACATCACAGCTTCTGCAACACGATGGCTACACTTACTGATATATTCTGACGGGTCGGTCATATTAGCACATGACAGCGTAATTAACGTCTCAAGTGATTACCAGTAACAAAATTGTATTCGGTGTATAGACAAACTTCAAAAGATCGTGATTTCTTGTGGTCACTTTTAATGTTGTAGTTGATGGTTTGAAATTTGGGCGTGTTTTTGTGTACTGAGTGCCTACTTTTTTACTACACGAAAAAACGTCTCTACACAAGAAAACACTTTCATACATCAATGCCAAAGCAAAATTCTTGCGAATACGTTAAATAAATGTTCCTACACCCTTTATGCCGAGTATGCGTTGTACAGAAGTTATACACAATCGTAAGAAGGGAGCAACTTACCTCTGCAATCAGTAAGTTGAGATCAAATAGGACGTGCTATATGTTTTTGCAACAATAACAATTGTGCAGCGGAGAGAAATCATGCGTTTCTACGCTATTGACAACGTTCTTTTGTATTCTGAAAGAATTAAAGAATATAAACACATTTTTGTACTATTTGACAGAACTGCCATTTTAAATTGTGGCCAACAAAACAATAAAAATTCTTTATTGCCGAGTATGCACTCGAAAGTATAGAAAGTTCAACACCGAATAATATTCGAGCTCCAATGTTTAAATACCGAAAACGACTTTCTTCTCATTAGCAGAATTCATTTTCGTTCGGAGGAGGGAAGAAGTCGACGATACCGCGGACATCTGTGGCGCTCGTCGAGATACGATCGGAAACGGAAAAAGTGCGCGGTCGCCAGCCTCTTCCTGTGTCAGAGCGGCGGACGGCACCGAACATCCGGTAGGTGGCAGAATTATCATTGCACAGAGGATGCACACGGCAATACGGCTGAAAAAATTACTAGGTCTTGCGTTCGTTCATGCCGCACTGTATCGTAATTCTTTTTATACGACTGACAATTGAAACAGTAAGCAAACATAGGAGTAGGGAAATTTCTTTGTTTAGAAAAGAATAGCTTTAGGTGCTTGAGAAAGTGAAGCATGATGAACTGTAGAACAATGATTCTTACTACGACGCATTAAGAGTTTCCGGATAGAAACATTCCAGATAGTTATTTCAGAGGAGAACTTTGACGGCTGCAAAGATTTTGGTATGAATATTGTACCCCTTTAATGGTCATCGGCGCATGAAGATGTGTTGAAATGGGAGAAGGACTTTACGTACGTCTGAAAGCACGACCCATTTTGCACCGAAAACTGTGGCATTTCTGAGGGAGCTTTTTTTAAAATATTTTCCATGTATTTAGAGTGGACGCTGTTAGGTCGGAAAGTAGATGTTTATCTGCAGAAAATACAGATATGTATTGGTTGCGGGGTCGCTCCGGTTGCTACAGTTTTACTCCTTAGCGAGATTGACAAACAAGGGGAAAGTGCTTTAGGAAATTCTGCTTATAATGTGTTTTGTTACGTGGACGCTTCCTTGAGTTTGTGTAGTAGTCACCGGACATTGAAAGCATGGTAACATCAGTGAGCAAAGATTTCAAATAAATCAATGATGTCCAAAATTTAGTGTAAAATTGCCTCTAAATACTGCATTACAAGTTCTAGGCATTTCAAGGAACGTTTCAGAAGAACTATGAATCCTCGCACAGTTTTCTAATATCTTCAGAACCACTGGTAAATTTCTAGCCTAAACATTAGAAGGCTGTACAAAAGGAAGGCATTATGCCAATCACAAGTTTTTACACCAAAGACAATGTACGCTTGTAACGTGCATTATGATTGCGATATTACATGTTGTATTGCGAGGTACGTATACACATTAGACTCAGGTTCAGGTGGCGCTGCAAAAAACACCGCCACTAGCGCCCTCATCCCTGTCCTGGTCTTAGCTGGGTAGTGCAAAGAGAGCCATCCACAAGAGAGTGTGCATAGGCCGCTATAGGAGCCCCTTTTCATTTGTGATGAGGCGTGGTTTTCTGAAAGTCAATAACTTGAAAAGCTTCTGTCAATCCAACTTCGTTTCAGAAAAGTACGAAGCTCATCAAAGCGAACTTCGGACATCAGGCAGAAAATGTTTAATAAATTTTGGCGTGCGGCAACTCACAAGTGCAAGGGAGCATCACATGGCCTCGACGTGCGTACTTTGGCTCTTCCATTCACTCAATTCGCAGATGTACGTAATATCAAAGTGATAAAGTACATACACCAGCAATTTTTTTTTACGATCAGTAGTACGAGACTAAATTTATTAGGCATAGCAGCCCCAATGATTTTCACGTTTGCAGTTCCATTCTCCATCTATGTTTTATTTTCTGTGCGTTGAACCGTTTTATTACACTTCCTTTAATGTTTTGTTCACGGTAGCCTTTCATTTGTAGATAATTGTATTGGGAACATGGTCGTTATGTCTACTAGGTGTACAAAAAACTCTAAAACATGGCCTTCAAAATAGTTCTAGCAAGCAATCGCAGACGCCACGAGCAAAAAAAAAAAAAACCTCTTACGTCTCAGTGAAAATGACGCGATTTATTTGTGTGACGCACGTGTTAGCATTTACTGTTTAAAGTTCGCCTATTGTACTTTCAAAGCGTACGTCAAGGATACCTCGATTCTCCGTCAAGGCTGTTCCATTCATTAACAGGAGACCCAAATTATCACATTTTCTCATGCGACTGTCTGTGGAAAACGCGAGTGCCTCCTCGTGCAATACGTTAGTAACTGTCCTTACCCAGCACTCCCGCCACTGTGCTTGATTTTACAGCTACAAGCATCGATAACAATGAAGTCCTGTATGTTCGTGGCAATTCACAACCAAACAATAGCGTCGACGGAGGCCTTTATTCGCATTCGCAGCGCGTAAAGATGTTGCGTCTGCTCTTGTTCTCGCCGTCGTTGTGGCGAACGATCTAGCAAGCCCTTCATGGTGGTTCGAATGCACGTACGACTTTTGGATAGAAACACGTAGCGCTCTGCCTGAGTGTTCAACGCCAAAGCACACCTAATATTTAGCTCAACTCGCTTATTGCACCTCGTTTCATAGCAAACCATGCAAGGGAGCCGGACATTGCACTACGCAAAACTGCGTTGACATGCCATGATACGTGCCCGAAAAACTCCAGAGCCTGATGTCTAAGTAGAAATCGTGTGCTTGGGAAGAATAAAAGTCACTCTAACAGAGTTTCAAATCCGTCGACGTGATCCTAACCGTATCTTCAAGCCTATACTTGGCTGTGAGCTAGAACATCTGCTCGCCACGCAACCGACTCGGGTTCAATCCTTAATGAGATCCGAAATGTTTGACAAGAAAGGGTTTCATGCCCGGGTCCACCACGGTTTCGCTGACATACTTCCGTAACCGCTATGACCCTGTAAAATATATGGTAAAAGATTGCAAAGCAAAAAAAGAAAAGAAAAACTGTTATAACCGGGTGCTCCGTAAACAACCTCTCGCTCAGCAGCGTACGGCGCTAAGCCATTATACCATGGAGCACACGTTATACAGCTTTCTAATGGCATGCCACTTATACACACAATATACCTATGGCAGTCCTCAGAGCGCAGTAGCTTCAGCGCGTTTTCGTCATCAGTATTGAGATGGCGTGAAGGGCACTCGTTGGGCACGCTCTGAAGGTCGTCGCCCCACGCGTCTCACGCGCACCTTCACAGGGCGATGCACACGCATACGCCTATCTTGTGGTTCGGGGGCTTCGTAGCTGTAGTGCATCCATGACATGTTTGTTCTGAAGTTGGAATAGTTAAAAAAGCTTGGACGTCACTGTTTTAGCTGCCACAGCAACATTTACGAACGCGTCTCTGTCTGCTTATATATATTGTAGAGAAGCTAATAAACCCCGTAACAATATATATATATATATATATATATATATACATATACATATATCTGTGTGTGTGTGTGTGTGTCTTCATCATCGCCATCAGCACTTGACCACGTCCACTGCAGGACAAAGGCCTCTCCCATGTTCCGCCACTAGACTCAGTCCTGTGCTTGCTTCTGCCATTTTATACCAACAAACTTCTTCATCTCATCTGCGTATCTAACTTTCTATCTTGCCCTAACCCACTTCCCTTTTCTGAGAATCCAGCTAGTTACCCTTAATGACCACCGATTATCCTGTTTCCAGTTAGTTACATGCCCAGCCCATGTCCATTTCCTCTTCTTGATTACAACTATGATATTATCCGTAACCCCGGTTTGCTTCCTGATCCACTCTGTTTTCTTCTTGTCTCTTAAGGTTACCCCTACATTTTCTTTATATTGCTCGCCGCTTCGTGGTTCTCAATTCAATTTAAGCTGAACCCTGTTTGTAAGTCTGAATGCATATATATATATATATATATATATATATATATATATATATATATATTCTGGGCATTTATTATGCGCTTCTCATATATGCATTATCATAATCATCATCATACGTCTCGGTCCCTGTTCTCATCTTCGCCGGGGGTCACCGCAATCATCATCGGGTGTGTGCACTCTCGGTCTCAGACTGCCCGTTCGTTGCTGAGCGCTTGGGCTGAATAAACGCTGTGTCAACCCAGACGTCATACGCGGTAGAGGTGCTGTGTATTTGGTACACAGCACCTCTACGCAGCGCGAAAGGGTGTCGGCGTCTTGGTGTTTTCTACCTGACTTGTAAATGATATTGAATTCATACTCTTGTAAACTTAGAATCCACCGACCCAAGTGTCCAGACAAATTCTTCATCGTAGAAAGCCAGCATAGGGCGTGGTGGTCCGTAACAATTTCGAAATGACGGCCGTGGAGATAGGGACGGAACTTTTTCACTGCCAAAACTACAGCCAAGCACTCCTGCTCAGTTATGGTGTAGCTCTTCTCGGACGCGGACTCTACTGGCATATACGACTACTCTCTCTTTTGAAGAGGTGTCGCGTTGGAGCAGAACGGCACCTATAGCACGGCCGCTAGCGTCCGTATGTAGGATGGTCCGTGCGGCCTCATCAAAGGGGCGGAGTGCAGGTTCGGACGTGAGGGCACTTTAACAGGTCGAATGCCGTTTGACATTCTTCCGAACGAAGAAAGGGCATGTCGGAAGCTAGAAGCTGGTGCAGTGGAGCCGCTAATGATGCGCAAATTTGTATGAAACGGCGAAAATACGAGGCAAGACCAAGAAAACGTCGCAACTCCTTCGACCTTTCGGGGGGCGGACAGAGAAGCACTGCAGCAGTTTTGTCAGGATCTGGCTGAATTCCGTCTTTCATAACGACGTGGCCCAAAATCTTGATAACTTTTGTGGCGAAATGACATTTTTTTGTGTTGAGTTGGAGACCTGCGGCGGCAAAGCACGTCAAAACGTCATTCAAACGTTGCAGGTGCTGATGGAAACGCAAAATTGACAATGTCGTCCAAGTATCTCACACAGGTTTTCCTTTTGAGACCGCGTAGCAGGGTATTGATCATGCGCTCAAATGTAGCGGGCGCATTGCACAGCCCGAAAGGCATAACGTTGAACTTGTATAGCCCGTCGGGGGTTGCGAATGCCGTTTTCTCTTTATCGTCTTCATGCATAGGAATTTGCCAGTATCCGGAACGCAGGTCGAGGCTGGAAAAGTATTTCGCGCCTTGCAGAGAATCAAGGGCGTCGTCAATGCGAGGCATTGGGTAGAGATTCTTGCGAGTGATCTTGTTGAGCGCGCTATAATCGACGCAAAAGTGCAGGGAGCCATCTTTCTTGCGAACCAGAACCACAGGCGACGACCATGGACTAGATGAAGGGCGAATTACCTCTCGTTTGAGCATGTTAGCTACGTTTTTTTTATGAATTTTTTTCTCTGCAGAAGACACGCGGTAAGGCGGGTGGCATACAATGGATGTTTTGAATGTGTGGATTCGATGCGTTATAGATGTAGTGCGGCCCAACGTCGAGGAGTAAACATCGAAAGACTTGCGTGTTTCTTTCACAAAGCAAGTAATGTTGCGTCTGTGAAGGTGTCAAGTCGTCGCTAATTTCTGCAGTAAAGGCGGAAGAAGATGTAGGGTCACCCCTAGGGCTGTCGTTTGTTTACTTATTTGAATGTTAGTTTACTTGTCTGAACACCCATCTTTTTACATCTTATATGTAAGCAGTTAATGGTCCTAAAATTTCATGCACCTTTATTGAGTATCTATTTAAAATGTTTGGCACTGTGGAAACGTAGTGAGCTGTGCTGCCTTCCGCTCAGCTGACATTTCGTGTTATATAGAGCAGTTTTCATGTGGTTGTGACTGGATACAGCTCGCTGCTACTCCTGTGTATATTGAAAATATCGGTGTTGAATGGTACGGAGTAACTTCTTGGCTGGTTAGATGTTTCTACTTCGTGAAATATTCCTTCCTGCTGTCTGCATACCACAACATGCTAGGTGACTGTGAAAGAAAAACATCACCGGTCCTTAATAATACAATTGGTATTCATGAGTATGTCATGAATGTTATTATAGTAGTTTGATTTTGCTCAAAGAAGGGGCGTTTGTAGTACAGGAGCAGCGCCTGGTGCCTGGTGTTCCTTAGGTCAAATGTCCTGTGTCATCAATGTTACATTTATGAACGTTTAGTGCGTTGTATATGATTCGCAATTTATTCAATATCGCTGCTCGGCGAAATGAATGGAAACTGGACAGCGTGAGCTACACAATGCCTCAATAGCGAAAATGCCTCATGCGCTGAATGCTAGATATACTGTGCCTCAGAATGTGGAGTGTGATGTAATAGTGGCATCATTGCTGTCCGGTGTTATGGACCTTTATACTACCACAATATCACACTGTGCCTAGTGCATCACAGTAAAAATGTCCTGGTTTCTGAGTGGTATAATTTTCTAATTAGGTAAGTTTGTGTTCTGTTCTATATCCAAGATATCTCTGCCTGGCCCTATAGACACTTGTATCTAGATAGGTCGTGCTAGCAGGTGCATTTGCAGGAAGGACTCACTCGCTGAATTTCGTGCCGACGGGTTGCACCCCCGTGATCTCCAACGACAGCGCTGCTCTGGCCCACTGTCTCACCCTACGCCATCTCCTGACGCTGATTACAGCTCTCACTCAGTGGTGCCCCGTCCTCGGACTTCTGAAACCATTTCCATGTTTCCTATCTTCTTCTTATTTTTGTATGTGGGCCTCTCTGCCCCAGCTCCTATCTCTATCCTTGTCTCCTTTATTTCTCCCTATCCCTTTTATTCCCTCCTTAAACCCCCTCTCTTGTGAGCTACTGTTGAGGTGTCGCACTATGATGCAGACAGTTACGGGGCTCACTTTTATCTTCTTTTCCATCTTTTACGAATCACTTACACGCACATTTCCATAAAACTCCCGAGTCGGGAGTGGTAGCTTGCCTGTTATTGAATAAGTTGAGTATAATATTCTAGTGGTTAGGAAATTTTTCCCATTGAAATAGCGACTAACTGTACAGCAATAGTTTTTGCTACCAGGTGCTTCTGCGGTGTAAATGTCCTGCGTCAGGAATATTATTGTGGGTGTCTGTCAGTGTTTCGAATGTGGTTTATAAGGGTATAAATCTGCCCCACGAAAGGTGTAATTGAATATTGTGGTAACACATGCTGTGTGGCCCTTCTGTCTTGAAAACTCTCTGGGTTATGCATAATAAATTAGTTAGCCCTGAATGGTACTGTATTACTCTTTAGTTGGCAGGTGAATCCTCCTGCAGAAAAGTTCAAGTCGAATGTACCCAGACCTCATGCTCGGCCACAAGCCTCTGTTGCGTAATTGAGAGCCCAGATTCATGCATTATATCAAGATCAACATAGATTTTAATACAACTATTACAAGCAATACATACCTAAATTATAGGAAAAGTTTCTAAAGTCAAAAAGAGCAATACAATTTCTTTTTCAAGACATAATATAAGCAAAGATAAAAACATAGCTAAGAATAG
The DNA here is from genome assembly GCA_013436015.1 of Rhipicephalus annulatus. Classification (NCBI taxonomy): domain Eukaryota; kingdom Metazoa; phylum Arthropoda; class Arachnida; order Ixodida; family Ixodidae; genus Rhipicephalus; species Rhipicephalus annulatus. The sequence continues at coordinate 1,004,885 of WOVY01010157.1, read as the reverse complement.
GGATGATAAAAGTTTTAAACAGAAACAAACAATTTTGATGCAAAAATATAACTGAATTATCCTAGTAAGCATAAAAACACCCAAAATAACAAGAACGAGTTGAAGAAAGAGCTTGCACCTGATTAAGTTAGCTGTGGTTCTTTAGTAATTGGCAGTTCAGCACTGGTTATATGTCCACTAGCAAACACGTCAAAGCACGGGCTACCAGGTGTCTTCGTAGTAAAAATTTTCTGAGTTTACACGAGGTTGCTCCTGAGTGCGATTATTTAGTAATTGAATATTTGTTCCAGATGGAATGTCCGCTCATACGTTTCTCGCAATACCTTGCGCTGCCAGGTGGCTTCATAGTGCACGTGTCGTGGTTCTTAAGGCACACTTCTCGTACTTGAATAGTCTGACTGTGATTTTTCAGTAGCTCAATATTTCTGCCCTGTGAAATGCACCCTTGAACTCTCGTATAACGCGTACTTCAAGATTCATCAGTCGTAGACGTGTTCAGGGTCAAGTATGGCACACTTGTTGTCACTGAATATGTTGAAGGGGATTCTTCAGTGCTTGGGTATTTCTTCGTGGTAACATATCTACTTGTGCGCCTGGAATCTTGCGTGCTGACTGGTGCCTTCGTAGTGTGCGTGACGTGGGTTCGATGTGGTACATTTGTTGTACTTGAATATGCTGAGTGCAATTCTTCAATGGTTGGGTATTTCTCCGTGGTAACATATCTACATGTGCGCCCGGAACGTTGCGTGCTGACTGGTGGCTCGGTAGTGTGGGTGACGTGGTTTCGATGTGGGACATTTCATGTACTTGAATATTCTGAGTGCGATTCTTCAGTGGTTGGGTATTTCTTCGTGGTAAGATATCTACTTGTGCGCCCGGACTGTTGCGTGCTGACTGGTGCCTCCCTAGTGTGTGTGACGTGGGTTCGATGTGGTACATTTGTTGTACTTGAATATGCTGAGTGCGATTCTTCAGTGGTTGGGTATTTCTCCGTGGTAACATATCTACTTGTGCGGCCGGAATGTTGCGTGCTAACTGGTGCCTCCGTAGTGTGTGTGACGTGGGTTCCATGTGGTACATTTGTTGTTCTTGAATATGCTGAGTGCGATTCTTCAGTGGTTGGGTATTTCTCTGTGGTAACATATCTACTTGTGCGCCTGGAATGTTGCGTGCTGACTGGTGGCTCTGTAGTGTGGGTGACGTGGATTCGATGTGGGACATTTGTTGTACTTGAATATTCCGAGCGCGATTCTTCAGTGGTTGGGTATTTCTCCGTGGTAAGATATCTACTTGTGCGCCCGGACTGTTGCGTGCTGACTGGTGCCTCCGTAGTGTGTGTGACGTGGGTTCGATGTGGGACGTTTGTTGTACTTGAATATGCTGAGAGAGCGATTCTTCCGTGGTTGGGTATTTCTCCGTGGTAACATATCTACTTGTGCGCCCTGCATGTTGCGTGCTGACTGGTGCCTTTGTAGTGTGTGTGACGTGGGTTCGATGTGGGACGTTTGTTGTACTTGAATATGCTGAATGCGATTCTTCAGTGTTTGGGTATTTCTCCGTGGTAACATATCTACTTGTGCGACCGGCATGTTGCGTGCTGACTGGTGCCTCCGTAGTGTGTGTGACGTGGGTTCGATGTGGGATGTTTGTTGTACTTGAATATGCTGAGTGCGATTCTTCAGTGGTTGGGTATTTCTCCGTGGTAACATATCTGCTTGTGCGCCCGACTTGTTGAGTGCTGACTGGTGCCTCCGTAGTGTGTGTGACGTGGGCTCGATGTTGGACGTTTGTTGTACTTGAATATGCTGAGTGCGATTCTTCAGTGGTTGGGTATTTCTCCGTGGTAACATATCTACTTGTGCGCCCGGAATGTTGCGTGCTGACTGGTGCCTCCGTAGTGTGTGTGACGTGGCTTCGATGTGGGACGTTTGTTGTACTTGAATATGCTGAGTGCGATTCATCAGTGGTTGGGTATTTCTCTGTGGTAACATATCTACTTGTGCGCCCGGCATGTTGCGTGCTGACTGGTGCCTCCGTAGTGTGTGTGACGTGGGCTCGATGTGGGACATTTGTTGTACTTGAATATTCTGAGTGCGATTCTTCAGTGGTTGGGTATTTTTCCGTGGTAACATACCTACTTGTGTGCCCGCCATGTTGCGTGCTGACTGGTGCCTCCGTAGTGTGTGTGACGTGGCTTCGATGTGGGACGTTTGTTGTACTTGAATATGCTGAGTGCGATTCTTCAGTGGTTGGGTATTTCTCCGTGGTAACATATCTACTTGTGCGCCCGGAATGTTGCGTGCTGACTGGTGCCTCCGTAGTGTCTGTGACGTAGGTTCGGTGTGGTACATTTGTTGTACTTAAATATTCTGAGTGCGATTCTTCAGTGGTTGGGTATTGCTCCGTGGTAACGTATCTACTTGTGCGCCCGGAATGTTGTGGGCTGACTGGTGCCTCCGTACTGTGTGTGACGTGGGTTCGATGTGGGACATTTGTTGTACTTGAATATTCTGAGTGCGATTCTTCAGTGGTTGGGTATTCCTGCGTGGTAACATATCTACTTGTGCGCTTGGAATTTTGTGTGCTGACTGGTGCCTCCGTAGTGTGTGTGACGTGGATTCGATGTGGGATGTTTGTTGTACTTGAATATGCTGAGTGTGATTGTTCAGTGGTTGGGTATTTCTCCGTGGTAACATATCTACTTGTGCGCCAGGAATGTTGCGTGCTGACTGGTGCCTCCGTAGTGTGTGTGACGTGGGTTCGATGTGGGACGTTTTTTGTACTTGAATATCCTGAGTGCGATTCTTCAGTGGTTGGGTACCTCTCCGTGGTAACATATCTACTTGTGCGCACGGAATGTTGCGTGCTCACAGGTGCCTCTGTAGTATGCGTGTCGTGGGTCTCATATGGTACATTTGTTGCCCTTGAATATGTTGAGGGGGATGTTTTAGTGGTAGCATATTTGTTCCGCGTAAAATATGCAGTTGTACGCCAGAATTTGTGTGTGCTGCCAGATGCATTTATAGGGTAGCTGTAGTGGGTAATATATGGTGCATGTATTGAATACGCTTTTCTTGTTTCATGAGGTATTGAGTGTTCTTGCTTAGTAAAACTAGTCTCTCCTGTGCTCGAAGCATGCTTAGTACTGGATGACACTGTAGAAGATATATGAGGAATTCTAAATGGGGCGTTCGTTGTCACAAGGTATGTGCTTCCTAATTCACCAGGATTTTTGGTTGTGTGGAGTCTTCCGAATGATATGGCTGCTAAATATTCGCGGACCGTGACACATTGTCCATTCAAGCACATTCCGGGTTTTCTTCTTGTGATCTGCAATAGATAATAGCGTTAGGTTTTTCTCTGTTTAGTTTGCTGTTTTCTGAAAAACATATGCATTTCTGCTCAACTGAAACTAATATAAACATATAAAAATAATAAAAAGAGTGGATTTTTTTTTTCGAAAGAATCTGTAACTATAAGACCGACAGTGTATTCGTATGAAGTAAATTTTGAACCCCGCCTGCAATAAAACCAGCGATCAATGAAACGTTGTGTTTTCGCATCTGCAGAAAAATATTTCGATGCATTTTATAGTACCAGTGCAAGATGACGCTATTCTGTGAGGTGGGAGCCCGTTCTTTTCAGAAAACTTGCCTAAATGCCGCTTCAGTTAAATTTGCTGTTGGGCGATTTATTTTTGTTAATGAAGCAACATTTTTTGTGCGAAAGTCGGAAGTGTAAAAAAATTTAGAAAGACAAGAAGGAACACAGTGCACTAAACACCAGCTTGCTTTGTTTCGGTAAAATACCTCATAAAGTTTTGCCGGTAAACGCAGGAGGTACTGCTGCGTAGCTAATCAAGCATTAACAAACAACTGCACTTTAGACTGACCAAATAGGTTTATTTGCGGCTATCCGCGCCTTTGTTTTCAATACGATAAGCTGCCTGTAACTCTTTTCCCAGTGAATCACCAGTTCATTCGACAATCCTAGCCTGGGCAGAATCTTCAACACAACTGAAATAAAGTCAATTATTGCTTTGCGTTTGCTCTGTGTACTGTGCTTCTTGGCGTCCCCTCTAAATATCTTTTCTTTGTTAGTTGACACTAAAATGTCTCATGAATGTACCGCTTATGCCAAATATATTTAGAAACATTATGATATCCGGCGAGCACTGTGATATGCCGTTTAGGAAATTTGAGATAAGTTTCCAAAAGTATGCATGCTGTGCTAACGCAGTGTCATGGGATTTTTTTCACGCTTTTGTGTGACCTATTTTTGAGTTCATAATATTCTATAACATGAAGTTTCGTGTATTAATGAGGCCATTTCTCTGGCTAGATAATTTCCAAAGTTTTTTGATTCTTCGTTTAATGTAAATAATTTCAGGGTGCACTACATTTCATGCCATAAACATATATTTCCCTGTTTATGTCGCTTTAGCACCGATATTTTGATGATCTTTGTAATATACCCCATTGCGGTATATGTCCGAGTTAAAATGAGGACCTTTTAGAGCAACATAAGTCTATCTCTAAATGTAAGGAAATTTCTCACTAACATTAAAATTGAAATGCGTGTTGAATGTTATTAACTTTGTTGTGGGAAATTTTATGGTCAAGCCTTCTGATACTTTTATTGCTTTAATAACCAAAAGGACCATGGCCATACGACAATATATATGTGGCTTAGTAATTTTTTTAAATGAGAAGCATACGGCGTTCCTCATCTGCCTTAAAAATTGCCTATTGGACTGAGTGAATACATAGTGTTCATTTGACGTAACTGTTAACGCGAAATCTTGGTGTCAATTGAAAATTTTATGTACCGGCATAATGCAAAAAAATGCTTACTTTACAAAGCGTGCCATCCGGAACCGGATCTTCATCGTACAGCGACCCTCTGCAGGCCCTATTCTTCTTACGCTATTAAAATGTGTGAAAAAACACGTTAGAGTTTCGCTGCTGGCAAACTATGTATTTTTCGCGCAAGTTGTCACACTATAAGTATACGCCCAGAAATTTTATACCAATGCAACGATTTGCTTTGCATTACAATGTTACATGTAGCCTAAAGGTTTCCGCTTGTTAACCGTAGCCACCAACAGTATTACTTCACATTAAGTCAGCAATCAATCGCATTTGCTCAAAAATAATTAGGTGTGGAGAACACCGAACATAACGAAGAGCGGTGAACACCGGAAAATAAAGCAAAGGACCAATGATGACCAGGGCTGGTGCTCGTCTCCATCGCTACCTGTTCAGTGTTCATTTTCAGACTACACAAATCTTCGAGATCAGAACACAAGTCAGCCAAGGCCACCACTTCCATTTTATGACCTGATAATTTTTTTACTCAACTTTCCTGTTAAATTGCATAAGTTCTGCAATAGGTTGCGAATATTTTCTCCTTATTTTCAATAACTTTTTCTCTTCAGTGTTCACTCGGGAAGACGATTTCACTAGTTAATTATTAGCACTTTCTGACTGCGAGTACATGAAATCTACTGAGATTAGTGTCACTGGGGTTGTTTCTTGTATAAAAATTGTCAAGATGTGAACATTTCGCTGTAGTCTTTAATCGTTAATGATACGATGATTTTGAAGAACTATGTTATAATTGCAAGCACTATTGTTTTCCATACCTTTTGTGAGTCACTCTCTTCTGCCTACTGAAAAATTGGCAAAACTATTCTCATTATTTTAATCAAGCGACAAAACTGACGAACGCTATTATAAAGCCATATTATTGACATCCTTGAACACAAAATCACGTAAAACGTTGCGCAGCATATCAATACTAACAAATAATATATTTATAACAAGCATCATTTTAGCAAAGTTTTCTCATCTGAAATACAGCTAGAATGTATTAACCAACTACCACAGATTATAGACGAAAATATTCACACAGATTGCTTATGGTAAAATTATCGGGGAGCATTTGACCGTTCCGCTCATCAAGTTTATTAGTAGGGGACACTTCACTGAACTTATATTTATGAACAGCGTTTTAAATAAAATATTTCTATCATCCCGTAAACAGTTCGCAGGTGTTAATGGTCACTCATCTCCTTTTAGCGATGTCTAATGTGGCGCACTTCAAAGTAGCGTCCTGTGCCCCTTGTTCTTCATTTACAATAATGACTTCCCGTCCAGAAGTTGGAAAAAAAGAAGTAAAGTCAAAAAGTGATAAGGTATAGTAAAAGTGGTACAAAAAAGAAAGTAAAGGGTAAAACCCACACATGTTACCCCACAGCTTTTTTCATTTATATTGCATTGAAGCAATACAACATTTAAATGTTAGTCAACGCTAGTTCTCTTATATTTTAATTTGTCTTCTAATTTTTGCAGTTTTTAACTTTTTATTGTGTTTCAACAACTAGTCCAATGAAACACACTTCAGGTAGCAAAGCCGTAGCTGCCACAGACAAGACCGAAAGCATACTTGGGTCTCGCCTTTCTTTAGGTCTTTGGAGGCAACTGCTTTGTTTCCTATTTTCTCATTTCTTTTTTTTTCTTTTCGTTTTGCTTTTTACAGCTCCTCATACCCCGAAGAAGGGAATACTTAGCGCCATTTCAATTTGCAACCTTAATTGAAATGAGGCTTGGCATACACTTTATTGCTTCACACACTTATTTTTTTGTCCAGACGCCAACTGCCAGCATGGACACGTGCCACTGCATGAGCAAATGTAAACACTAACCTTCCTAAAAGTAACATGTCAGGTCTTACAAGGTGCCTTTGACAAAAATAACTTCTACTGTTGAACCGTCGACCAGATTGTCTGAGGCACTTCCTCTGTTTATTCTGCATATCCAACTATAGAAAAGGAAGCTTGAAAATACCATATATTTTTATAAATTCGTACATTAAAGCAAGAGAATCGAAGCGTAAAAGACTATTTATTGCACCTACACGTTTTGTTCATTTTTTTTATTTAAGGGTGTACGCTGCAATCTTAGTGTTGTGTTTGCCAAAAAGTTGCATTGCTTACAAGTCTTCTGGAGCCATTGTCCTCTTTCTGCCGCACTCGGTGCCTCCGCTTAGCTGTGAGCAATGAATAAATGACAGTATTTAATGAGCGATCATGGATCAGGCAATTATTTAGCACCGTTATTTAGAAAGATATTTATGTTCATTGAGAGTGCCCGAATTATTTATTAATATACACTTTTAAAGTGGCTATATTTACTATACTTTATTAAAAAAAACGCCTAACATAACTTCAGAGCCGAAGTAGTTGTCAGACATCATTTATTCGTAAGACAGTATACAAAAATGGTGCAAAAAACTGGCTGTATGGAAAAGTTTTTAATATTATATTTTGCACGCAACAAACTGAACATATCCGTGTGTATTATACCTTGACAATGCGTAGTCAAACTACGCATTGTCAAGGTATAATACAAACTTTAAAAAATCAAATTTTTACGAATCCTACCGCAATAATATCTGAAGTGTAATGCTCGTTTTCTAAGAACATTAACGTTAATTTAGAAACATTCTGCACAAATCCTGAAAAGTCAATTTTCGCGTTGCGACGTGCACATTCACAAGTGGTTTGTATGATGCCTACTGAAAGCACCATCACTTCACCGCAAACACATTCTTCGGTAACCCATCAGGATATTTACAAAAATGCAGCAAAATAAAATATATTTAGCTTACTGAAGAACGACGAAATAAAAAAAATATGGTTCACTTACAGAGCAAAGCACTGTCTGAGACTAATAAAGCGGCAGCCAAGAGTGCACATAATAATGCAGCTCGCATTTTCGACCGGTTGGCAGGAATTAGCGCCCTTGCCCGCTGAGTGCAATGCAGGCGCCTGTTCCTATCGTGAGCCTCTCTCTAAATGCACGTGAGTACGCTTATCGCAATACATTGGGCTGTGATATATACGCAATGTCTTACTCCTAAGAGAAGGCAGTAGGAGTGGATTGGCTGATAAGCGAATACGATTTGATGACAGCTGAAATTTTGTACAATGGCTTGGCAAGAAGCTTGTAGCACAATTCATAGATCAGTTCAGTTCGTTTCAATGTTAGGAGGAACTACAATTTCTGAGTTGTTTAGCAAAGATTGGCTCTCATTTTACTTGTGTGATGACCACCACACGTGAAGTACAAGAGCATCATATATGCTACAATATATTATACTATACACTATATATGGGTACCCCCATTATCACCACCTCATCAATATTTTTATTGTTATTTTCTTTGTAATTACTTGCATGAGTTGTTTTTGTTTTCACAACGTATCAATATAAACAATACAATAACTGATGTTTATATGGGCATAACAACCAATTTTTTTTAATCTCTTTATGTCGCACACGATGCAAAATGAACATCACCCACACATAGAAGTCGTCGCCCGTGATGAATATATTTTTCTGTATTTTGACAGAAGTATTTGTCTAGCCTGCGTTTGAAATTCTTCTATATCTTCATTACACATTTTTCTTGCATGTTGCACATTCAATTTTTTATTAGTTTGAAGTACATGGTGCTATAAGTATATTTACTGCGTTTCTGTGTTCCTTGTTGGTTCATCTGGTGAGCATCGCATATAGTGTTGCGTTCTCGCTCTAATTTTTAACGGCGACATTCTCCTCTACTGTTTATTTTCACTGCTGTTTTTTTTGCTTCTTTCCGTCCTATTATTGCTCATAGCTTACTTGTAGAACGGCGTCGGCTTCTCGCGAATCTTTTGACCTCATTTGTGACATTTGGTAGCATCGAGTATAGCGTCACGGCCGGGTTCCTTCAATAGGCACATTTAGTTGGGCGTACGAGCCTACGTATACGAAAAAATGCAGTGGGAGACAACTGCGCATGTGCAATGCATATCGTATCGATTCCCGAAATGCGCGCATACGCCCGTAACAAGACGCCACGTACGTAACGCAATGGTTACTACGTCACGTTCTCGCGAGACCATGAAGACACCAGAACGAGAGCGCATGGTGGCTGGAGTGACATTCGACGCAGGGAGCAACAGCGAACCTGATGCACGACATGTGTACATCAAACTGGAACTCCAGGTTTTTTATGCCAGACAAGGTACACTCAAGCGGCGCGTTCCGGTCTCCGGGCGATTAAGAAAAAAATTGCCTGGCGGCTCACAGAAATCCTCAAGCAAACGCCTTTGATATGTTGTGTGTGGGAACGTGTATCTATATGCCAGGCCTTTCGGCAACCAGCACGCGAAAAGAAGACCGCTTGGTCTGTAATTTTATACGTGGTGCAACGAAACACACGTTGGGCGTTGTTCGAGGTTTCACTCCTTAATCATGCTGGCAGTACTTCGCAAGGTCATGCATACCTAGAACGAGACTACTTGTTACAGGGTACGCTTAGGCTCCTCCGCTGCAGCGCGGGGTAGAGCGCTGAGGTTGATTTTGGGTGAACGTGCCAATCTGACGCCGTTTTTACATAGCGCACCCAAGTTTGAATCAACAAAAGTTAACGTGCGCGTACAATGGACCCAAAAACGATGCTAAAAATTTACGCCGCGAACGCCGCGGCTGAATTTATATGCATGCGGCCCTTACCCTGGCCAACGTCTGGCAGTGAAGATGTTTTAAAGGCGAAACATTTCTAGGTGAATTTCGACGTTTTCAGGCGTATCTATCTATCTATCTATCTATCAATCTATCTACCTATCTATCGATCGATCGATCTATCTATCCATTTATCTAGCCTCCTAGGACTTTTAGCTATCCTGGTCGTTTGGATAATGGTTTCGATACCAGACTTGGTATGATATAAGACTGTATGACGAACATAACTGACAAGTGATAACATGAAAATCATGACATGTATGTCATAAATGTCATGATTTAGATGTCATGGTATTGCTGCTCTTTCGGTGGTTTTATTCGCATGATATGTTGCAAAACTGCTATGGTGTAAAATTACGGCATGGCTAACACAAGCGACTGACCCTAACATCAAATATATGACAACCCCACCATGGTGGTCTAGTGGCTAAGGTACTGAACCGCTTACCCGCAGGTCGCGGGATCAAATACCGACTGGGTCGGCTGCATTTTTGATGAAGGCGGAAACGTTGTAGGCCTGAGTACTCAAATTTTGGTGAATGTTAAAGAACCCCAGATGGTCGACATTTCCGGTGCCTTACACTACAGCGTCTCTCATAATCATATGGTGGTTTTGAGACGTTAAACTTCAGAAACCAATTAAACCAAACCAAAATAATGACGTGCGTGTCATGTAACAACATGAATACATGACACACTGATTCTTGACGAGCTTATGGCGCAAAGAAACACAAGAGAAGGACAAGCGCAAAGGGTGACTTGTAGGGCGAGGTGGCTCAATCTTAACGAGCTTATGGCGAAAACAAACACAAGAGAAGGACAAGCGAACTCTGCCACACTGATGATGTTTTCGCGGCCATTTCGCTAGCTTCTCATGAACCAAATTCAGGTATACGGGACGTGAATGAATGACGATGGTATGTGACTGCTGTGAACATAATAATCATGAGATGCGTGCCATAACAACATGACTACATACCATGCTCATGATGCGCTCACGGCCGTTTCACTAGCTTCTCATGAACCAAGTTTGGTATTACGAGACGTGAATGCATGACGAAGGTATGGGACTGGTGAAAACATGTTAATCATGAGATGCATGTCATGTAAAAACGTGACTACATGCTACGCTCATGATGCACTCGCAGCCGTTGCGCTAGCTTCACATGTACCAAATTCGGTATTACGTAACGTGAACGGACAACATAGGCAAACCACACGTACGAATTTGATGATCATGATATGCGTGTCATGTAATATCACTACATAACCGCACTCATGATGCGCTCGCGGCCATTTCGCTACCTTCACATAGGCCAAAGTTTGGTATTACGTCACGTGAATGAATGACGAAGACATGTGACTGTTGCAAACATGATAATAATGAGATGCGTGTCATGTAAAAGCATTAATACACGCCACACTCACGGCACCAATACATTTCGACGTGAGCCGGCGGACGTGTGCACTGGCATTCGTTTTATCGCATCGCGCCTGCGGTGCCACTTCTGGTGCCAAAATCCCCCTAGAAAAGATCAGTAGATCTGTCCACTGACATTCAATGTGGATCTGCATGCCATGTACTCGCAGGCGCACGCTGCGCTGCGTTGCTTTGACGAGACCAAGAGCTGCGAATACCAACGTACACGCATGGCCCAAATCCTACACACCACCGCTCGTCAACTGGGCGAAGAGGAGATGTTCAAGCGACTCAACGAGCGCTACCTCCCCATCACCAGTCATGAAGATCACCCAGACTACGCCGACCAGCCGAACTTCCACCTCGACCGAGATCTAGAGGAATGGGAAGTGAGGAAGGCGGTGCAGGACCTCAACTGTCGTTCGGCCGCCGGACCCGACAGAGTTACTAACAAAGCTCTACGCAACCTGAGTGACTCAGCCATCACATCACTGACACGCTACTACAACGAATGCTGGCGTAACGGCAAGCTGCCCAAGGCCTGGAAGACAGCAAAGACGATCCTGCTGCCAAAACCAAACAAGCCACCGGGTATAGAGGGCCTGCGTCCCATCTCGCTCACGTCCTGCGTGGGCAAAGTACTGCAGCACGTTCTTAACACCCGGTGGAACCGTTACATGGAAGCGCACCATGTCTACCCGGACTCAATGCTTGGCTTCCGGGCCAAGTTGGGAACGCAAGACGCCATGCTCCTGATCCAACGAGAAGTCCTTGACCCACAGGGCGGGACTCCAAAGAATGACAACCGAGCGATCTTGGGCCTGGACCTGCAGAGCGCCTTCGACAACGTTAGACACTCGTCGGTCCTGGCTCAGGTGTCCCGCCTGGGGTTGGCGCAAGATCGTACAACTACATCAGAGCCTTCCTTTCTCGCCCCACGGCCAGGCTGGAGGTGGGAGGAACGAAGCTCGAAGAAGAAGAGCTGGGCAGTGTCGGGACCCCACAGGGCTCGGTCATTTCCCCGTTCCTGTTTAACATTGTCATGATCGAGGTGGCCAGGCTTCTGGAGGCGCTGGGCCCGGGGATACGACACTGCCTCTATGCCGACGACGTAACCATCTGGGCCACGGGTGGAAGCGATGGAGACATCGAGGCGGGTCTGCAGGCGGCGGTGGACGCCGTGGAGTCCGCACTCTCGGGCACGGGCTTGCGGTGTTCGCCACAAAAATCACAGCTACTCATCCTGCCACCACCTGGGAGGCACAGAAAGAAGGCAAGTCGAGAGGCGGTCGAGAACATCATCGTGCGCACCAGTGACGGTACGCAGGTCCCGCACGTCCCGGGGCTTCGAGTCCTGCGGATGTTCGTGGACGGCACCCAAACCAACGCCACGGCGGTCAAGAACATCACAACCAAGATGGGCATCGCAGCGCGCCTGGTCAAGCGAATGTCGTCCCGCTACCGGGGCATGAAAGAGAAGGGGCTCCTGCATCTGCTGCAGGCTTTCGTTATAAGCCACGCGGCATATGCGGGGGCCTTTCACCGCTGGACCGGCGCGGAACGAGCCAAGATCGACGCTGCCATCCGGAAGGCTTACGCAGGGGCTCTTGGGCTCCTACCAGGCACAAAGACAATGGCCCTGCTGTCTCTAGGAACACACAACACGCTCTCGGAGATCAGCGAGGCCTAGAGAGCTTCGCAGCTGAGCCACCTGAGCGACACAGCCGCGGGCAGAGGACTACTCGATCGGGTAGGATTATTACCTCCTGGAGAATGCCCGGGAGCAGGACCGGACAGGGAGCTAAAAGAACAAGTCCCCCTGAGTGATGAGGCAGCGAGGAAAATCATTGTCTACCCGCTGCCAAAGAACATGGACCCAGAAAGGGACGTGGGCAGGCGAGCGGCGAGAGCAGTGGCGCTGGCCCGTCAACATCAGAGAGACGAGGGCGCAGTCTACGTGGACGCCGCAAGATATCCGGGAAGACGCAACGCCTTCGCAGCAGTGGTGGTCAGCGCTACTACCGGTAAACTACTAACAGCAAGCACCGTCCGCGCCCGAACAGCCGGCCAGGCAGAGGAGGCGGCGATAGCCTTGGCCACAAGTAGGCCGGGCACGCGCACGGTGCTAAGCGACTCAAAGCAGGCACTCAGGAATTTTGCCCGAGGCATGGTCTGGCGGGGCACGGAGTGGCTAGTGACGTCCATCGCGGCTTCGCGGGCTGCTCGCGGCGCCGCTACAGGGCCAACCATCGCCCTCAAATGGTTCCCAGCCCACATGGGACAACTGGCTCCCGACATTGAGAACCGCAACGAGGAGGCGGACGCTGTGGCCCGTGATCTCATCACGTGCCGGACCGCGGCATTCCGTCTCCCTGAAACCAGCGGTGAAGAACGAGAAGAAGACCTCGATCCCCTCACCGACTACGGAGGGATCCTGGCGGCCTACAGAGAGGCCAGGAGAGCCTTTCCGCCCCCGCATCGTGAACGGTCACGTGCGGAAGCAGTGAAGCTCCGACAACTGCAAACGGAATGCGTGCTAACGCCAGCATTGGCCCGGCACGTATGCCCCGACATGTTTGTGGACGCTAAGTGTAGCGCGTGCGAACGTGAACTAGCCACCCTCCGCCACATCATGTGGGGCGGGTGTAACAGTGGTGTGAACAATAAGAATGGGCAGTGCCAGGACGCCACGTATCCCGAAGAGGTGGGAGCATGGATACGCTCCCAAGACTTAAACACACAACGAAGGGCCATCCAGCGGCTTGAGGAGGCCCTGGCAAAGCAGACGAGAAAGGAAACCGACGCCCCGGACAACGGAAGCGGAGGAGCCCGAGTATCCAATGCCTAGCCAGAGCACAACGTCCTCAAGATCTAGAGCCTGGGACTATAGGACTATTAGCTATAGTCTTTAGATAGGGAATACCCGCGCCCTGCGCGGCCGGTGACTTCCCGCACGCCGGATGCACGAAAAATGTTGTTTCTCTCTCTCTCTTGACGCATACGCGTTTCAGCACACGGCGTCCATCCGTCACGAAAAGAGCCAAACGTGGTGTTGTCAAGGTGGCGTCGCCGGCGCAAAATGAAGCATGTCGAATTTCACGCCAGTTGCCACCGGGCTACGCCGACGGACGCTGGTCACGCCGGTCGCGCCTGGCGTCACACTATAGAGTGCTCGCGTTTTGCTAGCGTGGTGTCACTGTGCCCAGCCAGCAAGTGCGTCAATGTTGCGCTGGAGTATAATGGGCCCTTCATGACGCGCTCGCCACCGTTTCGCTAGCTTCACATGTACCAGACTGGGTATCAGAGGAAGTGAATAGACGACAAAGTTAAATGACACATCAAAACTTGATAATAATATTATGCGTTTAACGTAAACCATGACTACATGCTACGCTCATAGTGCTCTCGCGGCCGTTTCAGTACTTCCACATATACCACATTTTATATAACGTAACTTCAATGAACGATCAATGTAAATGACATCTTCAAATATGATAATCATGGTATGAATTTCATGCAAACATGTCTACGTTTTACGCTCATAGCACGCTCGTGGCCGTTTCGCTAGCTCCATATATACCTAAGTTGGTATCAGGTGAGGTTAATAGGTAACGAAAGTAAATGAAACGTCGAAACATAATAATCGTGACATGGAAGTCATGTACGGTATAAATTACCTCCGCCTCTCACTGTTTCGTTGATTTTATTGTGACCTATCTCTTCCTCATTCGTACTTCACATATCAGCGAATCTCATTGTACGTGGGATCTGCCATTTTCCGTGCAGATCACTGAGACCATTTGATTACTGGGACCTATTTGACCATTCCAGTGACTACAGGTGGCGCATCGGAAGGTCAAAATGGCGGATGAGACGGTATGTCATGAGCGTTTACGTCAGCGTCGCAGAGCGTGAAAGGGCGTTCATTGGTTTATGACTGCTGACAGAGGGAACTGCGTCGCTGTTTTATCACCGTGTGACAGCTTAAAAGCGTGGCTACCTGGCGCCGCCTGCGTTGCTTGAATGACCGAATAGCACCTTTCATTCGTCGGTGGCGCTAATGAGCATGCGCATCCCTTGTGATCAATGAAAAGATTAAAAGAAAGGGAGCTCAGTGGCTGGCAGATATACATAAAAATGGAAAGGCAGCTGCGAAATTTTGGAACCATCTAAGATCCCTAATAAATAAGTCGAGCCTAGAGCAGAAGTTAATAACTACCGCTCAAGGTTCTAGGCTAGAGGGGAACGAAGTTATTGAATATAAAATAATAAGAATGACAGAAAAATTTCAACAAAGAAGTACTTTATGCACCATAATAGACAAGGATATATCAAGTGGCGCAATGGCTCCATTTTCACAACAAGAGTGGGAAAGGCCTGAGAAAAGGGTTCCCAGTAGTACATCAACCGGCCCAGATGGTATTCCAATCATGCTGTGAAAGACATTAGGCCCGAATTATAAACAGGCTTTGAGAGAGGAAGTTAGCAAAATAATAATCGATGGAGAAGTTTCCGACGGTGGAAACTTAGCAGGAAGAGCATGATCCGTAAAGGAAAGGGGACAAAGCTGACATAAACAACTACCGTCCTATAACAGTGACATCGGTGGTCTACAGGTCGGCGATGCAGATTGAAAAGGAAAGACTGCAGGCATGGATAGAGGATGAGGGGGTGCTGGGGGAACTGCAGAATGGGTTTTGGAAACACAGGATATTGGAAGACAATCTGTTCTCACAGACGCAGTGCATCGAAATAGCAGAAAAGGAACACAGGCCCCTAAGGCTAGCATTTTGGATACCAAGGAAGGGTACGATATAGTGGTTCAAGAGGAATTGTGGGAACACTGGACACACTAGGCGTGGAAGATGTAGTCACTGATAATTTAAAGGATATATAAAAAGGTAACAAGGTAACTATAAATTGGGAAAAAACAGGTATCCAAGCCTGCAGAGGTAAAACGGGGGCTTAGGCAGGGGTGTCCCTTGTCACCCTTTTTATGTATGATGTACCTACAAGGATTAGAGGACAACTTCATGTGGAAGTGGACTGGGCTTCAACCTCTCTTTTGTCAAACAAGGAAAACTCACTGAACAGGCACTACCAGCGTTGATGTAAGCAGATGATATAGTGCTAATGGCCGACAACAAGGAAGACTTGCAGAGATTAGTGGACATCTGCGGTAATGAGGAAGATAGGTTAGGATTCAGATTCAGTAAGAAAAAATTAGCAGTCATGATTTTTAATGAGAATGAAGGTAGTAAGCTTAGAATACAGGAGGTCACGCTAGAAATAACAGATAAATACAAATATCTGGGCGTATAGATAAGCAATGGTACCAAGTACCTAAGGGAACACGAAATATACGTGTCGACTAAAGGTAACAGGAATGCAGCGGTAATGAAAAACAGGGCACTGTGGAATTACAATAGGTATGACGTTGTGCGAGGAATATGAAAAGGGGTCATGGTTCCTGGTCTGACGTACGGCAATGTGGTCTTGTGCATGAGATCAGAAGTTCAAGCAAGATTAGAATGTAAGCAACGTGAAATAGGTAAGCTTGCTCTAGGAACTCACGAGAATACACCAAGTCAAGGAGTACAAGGTGATATGGGATGGACATCACTTCAGGGCAGGGAAGCTAGCAGCAAGATAAAATTTGAGAAGCGATTGAGAGAAATGCGGGAGGATCGTTGGGCTAGGAAGGTATTCAGCTACAAATACATGACGAATGTCGCTACAAAATGGAAGAAGCGAAGAGGGAAATTGACTGGTAAATACTTGGAAAACAGCAGTGGGCCAAACCAAAAAGAATAACTGGTTAAGAAGAAGGTGAAAGAAGCTGAGACTGATATGTGGAGAATTGGCATGATTAAGAAGTCTGCACTAGAGATCTATCGAACTTTTAGGCAGGAAATTACCAGGAAAGGATCTATGATAATACTCGGTGTAGTTCTTTACTGTTTGAGGCCAGGACGGGAGTATTGAGAACCAAGACATATCGGGCCAAATACGAAAGGTCAGACACGGTATGCAGTGCGTGCGGAGAGGAAGAAGAAACGGCCGAACACTTGATAATGTTCTGTAAAGGGCTTCACCTAATAGTTCAGGATGATGGCGCAGAGTTTTTCAAAGCACTGGCGTTTAGCGACAGGGAGGGCAAAATAGACTTTAAGCGGGTATAATTAACTAGAAGGAGGTTATCTCATTGGTGGATAAAGTCAAGACACGAGTGAAAATTAAACCCTTCACTGAAAAGTGCGAATCTTCAACCTCTTTATTTAGGTAAAAAATAAATCTAGTTCTTGGTTTATTAAATATTATGGCTTGGTGGCGCTAGCCATCGCCCAATCTAAAGGGTACAGCCATATCCATCCATCCATCCATCCATTCATCCATCCATCCATCCATCCATCCATCCATCCATCCATCCATTCATCCATCCATTCATCCATCCATCCATCCATCCATGCATCCATCCATCCATCCATCCATCCATCCAAACACTTAATTCTCAAATTCAACTTGTCTAGTTGAGTGAAACGCACCAAGGTACCCTAAACAAAAAAGTGTAGTTTCATGCTTCATTTGTAGCCTACGTAACGTAATTTTTACAGCGTACGCAACTTTTCCGCACACCCAACTAATAGTGTCGAATAACACATCTACGGCATCACTTGCGTCGCACTTGCACTAACACCCTACAACAGAAGCTCGGCGCTTCTATCTCTGTGCAAGCGCAGCGTGTTATGAAACACACTAACAGTGCTACAAATTAGGTCGAACGTCATCACGATTGTTGTTCTACTCGACAATGCTATCAGATAAGAAGCATATATAACTCGAATTCGTGACCTCCCGTTATCATAATGTTTCTGGACAAAAGTTACTACGTCTAGGCCAGACAACGTTAGGTATCAGAAAATGATTCCTCAAACTGCCTTGGCTCAACATAACACCTACATTGCATTTCGTTGTCCATGCAAAAAAAACCTTACAGTAAGAATCCGCCTAAGCTCTCGCAAATATGAAAAATGTTGTCTTTTTTTTTCTAAGTTCATGAATTGCACCTGCCGCGCTCCCCTCTAAAAGCTTTCTGCGACTAACACAGCTTTGAAATGTCTTTAGGGGCGGAAAGATTGTACAACACGAGTACATTTCACACACTCTTAGTTTGCAGTGCCTCAGGAATCGGCTGATCATCAAAAAAGCACTGACGTAATACAATGAAGTCTTTTCATAAGACGTCACAGTCACGTCATACCGACGTCCCAGATTTTGGTGGTTTTTCACGTCCACACAACGTCATATGGTGGCTTCATCCCGTACTGACAATTTTTTGCATCAATCGGTTTGACGCCAGCAACGTGTGATGGCTGAAAATTGTTTGTTTGCTGAGGCATGCAGGGTTTCGATCTAATAGCAAAAATTTCTGCATGGGCCACTCGCTTCGCGTCCTGGTATGCACTTCCATTTATAAAAATGGGATTTTCTGTGGAATATCTTATTTGGATATACCGCAAAAAATTGGACAGGGACAATGTTGGTCATCTGACAAACATTTATCTTAAAAGTAAAAATTTGCCCATGGGCCAATCGCGTCGTGTCCAGGTATTTGGATATTCAGCGTAACATTACGCGGGAACTACGTTGGTCATCTAGAAAAAAACATATGTCCTAATAGCAAAAATTTGTTGATTTATCGTTCGCGTGGTGTGCTACTATGCACTACTCTTTACAAAAATGGGTTATTCTGCGAAAATTACTCTTTGAATATCCAGCGCAACATTACAAAGAGGCCACGTTGGTCATCTGACAAACATTTATAGTGACATGTCACATGATTTAAAAACAAGTGACTGAACTCTTAATCTGGTTCTATATGTGTTCCAGTTAAAAACGTGATCTACTTAAATTTATCTGGATCTAAACTGGTAATAAGCGGAACGAGGCATATAAGTGTATCTTGTGCAGAACGTTCGTTTGTTTTCTTTATGGCCGTCGTTCTTATCTGGAACTCAGTAAAGAGGGGGAGGTGGTGTTGTGTGTTCTAGTTATTTCCCACTTAAGTTCCAATAAAATATCAAGAGATTGCGCTTATATATGTTTTGCTTGTGTCTTCTTCCACCTAACATGCACTGTTCATTGCAAAGCATAAATAAGGCACTTGTCAGGCGAAGACGCCTTTGTCACATACCCACATGGCTTATGAAATTTCTGAAATTCTGACTGTACCTGCGAAGCTAGCCTACAGCAGTTGACACTTATAAACTGCTAAGAAGAATTTTTAGAGTTGTCATCGTACGTTAAAAATATTCCTGTTCAACAAGCTGTAAGAAAGGTGGAAGCAAACAAAACATGTTAGCGAAAAACCGAACTTGCAGGAATTCCTTGTGAAATTGTCTGCGCCGCTTAACCTTCTTTGTGAACCTTATCTCGTTGTCACTAATTGCAGACGCATATTACAGCACACCATTGCCCTTTCTTGTGGTTGCCTCAGTTTGCGGTGCCGCTTGACGATGATGCTCACCGAATGACTCTTCTTGCTGCTCCCCCGTTTATTGCCGTCTGCGGTGCTGGCGCTTAGGAGAAAAAAATTGCCCGCAGCTTACCTCGGGGGAACACTGAGGAGGATGCAGAAGCGGTTCCGCCAACAGTTTGGCCGGCGCTGGTCGAAGGGACGTCGATCATTCTGTTTGTGGATTCGTTGGCATTCATTTCACGGCGACTTCGGACGTCGACGCGCCGTACAAACCAACGGACGAGCGGCAACAGAGCGAGCGAGCGCCGACCTTGAGTATATATACAGCGCGACGGCGCATGCGCTGTCAGCTGTCGAATGTTCTCGAAGGAGAAACGCGCGCGCGGCACAGATGGCGACGGCGCGACGGCGCATGCGCTGTCAGCTGTCGAATGTTCTCGAAGGAGAAGTGCGCGCGGCACAGATGGCGGGCGACGGCGCGACGGCGCATGCGCGTGCGTCAGCTGTCGAATGTTCGAGAAGCGGTGCGGACGGCGCAGACGGCGCACTACAAGGCGCGAGTATAAGATGCTTCCGCATCTAAAAAATGTTTTGAAATGGGCTGGTGCATTCCTTTCTAAAAAACTGTGCCACACCTTTCCCTGTCTATACCTACTGCAAGAAGCGCCATACAAGTGAACTGCAAGTGGACTGCAAAAAGCGTCTTACAGCTGCAACGTAGCGCAATAAAATTTTTTGTGCAAGCTAAACTAGCGAGACGACCACGAGCCAGCCAGGTATGCATGACTTGATTTTCATGTTAGCAGGTTTCATTTATGTCTTTGTTGTGGTTATATCTCGGAGTAACAATTTCTATAAATAGCAAGCTAGCGAAACTGTCATCAGCGCGCCAACAAGCGCGGAATGTAAGTCACGCAGCACACGACAGGCACATCATTATTTTCATGTCAACAGCTGTCATTCATGTCCGTCATGCGGTCACGCTTCGCATATATCAATTTTTATGTATATCAAGCCAGCGAAACAGCCATGACCGGCTGCGATGCAAAACGTTCGCTTTTAAACTTCGCATTTTCACAGTGGAGAAGGTTGCGCAATTTTCACGCGCTCCCGCGGGGTGGCCAGGAGCCGCATTGTCATTCCAACCGTCACCTCTAGATGCGCATGCGCAGCGCACGACGTCGCCGACACTCTGGAGCCACCTTATCCCTGCACCATGGTTTCCCCTGAGACGCAAAGTACAGTGAAGCTGCAAGTGCCTGTAACTCTAAAACACGAAAACGAGAATGTTTAAACACTTATTCAGATCGCAGCGTGTCTATCTTTCAACTTTTGCTCCGCTATTTTTAAGCGTTCTGCTTGACCCACGCCACTAGTGGCAGACACAGAATATCGCTGGCAATTGCGTGTGCCGCATCTGATGCGAACTACTAAACATGAAGATGGTGGGCTGTTGGTAAGTTTGGCGGGAACCGTCACGACGAAGAGGAGTTGCGGAGTTGCTAGGAGGCGCAAACAACGGTTAGTGCTGTTTATTTATCAGCTGGTTACGGCTGCTGGTCACTGAAAGGGTAGGATATTGCTACGCTGCCCTTTGTATTGAGAAGAATTCAGGTATAGCTTAGTAGCGGCAGGCGGATTTGTTTCCAGTGTGCGTAATCGAGCAATCCAAAGACGGAATGATGACAGTTTCCTCGCTTAACTGTGGATCACGAGGCCAGAGCGGAAACGCAAATCGAACGAATATGTTAGGATTGACGTTGATGTTTCTTAAAGTCAGTGTGGAAATGTGTTCGTAGGTGCAACTTTTCTTTATCTTAGCATGTGAAACTTCACCTAGTTTTGGCGAAACGAATTCGGTAAACGCTGATTCGCAACGATTTGCGTGATCGTGGCTTGAATGTGCTCAACATTTATGACTCCTACCAGGTTGCTGGTTCACGTGGCAGTTTCCCAGTAATCCGTGTGACCCCTTACGGTCTTGCTTAGTATTATTTTGATGGTCACTCAGCGGGTGTGAATCTTCGCAGCATGAGACCACGATCTCCTCGCGCTGGCACGCTAAAACATCCTTGCGGATTTGTGAGAGTTTACGTCTTTGAAGCTATCGGTGTTTTTTTTTAATTTCTGGGCTATTTGCGCTGTTGTTTTATTCTGACAAATTACACGAATCCAAAGTTCTTGCGAAACCGGGATCCTCGCACCAGGAATCTATCTTAGCCGTTAGCGCGTTTACGGCCTCACTGCCCAGGTTTGGCTCTGGACGTTTCTGTCGTAGTTTCTTGTTTGTTTCCTTTTTGTTCCAATGAAGTTCTTCTTGCATGGTCACGCCACCCTTAGCTTGCCCTGTGACGTAGAGAAATGAAAGGGATTATTGGGAGGTTTAGAATAGCGCTAGCTGGAGAGGATGGGGGCGTTGCGGGCATCGTATGAGGTTTAGAATAGCGTTTGGCCTCCCTGCAAGCCCAAATGCACGATCTAAGCAACACCATAGCCTCTATACCAGCGTTTGCGGGCCGAGCGCTATTTCGGATATTCATTGGGCGGACTAAAAGTGCAACAATTGGTAATGAATTCTAAATTAGTATTTTGTTACCATGTGAATATCAATAGTGCTTATACACTAGTTGTGAACTATATGGAGGTTTTTTTCACACTTATGAAGTGAATATTTGCCAGCGGCTTTTTATTTGGTTGATTTATTTAGTCAGGTAGTGCACTTGTGCAGTCTGCGTCCCTCGTGGTTTAAATCATTGCAACTCCTTTATGCAGATAGAGTATTGGGTGCATAAAGTACAATTACTATTCTTCAAATCAATTGGCCACACCACAGAATGTTACGCCAAGATAAAAACATCAACAATACATGTAGCAGCCATGCAGTTGTGATTTGTGAGCATCATATGTTACAGTCTAACCCACCAGCAGTTCAAGTATGGCTGATGCTTCCACGCAGCGTATTTAGGTGAAGGATAAGATTAGAGGTGGGAACATCTGTGTTACACTTATTTTGCATGTGACGCGAAAGTCATTACACGCTGTGACTGGTACAGTGATGTTCATACGTGCTAGCAGCATTAAAAATACCACAAATGAAACACATTTGTTACTGAGTTTATAATGCTACATAACGTGTTTATAAATATTCCATATTGAGCACTAAGTTATACGATTATCCGAAAAAGCCACTGCAATGTAAGGTTATACTACTATGTATTTAAATGTTGACTCATGCTATTTCAGAACTAAATGATGCAATCTGTGAGTGCAACGAGGAAAACATGGCTGCTTCAAATGAAAGAAAGTATCTGAGGAGCCTGCAGCAAGTGAACACGCTTCCAGAAACCTCGTTCAAACTCTGCCTGACAACTGACATGTTGTCAGGCAATAGCCTTTAACACTAGTGAGAAGGCATTGCTATACCAATCAATGTTCAAAGATCTCTTCTATAGAGAAAGTACCAGCTGACACCCTTATAAGCAATCACCTGCTCTTTCTTGCACCGTAAATCATTTTTTGGCAGGCAAAAAGACATAGAGGTATTGAGGGTTGCACTGGCTGACGGTTGAAGCATTTTTGCCTATTCACTGCAGCTGTGCCATACACGGAATATTACGCATGCCTGTGCTGCTGTTCGATTCAGAAGGTACACTGGCCTCCCAAAAGTTGTGATTCTGAAATTAAATAGTTATTTGTTCGTAGTTTTCCTGTGCTGTACCCCATCATCATTTCCTTAAGCTATAGCTTCCAGACAGGAGAATTTTGTATTGTTTCATTGTTGAGATGCTTAGCAGCTTAGATGCTTAGCATTATTTTCATTTAGGAGTCATTTTAAGAGCCATTTGTATTGTTATTTGAGGCATTTTTCATGAACGTTACTCGTGGGGCTTGTCACAAGGTTTGTGACAAGCCACACGTGTGGCTTGTCACAAGCTTATTTTATAATCTGCTTTGCTGATGTGTACAATTCCTCATTTTCGCTTTCTTTTTCTGCTAGAAAATTGAGAACATGGTCAGAGATTCTTTTCGTCAGGACATTGGGCAATTAAAAACGGTTTTGGCCGCAAGTGCAGAGAGCTGTAGCTCGAATGCAAAAGATAATATGCCCTAATACTTCTTAAATCCTGTGGGTCGGCTCTGTAAAATTAAGAGTTTTATTTTGTAAGCTTTGATTTATGTTTAGTCAGCAGAGTTCTGTACCATTTGATAATTAAAAAAGTGAATTTGTGCCTTCAACACTAGTGATAAGGCATGGCTATACCAATCAATGTTCAAAGATATCTTCCTACTTAAGACACATAAATCAACTCAGCGGCGTGGGCAGTTAAAGCTCAATTTCATTCATCATATCGTTCAGCAAAAATGATTTGAAACTATCATTGGACCTGTTTTTGTTTTCAGAGGGCCACGAAAATTCATAGAATGGGCATTTGTTATAGCTTGCCTTTGAAGCAGAAATAAAGTTTGGAGACTTAGTGGAGGCTATGGAGACCTAGCTGAGCAAAATGCTAGAGATTTCGGACCGGGGAAGTGTCATGAGATTTGAAGTGTCATGAGATTGATTCGTTCTACCAGGACGGCTGATCCGGCGGTTGTCATTACAGCAAGGTGACACTGTCTGAATTTTTGAATGGAAAAAAATTGCCCGCAGCTTCCCTCGGGGGATCACTGAGGAGGATGCGGACATATAATTGGTTACGGGGTGTTAAAGTGCGACTTACTTGGGTCGATGGCTAAATTGGTTAACGTGGTTGTGAAATGGGGTGTTAAATTGCGACTTACTTGAATCGATGGCTAAGTTGGTTAACGTGGTTGTAGGAGGGGGTGTTAAATGAGTGAACACGTACACACGTATGCGAAAGGACGGCGCTGGTCGAAGGGACGTCGATCATTGTGTTTGTGGATTCGTTGGAATTCATTTCACCGCGACCTTGGACGTCGACGCGCCGTACAAACCAACCGACGAGCGGCAACTGAGCGAGCGAGCGCCGACCTTGAGTATATATACAGCGCGACGGCGCATGCACTGTCAGCTGTTGAATGTTCTTGAAGGAGAAGCGCGCGCGCGGCACAGATGACGACAGCGCGACGGCGCATGCGCTGTCAGCTGTCGAATGTTCTCGAAGGAGAAGCGCGCGCGGCACAGATGGTGGGCGACGGCGCGACGGCGCATGCGCGCGCGTCAGCGGTCGAATGTTCGAGAAGCGGTGCGGACGGCGCGGACGGCGCGGACGGCGCACTACAAGGCGCGAGTAAAAGATGCTTCCGCATCTAAAAGACTTATTTAAAATATTAGGGCTGTAGTTCTGTGCATGAAATACCAAAAAAGTATGGAAAGGTAGATTTTAAACTAGGTTTTTGTGATACTGTTTACCCGTAATCTGTGTTAGGCATCATAAAACTGGAAAGCACACAATGTATAAGGCACACATTCATTTGTTCTGGGAAGGTGTTTGAAGTACGAAGTGCACAAAGATAAGTATGTTTTGTGGTAACCGAAAATTCTTGTAGATATGAAAGGCTGATTGATGTTTATGTCCTTTAGCCAGAGAAGCATAATGCTTTTTGAAGGAATGAAGCAGCGATTCCATTCACACTAAGACACATTGATGTCCCTTGCTCATAAAAATCTTGTGCTCACCGGCACCTTTTGCTGCTTTGACAGAAGGAAACCAAGAAATCATAGTGAAATGAATCAGATTTGTAAAAAAAAATATCCCCACAAACAGCAAAATTTAAAGCCATCGCTTAGTTAAAATTTCCTGCTTCTCTTTTTATTAAAGGCACGAGAACATGGCAACAAGTCACCACCATGCATTTTGAAAGAAAACGTCAACTTCAAGATCTGCAAGGAAAACATTGTGGAATTACCACCTGCATTGTCGCCTGAGAAGGCAGTCATCCTCCTGGTGACTGTATATTTTATGACAGCATAATTTATTTTAAACCTGCCATACCGCTACGCTCTTCGGCAGTTTTGGGGACTTGTGCAAACAGTTGTTGTAAAAGTTGAGACATTTGACGTTTGACCATTTTATATCGCTTATTTAGTCTAAGTTGAAAAGCCTAAGTAGGTCAGGCCTAATTATGAATTACTGAGTGTTCAGCTGCAACACTGAAGTTGTGCTTTTTTTTACAATTTTTTCATCATAAAGGCAGAAGGCTGGCCTTAGGTTTCAAGACTCGTTTTCTTTTCAGGATACCATTTGTAGTTTTCAAGGCTGCATTTGGTTATTCATTGATTTCTCGTTTCTTTTGCAGTCTCTTATAAATTTTGCTGTTTCCTTGTTGACCATTTAAAATGTGTAACATTGTTCCAGATATATTTGTGGTATTATTTCTGATTAACATATAGACTAGCTTTCATAGCGGTGTTTGCGATGAATTATGTTGAACTACACAACTGCGGGGCGAGACCCCCGCCAGGAGTGAAAGGCTTTTTCATGAGATAATAAAGTGTTTTGTTTACGATGAGCTTTGCATAATATGTGCAACTGTGATCTGCCAACTGTATTGTTTCTGGTGTTCATGTTTTTGTTTTGTTATTTGTCACATGCTTCCAGCAAGCTTTCGTGTGAAATTAAGTCATTCTTTATATTCGTTTGCATTGAACTTTTTTTCCTTTATTAACTGGTTCAATACATTTTTTCTTGTAATATTCAATACCGTCTAGCCTGTTACGCCTTTTTTGTATCCTTAGAATACTGAATTGTTTTTAACGGAGATGTGCGAACTCAGTAAATGGCAGATGGGTACTTCTGCATTTGAGTCACTTTATTTCTGTGATAAGCCTGCATTTTTATAGCAATATTGAAATTTTCTTTTTTCCACAGCAGATGTGAAAGCTTATTTGCCTGTGCTGCACCTATGCTCTGGGCCATTTTTATTATCGACTATTTAATATAGGAGCGTATGTGTAAATGCTGCTTATCACCTAGTCTCTTCTCTTTTGGTATTGGTTCCTTGTTGACTAGTCATTATTTATGAACATAAAACAAACATGTCTTCAGTGCAGACATTACTCTCACACAATAAAAGTGACTTGTTTTGATAAGCAGTGTGATAAAATTTCTTTCAATCATTTACTTCGTTTTTTTCAAATGCAGCTAAAGGGTAGAACAGGATCCCGCAGGCAAAGCCAAAGTTACCACTCTTTCATTCAAGATACTTCAAACCTACTTTTGTATAGAACTGTGCTCTATTAGGGAACTGTTGAGAACTGTCTGGGACCAAACTGCTGCTAAAATTTCTAATTTTCGATTGTTAATAACACCGCAGGCTACATTCCAAGCCTGCTTGGCATATGACGTGTGTTTTACTGAGAGGTGAAAGCAAAACTGTTGCACAAGTCTGAACCATAGACTGCTTCCCATTTCTCTACTAAAACACTGCTTTATATAAAGAAGAGGCATGAAGGTACCTGAAACAGCGTACCGGATGTATCCATGATCATTTTATGCGGATTACTGTTCTATAAACTAGAACAGAATTACATTTGGAAAAGGGTTTCATATATTCTTATGTGGATCACTGTTCCAGTTACTAGAACAGTACTTTTATTTGGAACAGGGCTTCATATACTTTTATGCGGATCACTGTTCCAGTAACCGAAAAAGCACTTTTATTTGGAACAGGGCTCCACATATTCCTATGTGGAACAATGATCCACAAAATTGTTTAGTAAAAATAAGTCGTTCACCGTTCATTCTAGATTTTAAAGTATGTGGAACGGGGTTCCAAATATATAAGCGGTACTTTTTTGCAAAAAAGTTCCAATTACTGAGTGGGTCCTATGTCGATCCAGGCTACCAGTATAGTTGCCTGAGACAGGAAAAAATATGAATTTCACTCTTCTATTTTCCACTTTGCCGACATGTGTACTTTTTATTTGTTCTACTAGAAAACAGTAATGATTTGTTAGTTTTTTTCAGGAGTGTTGCCGCAATGAAGATATCAGCAAATGTTTCCCTCGTGGTCAATGTTCGCTTGCTACGCTTGCTCCCACATGCTGATTCCCTGACTCATCTCAATATTAAAAACGAGATAGCGAGAAGTGTGTGCCATTTTTGGCAAGTGGATGCGTAATGAAATAGATTTAAGTTCGGGGAATGTGTGTGCATGACCGTCGTCTATATTGCATTGATGAGCAGTTTCCCTACACATTCGTTTGCGCATTAAGATGGGCTTCTGTCACAGACATCCAGGATAACCTTGGTGATACAATCATGGTTCGCATCTCTCTTTATGAGGGTCCGCACTTATTTCACGAAAACACGTTGAGATGAAGTGATGATGCGTCGTCCACTTCTCCACGTACCCTTATCTGGCTTTCTAAGCTTCAAAAACAATGAATTGTACCTAATCTCGATGCCTACGTGATAAAACAATAGCAACGGATACACCAAAGGCGCAGAATGGTACTTTTTTGTCAGTTGTGAATTTTCTACTGTGATATGCTGGGATGATACGTACTGTTCTTACAAGTGTTGTAGAAATGTCGCGTGCCTTCTATGGCTGATCTGCTCTGTAATACTGGCGACAATGGGTGATGTCATTGAAAATCATTAAACTCTATTTGTCTTCCATTGAGACGCACCCCTGTTCTTCTTGGACGTTGGAAGAAACTTATATAGTCTGGCATAGTACTGCAATAATCACGTGCAGACAAGATGAAGCTAATTGGAATGTCAATATCCAAGCGACTGCTTACGCAGCGAACATGGCTGCATACAGCTTTACCGAGACTTGCCCTTCAAGATTGTGTACGGTCCGCTCCCACAACTGAATGCTACATTCAGCTTGGACACTCGCGTCAAAGTTGGGCGTTTCGCTTTCCATGAACGCGCACTACATGTTTTATATTTATTGGGAGGCTTCTCCGCACACTAATACAGCATACTTGCTTTCAAGGTGATCATTGTAAAGTTGACTACGTGTACTTCAAGCAACGGCCTTGAAAAACAACGCAGCACATTTATTAGGGCCCTGAAACTCTTTCTTCAAGTGACCGTAGAATTGATTCGCTAAAACAGCTTACTGCCCCACTAATTCAATGCCGCAAAAGTTTTCACAATCCATTCAGTGCGAGCGGAAATACGACAATTTGTCACACGCTGGTATCGCATTTTCTCTTCTATCGTCACGACGGAAATTCTTGGATTAAAACTGAGAGGAATGACATGGGCGAAAAAATACGTCACGCACGGCTTGTGACCTCGAGCACTATGCCGTTTTTTTTCTTTTATACGCGGCTCTTTCACTGTGATCACGCTGGCATGCGTGAACAACTCGCGGCTTCCCGCGGTGATCCGTGAAACGATCAAGCGCACCACGTTCCTATCAGGCATTGGCTGATAGATGGCCTTCTGAGAATCATTGTTTCGTTTTATTCATCCTTTGTCGGGAAAAGACAGAAATTTTTAGCTGACTAATAATTTATTATACCTTCCAGGCTACGTGCTGTGGTATTATATTTGGCTAGCGTGTTCTTGGGGCGTATACTACTGACGGGCACCGTTTTCTGATCATGCCTAATGTGTTGCAAGGTCCCTTATATAAAGCCCTGAAACATTTTGAGTGTGGCCAGAAAACGCTGCCGACTGGTAGTCGAGGTTGCCGATGCCGAGAACATGCTAGGAAAATGATTTAGCGCAGCAGGTGGCCTGGAATTGACAATGAAATTTAAAAGTCAGTTGTATTTGCTTTCTCTTCTCTGGACAAACGATGTAACAGGCAGAAAAATCACTCGTTACAGCCATTTTACCAGCCATTGGCTTATTTGAGCATGGCGTGCTCGGTTGCTACAGGGATCACCGCAGGAAGCCGCGACATGTCCGCGCGTGCGCACACGATCACACTGAAACTTGAAGTTTCCTAAATATACACTATGGAGAACTGTCGTGTGGTATCTTTGGGAGATGTAACAGAGGGTGCTTTCACGAGCATGTACGGGTAGTACACGGATTTGTCTAATCTTCAGACTTTAGGCTTCGTGTTTGTTCGTATGGCTTAGAGTTGTTTTCTCGGGAAACAAATATCGGCAAATGTTCAGTGATTGCGCTTCGCCACTTTATTATTCTAGGCTTACCCTTTTGAATTGGGACATGAAGTTCAAAAGAGTTTATTCTTTCTTTCAACACAAAATAAAAACACAGCAATAAATGAAGCCACAAGTGCGATTCACCGCCCGCAAGTACGAAGACTTTGCAAATCCGTGTGCTACCCATCATTCTCATGGACGCTGAATGATCGCAGCGCCAGAGTCCCGTCTACTTATTTTAAGAAAGTCCCTGCACTGAAAAGCCGACTATTGGAAGAACAGCAAATGAAAAGAGAAGTGTTCAAGGCCAGGAGGCGCGCTCAATGTTTTTCTTTACCCGTGCCTAACGTCCCTGCTTAGCTTCCAGTGCTTTCATCGGGACCAGAGAAAAGAGAATGCAATTGCAGCGTACGACAAATATTTTTAGCTTCCGCTCGTACTGAACGAATTCTAAGAATGCTGGCGGCGGTGAATTCATGAAGCAATAAGGTCCTTTTATAGAATTCATTCTATGGCTACTTGAAAAATGTCTAGCAGGGCCTCTGTAAAATGCTAGTGCCTGCAAAATACAGTTGACGTGGCCTGTTTTGAGCCAAATGAAGCTCATACTTGGCAAATTATTTTGAATCTCATCGCCTTGTTCTGATAGCGTTGTTATTAGGCTTTCAGAGTAGTGGCACATTGCGTTTTCCAAACGCCAAAATACTTTATACTGCGATCCACTTGGTATTTCAAGTGGCTAGTTAGGTCACAGGAAAAATTGATTGACAGACTTCCCTTTGTAAAACAATTGATCTGTTGTGCAACGCGGTGAGGTCATTTTATCATTTTTTTCAGTTTATTATGCTGTAAGAACCCCAAAGGTGAGCACTAGGCCTACTTGTTTTCCTTTTTCACTTAAAGAAGGATTTGATCGCAGCAAACCACTTCTTAAAAGCCAACTCTGGAGTTTTTCTGATCATGTCCTGATAATGGTGATTTTATGTTCCTGAGGTACTGTTGTCATGAGCCCAATAAATGAAATGCTCAGAAAATTTGAGGAGAATTTTAAGAAGTAAAAAGGTGCAATACCGAAACCAGAACCCATTCGGGCGCCCTGTCTGCGTATGACATACTATTTTGTAAGAACTGGATGCCTTATACTGGTACCACCAGTGCAGAGTATAAAAACTGTGAAAACCAGACCAGCAAACACCCGCCCAAACAGCACAAAGAAAGCAATAAAGTTTTCCGTGCTATACCCGGGCCAAACACCGCCGCTGTCGCCTTGGGGCCAGCACAATAAATGCTGTAGCGGCCAAAGTAGCGATGCCATTGGCTGCTTCGATTGCGTCGACATGCCAAACAAGACGTGACACAGACAGTGTTACCGATAATTCTGGCAAGCGAGGTGAGCTTGTCGCGGCAATCTTTAAAATTTATTCGCAAATCATCAGCGCATCTCTCACGCCTGTAATAAGGCAAAATGACAAAAATGTCCACAGAAACGCACATAGCCGATTTTACTGAGATCCATTGACTTCAAAAAAGTGCTGGAGATGGTCTTTAAGCGAAATAAAGGAAACAATATTCTTTTTTAGCTGGTTGGCTCACTTTGTACTATACTGTCGTCAACATTCATTTGAGTGTTGTCTGGCCTGACGCTGCAATAGTTATAGCGCGAGAACAAAACGACGACACAGAGACAAGAAGGACACGAAAGACACGAGCTCGTGTCTTTCGTGTCCTTCTTGTCTCTGTGGCGTCGTTTTGTTTTCGCGCTATAACTATCGTCATGCCATACCAACTAGCCCAAGCTGCCACAATAATGCTGCAGTAATGACGCACTTTTGTGACAGCAGTTTTTTAACGCCAGTTTAGTTTAGGACGCCTAATGGACCTTAACAGATAATTAAAACATGCAACAACAGTGTTTCGCCAGCTGCATCATCAGCTGATTCTTTTGTAAAGGCATTATGTAACAATTTCGAGCCATTAGGCACAACAAATCATATAAATAACTCGGCATTTGACAATCTATAGGCGGTATAACTGCTCTATAAAGCCCACTGTAAGGTCACCCTCCTTGCAAATCCGCCTCCGTGCGCACCAACTTTGTGCAATGCAATCCTCTGTCGTCCAGATCTATCTGCTTTATCCAGGCAGAACAATATGTGAGAAGATTCTGATGAGAGGCCCGGCCATCCTTTCAGAGAATACCACATGCGTACTGGACCATGGCACTGTTTAGAGTGCCGATGCGAAGTGCTGTTCGCTGAGACAGAGATCTTGTACAAACACCGTGATCACGCTACATGGGAGCTGCCGAGATCTTATCTTATTTACACTGAGGCTTCCCTGTGTGTAAACCATCAATTTTTAGACATACCACCGAAATGAGAAATAATCTGCTCGAGGGGAGGATGTAGATGATCGAGGAGGGGGGGCGATATGCGTATTTATCTTCTGGTTTTCCTTTCGCTTTATCCACTGAGCTCAAGAGCGGATATTAGGCCGGATTTTTGTTTATATTTCCTTTTCGAGCAATAAATGTTTTAGCTTTGAGTAAACGCTGGAGCGCTCAACTTTCTTGTTGTTGTATTACTAGCATCTATTTTTTGTTGTTGTTATTTTAAGAGAGAAAGTATGATCTCTTAGCCAAGCTTGAATAGACACTATGTGTTGACCACCATTCTGCGAAGTAGTTTAACAATAGTTCTTTTTCATACTTGACAAGTAATTTTGTTGTCCTTTGCTGTATTCTTGTTTCAGAATTTCGCCTTTAGTTTGATGAAATTGTAAGCAAACGATTTGGTCACATAAGAGCCTATTTACTAAATAATTTGTAACTGAACCAACGTTAAGATCTTGTTCCTGGATGTGTTAATGAGCTCTTCACGACACCTTCATTTTATTGGTATGACATATGAGCATATGAGAGACGGCAGGAAAGGCACTACCAACCAGTGGGTTATTTTAATGTGTTGCAATGAGATATAATGCATATTAATGCACAGAAGAGTCGAGGGCATAATCAGAGAACAAACACCCTGACTTTCGCAAGGATGAACCTGCCTAGAAATGTCACTGCGAAAGTCGTGCGCACCAATGGTATATGAAATACGCCAAGACGGTCTAGTATTTATTGTGCTTGACTGCCAGCGCGAAGATCGTGGAATCGAATCCCGGCAGCAGTAATTCATGGAGCCGAAATGTTATAAGCCTGCTGACTCAGATTTAGGTGCAGTGCATGTTCCAATTCACCTAGCATAAATTTCTGGAGCACTCAAAAACAGCATTTCTTCTAGCCAAGTCATTGTTTTGGGACAAAAAGCTGCTAGAATTTTCTTACTTGTAGTAAATTAGACACAAAAGATGTGCAAAAGTTACTGTGGGAAGATTTCATAGATTCGTAATAACAATGCGAGCTGACGCTTTACTGCGAAGAATAAAAGGTACTGCCAAGAGAAAAACAAAGGAGAAAAACATAAAGTTGGGCCATACGTACACGCGCTTTCTTAAAGCCTGACAAGTTTCTCCTTAATATGGGGGTCACGGTTGCTTGTTTTGGCATCAAGCAGGTTATCAGACCTACGCCTTTGCGCGACAAGTGTGGCAGACACGAATAGAAGTATTCCTCACTTTCTGTGTGCTGTGTGAAAGTAGTGATCTCCATACTGGTGAAATATGGAGAGTTAAGAACAGGAATAACATGCCCAAATGACAGGTCGATTGCGCATGCCCATTTTTAAAAGAAAGTTGGCAGTGCCTATTTTTCGATCCCCGGCAAAGTTCTTGGGGCGAGTTAATGGTTTCGGAAGACAACATTCTGGGTTGAGACTGGAACAAATAAGCCCGTGAATGCAGAAAGGCGTAGCATGAAAATGACTTAGATAAAGTGATAAAGCATGACAATTGTCTTCTGATAAGGTACATCGCAATAGGGCTCTCTTCAGGGCATATAGGAGCAAACACAATATTATACAGCGTTTGCAGTAAGTCAAGTTGGCCTACCCAAGATAAATACCCATGTTGACAACCATGCCTTCTATAGGTCTAAGCCAGCAATCAGGGGAGTAAACCACTATGCACACGAATGGCACAAATCGATGGGTAAAGATATCAATGCAGTATAAAAAATAAGAGAGATTGAATGAGGAGACTGAGAAGATTGAAAACAAACTTCATGGTTTCCAATCTCCTCAGCGTTTGTGGCAGCCAAACCATATAAAAGAAGACATAGCGCCTTGTAGGACGTAACCTGAATTGAATCAGTTCGAAAGCGCGATTTGCGTATTTAATGATCACTTGATTTACTTCACGCCCATTTGAGGGACTACCAAATGAGCCGCTGACTTTAAGATAAGGTTCTTGAATATTCTTTCTTATTTATTCTTTCTGACTATTCCTTCTTATTTAACACAAAGCGTTCGTAAATATATGCGCCTTCCTGTTGTCCTGCTTCATATTTTATACTCTTGATATTGCTACATGCATGCAAATTGAGATTCTAGGGGCCGACGCGCGTGTATGTTTGACGAGGAAGACAAAGGGTGGTCTCCGCTCGGTGTCTAGTCAACCCGTCACGCCACTGCAGCTGCTGGTTTGAAATATATCTCATCCACAGCCTCGTCGGTACGGCGTCTCTCTTCCGTAACAATATTATCTTGCATCTGTCATTACAAAAAAAATCAGCTGTTTCATGCCGCGAAACGTACAAGCTAGAAAAATATTAGTACAGCGTCCCAGTGTAACATATTTTTTGTGGTGTAAACATTTTGTTTGCAATATTCGTTATACACGTAAAGTGAAACGCAATAAGACAAGAATAAAACAATACTTGATGTATATATACCTCATTCTTTTTCGAATAGTAAACTTTTATTCCCTAACAGTAGTAGTGGGGATCTGTCACCTGTTTCCACCAATATTCGACAAAGCAATGTCGAAAATGGGCTTTCTGAAAAAAAAACAACTCTAAATTTATGAACAATCAACCATCTTGCACGGTGAACTCAATTGCTACAATGATGTAATTTATAGTTTTTCAGGTGTTTTTCATTTACCTACCTTTTCTTTACTGTTCTTACAATAGATTTCCTTTCCTACAATATATCTTCACTTGGAATAAAAATTAAAGGGCCTGGCGTACGTCACGGTATATATTTATTTAGGAAAGCCAAAATGTTGGGCGTGTTTGTGTAGCACAATCAAAGTTCTATTGCGCAACTGGTCAACGGACCAAAGCAAAGATTCACATAAAGCAGCGCGCAAATTGCAGCAATCTATTTTTTACCTTTTCCCGAGAACCACATACAGAAAAGCAGTGAACTGGGCTGAAAACGAAAAAATATTGCACAAGTATAACAAAATATCTCGAATAACAACCTCAACCAGCAGGTGGCACGAATGCTAGCTTTGATTCCAGCATAAAATCTACTGACTTGAACACGCGTTTTAACCGCGAACCTGCGCCCTCCTCCTAGAGCATTTTGCCGCCTATAAAAGGTCGGCACATCTAGCGTCGAAGTGCTTCCTCTTCCGTGTTTTGTACCTACGTTGTAAATTAAAAGATTTGTTTCCTTCTGGCTGCCTTTTGCCTTGCCACTGCCTAAATGCTTCCTCCATGACATGCCAGAGACCATGGGCCCTCTCATAATAACCGGCGGCAATGGTGAAATCGCCATCGACTTTACAACTTGAGCCAGCTGAAGCGTGGTCAACGCAATAGAAGCCGTGACTCCAGCTACGTGAGTGTTTGCCCTTTCAGGATTCGCCAGTCTTTAAAGATATTGTTATAGTTTGAAGCTGACAGGTATCGTTGGACAATGTTCAGCCTCTTTGCAAAATCGCACTTGGTGACACTAATGGAGAATAGATAGAGAGAAAGTTCGACATCTGCACTTGTAGCCATAGGTCTCAATGCACTACGCAAGCCTAATTGCTATTACTATGCGTGGAGCTGGGAGTCGAAGTGGCGAATGCCATACAGAAGCCACACATCATTCATGCGCCACTGCGGTGGTCCAATGGCTTAGGTACTCGGCTCCCATGACTTGCGCGATTTAATTCCGCAGGTCGCGAAACCGAATCCCGGCTGCGGCGGCTGCATTTCTGATGGAGGCCACAATAAAATGTTGTAGGCCTGTGCACAGATTTGGGTGCACGTTAAAGAACCCCAGGTGGTCAAAATTTCCGGACCCCTCCAACACGGCGTCT
Source organism: Rhipicephalus annulatus (assembly GCA_013436015.1). Classification (NCBI taxonomy): domain Eukaryota; kingdom Metazoa; phylum Arthropoda; class Arachnida; order Ixodida; family Ixodidae; genus Rhipicephalus; species Rhipicephalus annulatus. The sequence continues at coordinate 969,178 of WOVY01010157.1, read as the reverse complement.
CTCATAATCATATAGTGGGTTTCGGACGTTAAACCGAACATATCAATCAATCAACCAATTAGAGTGTTCCTTAATGCAGCGCAATAAGGAACTGAGCCGCACATCAGTCTTTGCGAGACACAACGAGACGTGAGCGTCTGAACGGCGCCTTCCTGCAGAAGATGTCTGCAAACACCTTGTTTTGCGTGGAAAATGTATGATGTGTACTTAACATTTTAGAGAACATGTCCTCTGGGGGCAGATATTCTTCTGAAACATATTATGTACTATTGTCATGTAGCGCTTAGATTCCCTTTACATAGGAGCATCAATGAACCAGGCGTCAAACTATGTCAATGTTGCAAAGCGATTGAATAGCACATTGTTTTCCCAATTACAAAGTGCTCTGGTGTACTTAATCAAGATCATCATCAAAATTCTCACCACCATCTTCCGAACCAAAAGCACCAATGATGGGCTCAAATTTGTACGTACTGCACTTGCAATTCACAAGAATTCTACGTAATACCGTTTCAAGTGGCCAAACTCGGCGTCAACTGGTTTTCTTCTGTCGAAGTCATGGATGATTTGTCGACCAATATTTGAATTCTGGAAAGCGTATGAGATGGTGCAAATGACATTCAGGGATGTTATTGCGTTCTACTCTTGAAAGGGAAGCGCGCGAGCCCTCAAGTTTTTGTTGCCACAAGACTGGCGATGCAGTTTTAGAAAGCCACTGTTAAAAGTTCCAAATAATATACCAATGGCTAACATAAAAAACAGGAGACTAAAAAAACTTTGAATGTGCGTCTTTGCAAAGTATTAAGCTCAGTAGGTGCAGAGCAGTGGGTGAGTGCATGTTGCATTTTTTCGTGCCGGATTGAACCTCTCAAAACCACTCCCTTTGTTAACACTGGCCTACAGAACAGTGACAATGGCAAAGCTGAGCAAGCTACTCGCACGTAGCTAATCAGTGTAAAAATCACTAATCAATTCTTTGCTGTGTCACTGAAGTTTTTCATACTAATAAATGCTAGTTTTCTCAATACAGATTAGTAATGCCTTTCATGGATCAATACTGTACAACTGTAAATGTGATTAAACAATTAGTCAAGTTGTCTGGGGATTGCTCTGAGTTTACGAACACCACCTGGGCTTTGTTGCATTATTTGTATCAGCTTTTCTTAACTTCTAGTTAGTTTTTGCATGGTCTTCATAGCATGAACCCAGTTAAGTATGGGACTACAAGTGTACATTTATCTTTGCCAAAATATCCTGTACTTCACTCATTCGATTAGTTCTGTCCTGCAAGACTATTACTTTCCCTCAAAAGCCGAGTGTCTCGTATCAACATATTCTTCCAGCGTATCCCATTTAGAGAAAGAAAAAAAACATAATGAAGGCGAGTGGAATAAGAAACGGGTTTATTTAAACTTGATCAGTGCAGATTGCCAAGCGATTAACACTGAAATTTCCACATGAGCTGTCGCATCTATCTCTCTCTTTCGCTCTAGAAAATTAATACTCAAGGACTTTGTGTCGTAATTGTAAACAACTGCCCCCCCTGCTCATGCTTTTACATATTTCAAAAATAATTGAACCAGATTTGTAGCAGTTTTTTTAGTTTTAGATAGTTTCCACACGGTCTCCATAACATGAACCCAGTTAAGTAGAGAACAACGAGTATATATGTATATTTGCCATAACAACTTGTGCTTTACTCATTCGATTAGTTCTCTTCCACATGACTATTGCTTTCACTTATAAGCTGAGTGTCCTGAATGACCTTTTTCTCTCACTCTCATTTTAATAACTCTCTGTAATAAAGCACGTTACAAATGAAGTACTATTTTACACAATACAATTTTGGGAATTCATACTGGCGGTTCGTCAATCTCTTTGTCGCTCTGTTCGTCCGTTCGTCTATCTAAGGAACACTCCATGGAACACTATCTCGCATTTTTTTCTTCAAATATTCATCATATACTAGTATCGCCAGCAAGCGGATATCTCAAGGTCTAAAACGAGATATGACTACTACATACAGAAGTTGTACTACCGAGGCCTAAAGAGCTTTGTCCTTAAAGTATCAAAAGTATTAGGAGTCTCAAGGCTCATCGGTAGACAACAAGATTAGGCCTTGTATATAAAAAGCCGAGCGCTGCCGGAGACAATGCTGTCGTATGGTGTCCTCATCGCTCAACGTAATGAATGCGAACATCTTGCATAGTGAGTGCGCGGTGATTGAGAGTGCAATCTTCTTCGTACTGTTCTTCGAGCGCTTTGAACGTGATATTAACGCAATTCTCATTCGTCTTGTTTCCTGAGCGCCTTGATGATGATATTGTGATGGTTAAATTGAGTTTAACTATGTTTATCTGCAGCTTAGATAAGGCAAAGATCGGTGATGATGGTGAACATAGGCCGAACCAACCTACTTCCTTTTCCGCCACCTTCGTCCCAAACTATGACTGGCTCATACTGTAACATTCTCCGGTTCACAGATGAAGCCCACTGGGCGAGTAGAATCACTGGTGGAGTGCGGAATGAAATTCCATGTGCGAACTGTGTTCGGCTTGACCGATGACCAGCTGACGCCATGCGTGCCTCCACGTAGGTCAAGTAGCTGAGCCAATTTACGATAAATAATGGGTCGACATAGTGCGCTAAACATTTATGGCATAAGCCACGCTTCCGCTGAGGGGTCCGCAACCACACAAAGTCCTCTTTTCAAACGAAGTGGTGTCACGGCATTGATCATATCTGCTTTGAGCAATCTGCGATGCCAGTGTGCGAATATGAGAAATTCGGTAGGCTTCTTAAGCTCGGCACATTGTTCGAGCAACATATTGCTCGTATGGAGCTCAAATGAGAGTATTGTGTTGAGACATCTGCGCGAAATTTGAGCTTATAGTAGGTAGAACGGAGTGAAGTTCATGGTTTCGCGCTTTACTGTATTATAAGCAAAGGCGATGAATGGAAGTATCTCATCTCAGTTTCTGTGACTCGAGAATACATACATAGCAAGAATATTAGTAAGCGTGCAGCTTTCGCGTTCCACAAGACTATTCATCTGGGGGTGATGTGGCGTTGAATGGCAAAACTGTGAAGTGAAGAGACGAAGCAATTTCTCAACAGTGTCTGCGATGAACTGGCCATCACGATCAGTGATGATGACACGAGGTGGACCATAACAAAGAACAATGAATCAGAACAGGAAAGAGGCGACGAAATCCACAGTTGAAGGTGGTACTGCAGCGGTTTCGGCATATCTGGTGAAGTGATCGATGCAAACTATAATCCTGTGGCTGTTGTTGCAAGACCACGGAAAGTGTCCTAGCAGGTCAGTACCAACTTATTCAAAAAGTGTTGTGGGCGGCGTTATAGGGTGAAGGCCTTGCAGACAGCTTGAGGTCATTTGTGGCGCTGGCACTTGTCGCAACTGAAGACGTAATGCTCTGCACACTGTCGCATTTTAGGCCAGTGGAAGCATCATTGAGTTCGATGTAAAGTGGGTGAATTCAAGGCGGCCTGACGTCGGTTCATCATGCATGAAATGGAGCATGGCGTACCGCAGACTTCAGGGAAATACTAGGAAATACCGCGCACCATTTGCAAGAAAGTGACCTCGTAGAACAATGCATGACGAAGACAAAAGCAACTACTGCCCATGGGGTTTCTGGCAATGGAGAACAAAGAGCCTAAAGTCAAGTTATTGCGCTGTTGGTGGAATGTGGAGACGTCAGGGTATGTGCGTAAAACAGTAGCAAAGCAGGTGCCGAACGTGTCGGTATTATCCTCAGTCGTGGACAACGGATTGCGAGAAAGACAATCAGCGTTGGTATGACACCGTCCACTTTTGTATCCAACATTAAGTGAAGTCCCCGGAGGCGTAGAGCCCAGCATGCAAATCGGCCAAAAGGGTCTTGGAGAGTAACGAGCCAGCTTAGGGAATGATGGTCTGTTACAATTGTGAACGGACGCCCATATAGGTAACAACGAAAGTTCTGAAGAGCAAATACGGATTCCAAGCACTCTTATTCGGTCATGGTGTAATTTTTTTCAGCCTTACCGGAGGAACGACTCGTATAGACAACGACATGCTCTCTGTCGTTATCACGCTTGACAAGAACGCCTCATATTCCAATACTACTTGTGTCACTGTGTACTTCTGTTGGAGCAGATGGTTTAAAATGGCGGAGAATCAGGTATAATGTCAGCAGAAAGTTGAGTTGGCTGAACGCAACGTCACATTCACATGTTCACTCCAATGCACTTTCTTTTCGCAAGAGACTGGTCAATAGGTACACGCATTTTGGCACGAAGCGTCGAAAATAACAGCATAACCCGAAAGAGCTGTACAGTTCTGTTACGGACGTCGATGTCTTAAAGGTGCTGACCGCCTCAATTTTCGGGGGTCTGGCCCGACCCCATCTTTGTATGCCAAATGGCCAAGAACCAAGGCTACCGTTTGTCAAACCGACACATCTTGGAGTTAAGACCAAGCCAGTCATTTCCACACAGTCCAGAACGAGGCTTTAACGGGCGTTCTTCGAATGTGAGCCCAAAAATGACAACGTCGTCCAGATAGCACAAATAGATCTCCCTTTAGGTTCATGAATAATCGAGTTCATTAATTTTGCAGAAGTTGCAGGAGTATAACATAGCCCAAACGGCATCACATTGAACTGTCATCACATACCTTTGGGTGTCGAAAATGCAGGTTTTTCCTTGTCAACGGGGTGCATGATAATCTGTAAATCTTTTATCGTAGAACGAGTGAAGAAAAGTAGGAAGCAGAAGTTAGACAGTCAATTACGTCGTCGATCTGAGGCAGCGGATATAAATCCTTTTTAGTCAAGGCATTCAATCGTCTGTAATCAACGCAAAACGTCCAGGAACTGTGTATCTTGCTAACCAAAATTACAGGTGCACTTCACGGGCAGCACGACTCTTCAAAACCGCCCTTCTACAACATGTCCTGAACTTGTTCAGCTATAACTTTCCGCTCGGATGGCGACATCCTGTAGGGTTTTTGCCGAACATGATGGGCAAAACCCTTTTCAATGGTATTCTGCGCTCGAGAACATGATAAAAACAGTCACCTACCTCTTTCACCGAAGTGAAACACGGAACCATGTTATTGTAATAGTTAAACCAATTCTTGTTGTTCAAGTGACCGTAGTGTCTTGCTAACCCCTCTGAAAATGTGCGACTTATGGAAGGTACTGCGTTTAGTGGGGCCCTCGCATTTCTCACATTCCTCGTCATGAAGGGAAACATTAGAATTTTTCGTGACACTATGAAGCAGTGCTAAATTCATTCCTCGAGGAAGGGTAACCGGTAAAGACGAAGAGTTAAATGCCCACAAAAACGCACAGCCATCAGTAATCTAAATAATTGAAGGAGGCAACATTACATCTTTCTTTGCACTCTCAACCATGAGAGGTGGAACAACGGCATCAAAGGCTGATACCGCAGCTCTTGGAGCAGATACGTGTACTGAGCTCATATGCCAATGTGGTAATGTCAACTCATTAGAAACCACCAGTAAGTCTGCCGGAGGCGGCGGCTCCTCAACTAGGGTGGGAAGGGCATCACCACCGCTAACAAAAACTTCCCCCGTACCGCAGTTTACAAAAGCGCCACACTCTTGAAGGAACTCAATGCGGAAAATAACATCATGTGTACACCACTTCGGAATCGAAAACGCCTTTCCCATCAACAACAGGTTGATGAAACATACTCCTACGAGTCAAAATACGGCATCGCCCACGCCACAAAATCTACTGGGATCCTTGTAGGAAAACATTTTGCAGCCTAAGCTATCTCTGCACGAACTACTAATAACAAAAACTGTGGGAGCAGTATTACGTAAAGCTGTTGCCCACAATCTATCTATTCATACACACATTCAGTGTTTGTCCATCGTAACCGGTGGAGGTATATGAGGTGAATCCTGTTGTGGGTCCTCACCTCCATCAACCACGCCGGCTAGTTTCCCGGTGGTGGTAGTGGCGACCACAGCCGTAGAGGAGAAGGAGAGTAACGTGTTCGATCAGGCGGAAGTGTCAAGCTACGGTGACAAGTGAGGGAGGTACCACGCCGGTTCTCCTGTCGATGGGTGCTATTTGGAGACGTGGATCACCAGGAATCGTCCTAACTGTGGTCACCGCGAGGAAGTCTTGACGATGGCTAGTATCTCGATGTCATCTCTCTCTGCCGAGGCAGAAGCGAGCAATGTGTCCTGGGTCACCCCAGCTGTAGCCCACTCGAGGTTGACAATATGTAATTTTGGAAAGCATCACGAGGGCGTGATGACACAGGTGCGTACTCGTTCGGGTTCTGATAGGTGGTGGCAAGTTGTTGAGGTTAACTGAAGCGGCACTGGTACCTGGTGCCTTGGTAGTGGCTCCGCTGCGGCCTCGGTGGTGTGCCAAAACGTAGTTGCACTCCTCCATGTCTGTTGCAGCAATGGAAACAGGATTCTGATGCTGATCGGAAACCGGCAAGAGTGTAGCTTCACAAGGCGTCGCGCGAGTGTGTTGACTGAGTTCTTCACGCACGATCTCACATATTTAGACGCAAGATCAGAAAGTGCGTACCTATCAACACTTTATACCGTGGTCACATTCGGTAGTCGACCAATTTTGGGAGCAAGACAGCTCTTCTTCAGCCTCTTAAAAGTGGGATAGAGCCGTATGACATCGGCTACACTCTAAGGCAAAAGGGTGTTAGAAGGGTGTGTGGTTCGTCTTTTGGGGGACTAATGGGGCTGCCACAACCATTGTTCTCTTTAAGGACTAATGGCACTGGGTCTAACAGCCTCCATAAAGAAGCTCAAGAGACTAACATTTAGCCTTCACATTTACACCTTAGTGGGTAACCGTTAGTCACATGATTCACCTCAAAAGACTAACATTTAGTCCTCACATTTGCATCTTATAGGGCAACTGCTAATCCCTACATTATCACCTTACCAGGCAACCGTTAGTCCTCACATTTGCACTTCGCCGGACAAACGGTTTATCCACTCAAATACTCCATTCGCATGAACTTTTTATCCCAAGTTCAAACATTGTTTTTTGTTTATTTTCCGCCAGGCCTAATACTTTTTTCGCCTGTTTTTCTGCGCAGTGAGCAACAAATAGCGCAGAAAAGAACACGTGAAAAATTAGTTAGCCACCTATGTGTAACTGCTTTCACAGTCAGGGCAACAACGAAAGACAAAAGAGACATCGAATTCTTGTATTTTTCTACATACACATGGAGATTCTACCATTCTTTTGAGTGAATTCATGGCGAAGTGTACAAGTCCAGCCTTATTGTCACATCTTGTTCACTCCTTGTGAAGCTCCTCCCACGGAAGCGATATATGACAGACATTGCAGACGCCAGCGCACGCAGCCTTCTGCCTAGCTGTTAGTGTTCCCACAGTCGCACATAAAATAATATAGTAAAAAGAGTTAGACACACGTGACAGAAGATGGAGATGCATGCGTTTGACAACTACGTGCAAGTTAATATGAAAACATGCGTGTAAAATTTGACACAGGGATAACTTTACCTTCATATCTTGCACAGTCCTTCTGAAGCTGCTCTAACGGAAGAGATGGATGACAGGCATCGCAGAGTCCAGCGCACACAGCCTTCAGCACGGTGTGTGCCGACGCCTGCACAATAAGTATGTAAAATGGTGAGTCACACGTGACAGAGCATAAATACAAATGCATATGAGAAATACGTGCAAGGTGAAATGAAAACATACGTGAGATATGGCATGCTGAAAATTTAACCATGATGTCACACATCGTCAGACTCATTTCAATCCCCGTAGCGCAACAGCTTAGAAGTGGCGGCCGCAGCCACAACTCCGCGAAACATCGTGCCACTAACAATTCGGCGAGTCCCAAGCGAGTGAAATCGTTCAGCTCGAGCGAGCGAACCTAAGACCAAACAAACACGGCACTGCACGTGGAGTGTCTGCCACCAGCGAACTTCAAACAGGAGAGTGAGCGTACGCCTGGCCACCGTTATGAACAGCACCAAGCTGGTTTGGAGCTAGCGCCGAAGAAACCGATGGTAATGCAACCCTTTTCCACAAACTCGAGCGAGTGCACCACGCAAACGTGAGTCCGCCGCCACGGCCAACGGATGGCGCCGAGCTGCTTGCGACCGACTGACGGGAAAGCCAACTGTATTGGCGACCAATTTTCGCTGAGTTTCGGCGCTAGCGGAAGCCCTGCCAGCCCGTGCTGGTGCACTTACAGCGCGCGATATACTACAACGAAGCTCTTTACGAGAACCCGCAATGCGTATTCGACGATTCCCAACACAGCGACGAGGTCTTAGCCCAATATGTCAGCTCGGAGCTCATCGCGGCGGCGAAGACAGGCGAGCACCGTTGAGCGAGCGTATGGGAGGCTGACGGCAATGGCGGCCGATTTCCAGGCAGTCGCAAAGCACAGGATAACTGCACACGCCCAAGCTGACCTTCGAGGTGCACTTCGTGCGTGCAACATACAAGTCGACCGAGCCCGTCGCCGGCAAGTGCGACCCGTATCCCACACGTGACAAGTAGAATAGAATAAAGAATGATAACCTACTTGTGAAAAAATCCAGCGCTGCACTCTGCACTGAGTAGGACTGAAGTGCATATCCAATGGGCGTGCTGTCTTCTCTGCCGCCACATTGGCCTTCCCAACTGTTGCTGTCGTGTGCTGGTCGTGACTATCTTGAAGCCAGAGATGTACAGCGCGGCGTGGTGACGTGTCGAGACTTACTCCAGACTTCATGGGTGCAGCGAAACGCAAAAGCAGTAGCCCACGCTCATCCGAGTATACACACAACCACCACATCGTAATTCATAGATCGTAGAATCCAGGCGGCCGTGGTCGACCACTCTGAGCGCGACGCAACGCGAACCGTCGCCAGCAAAATACGGGGAAACACTGAGCCAGCAGAAGAGGAGAAGGACGGGTAGTCACCTTGACAACGCTTTTCGCACTGCCTGCAAACCCCGGGTGGCTCATCCGTTTGGAGCGTGCTTGAAGACTAAGTGGTTTACGCGTGGCACGCTTCCCTCCGTGGTTGCTCCTTAACGGTCTATTCGTCCATCGCGCGCGCCTATTGAGCATCGTTCCTCCTTTTTCAGGTAATTTTGTCTTAGAGTGCGCTGCACCAATACTGCCTTTTCCAATGAGAAAGAGATAAACGTCCGCGATGCCCTTAACCGGGTGGCCGACTTTGCCCTCCTCAGAAATTCAAGAGTTCTTGGTTTTGCATAGCATAAGAATCACTTCGATATACACTGTGCGCGCTCTGTCTGAGACATGGGCTCTTTGCAGCAGCGTTTGTTGGGCTTGCTTCCTCTTTGCCACAGGGTCCCCGAAACACTCCTTGAGTTTGGACACGAAGCGTTCCCACGTTGTGAGGGCGTCCTCATGGTTCTCATATCATGTGAGTGCCATGTTTTTCAGAAAGAACACCTTGTTAGTCGACTCAGCTACGAAGTCCTAAGGATAATAGTTGCTCACCTGCTTGTAATGTTTGAGCCACTCGTCTACGTCCTTGCCAGATTTGCCCCTGAAAGGATGGGGCTCTATCAAATGCTGACGCTGCCAAGGGCAAGCCACAGCTGAGGTTGGTAGTAAATGTGTTGCTGGAACTGGTGGTGCAGTGCCGTCAGCTGCGGGGTTCAGTGTTCCGTCTTCACCACGAAACTTCTCGACCGCCAGCGGTAGCGATGGTAGCCCAGCAATGCGGCGGCCTCGGCATAGCTCAGGTTGTCGCAAAGCCATGTTGCTTGTTTAGGTACCCAGCGCCTCAACCATAAAACTGTTATGGTTAGATTGAGGTTAACTATGTTTCTTTACAGGTGAGATAAGGCGATAATCAGTGATGATTTGTTCGTTTGTTTCTTTCTCTAACCTAAGGGCACGCACCCACTTTGAAGGATTGGCCAAGAATGCAATGTTGAGACTGTTAAATGTTATTTTCGGTAAGCTATGAAATTACCAATCAGTAATAAAGAAATATTCGGGCAAAATACGTAAAATATTCAGTTTAACTAGAAGTAATATGCGTTTGAGCTTGTATGCCACACTGTCAAATTAACATGATGGTAACAATTTTGCAAACTTAGATGTTAATAAATTGACAAACAATTTTAAATACAAAACCAGAATGGTACTCGTTGAGTACTTTAATGAAATTACACACGGCATCAAAGGCACCGCTGTGGCAGTATTCCAAGCTTGAAGCACCAAAGCTTAACTCTTTCATTACTGCGCAAAAATGGTTGTTTTTCATTTGTATCTGGAATATCATTTTTGCCAGTTTTTAAATAACTCCAGCGTGCATTACAGAATACCAAACTTTGCACAATAAAATGCTCTTTCGAAAAGTTATATGTTGTGGGCCAACAAAATATTTCAAAATGAATGCGAATGTAAGGAGTGTGTAATTTTTTTAGGGGCGAAGCTCGTCATGGCGTGGCTTGGGCGTCCCTCGTATGTAACCACCAGTGGCACATACCCGAAATAGGTATAACACTTGACCTCCAAGGTGGTGCCAGTGAGAGATTTTTTCTGTGCGTTGTTTCACAATAAAAAATAGTGCTCAATGTACATGCCAATGACTGCTAATGGGTATTGAGAGACATGAGCATTCGGCTTTTAGTCAACGCGCACGCTGCAATCCCCATTAGCAGCCATTGGCATGTAAATTGAGCCCTATCTGACAGGGAAAGGTTGCTACGTTATACTCGCTGGGCGTAACCTCCTTGGTTTTCGAAAGATTTAGCGAGCGTTTGGTCGCAGTGCCATGAATACAGTGAACTAGAATATACCATGAACTCGAGGTGGTTAAAGGTGGGAAGTGAACCCAAAGCGCAGGCCGTAAGAAAGTGTGCGTGTGCCACCTCTCGTTTAGTCCTTGGAATGTCCGCTGGATGGCGGTGCTTCTATATGGGGAATATATGATAAAAATATGCGAGATGGTGGGATTTGGAGTGTTGAATAGATGAACGAACGGACACAAAAACAGATGCATGGATGGACGCATGAACGGGCGCAGGGGCGGATGCATGAAAGAACGCAGGGACGGGCGCACAAACAGACGCATGGACGGTCACACAGACGGACGTATGGACGGACGAATGCTTCGCCCCACTCTCCATCATTCACTCCGTGGATACGCTGCCATTTTCTTGTTGTTAGCTGGTAAACAGTGCAATAAAAACAGTATATATGCAAGAAAGTTCAAAATAAAGATTCAGAGTATACACTTTGTAGAATAATGACCCAGGAACCGTAAAAAATAATTATTGTTGCACCATACGTTTTTCTTCACATAGACAAGGAAAATCAGAACCAAAGTGATTATTCAAAGCTCGTGTCACGCGGTGAAGCATTGCCTTGTTTTTCGTGAGGCATAAGTGAACTCCTACACTTTTCCCAGTGAAATTATATACTCTTCCGGTGTTGTAAAATAGATGGACGCCCGTGAAGTGAATAATCCCTTCATAAACGAGATGTCCAATGAACTTCATTATTTTATTTAGCGTCATCTCGTTCAATGAGCCATTTCATTTTGCATAGGTTGGCTTTCCCGTATATGATCCAAGCATAATTCCTTGCATTTTTGAACACATCGTAATAAAGAAAGATAATATCGTGCGTAGTTCTAAAGCGTTTCGCACTTCTCTCTAGTGAAGGCCAAGATGTGTTCCGTGGCCATCTTCTTGTTCGGAGAAGGTCTGCAGCTGGAGCCAGCGCAAAACGCCCCAGCGAGGTGTGGTCTCGCACGTAAGTAGAGCAGCTTTAAGATTGTGCACAAAGGTCAGAAGCTATAGGAACTTGTGACGGAGAAGACAGCTTGAGGATATAAACAAAATAAACCCATGAACAGCTGGAGATGTCTCAGGCTGACGCGAAACATCGTCGCCATAAAACTTGAACTTGAGGTGCGATCGCCCTCGAACTCTATGCTCACCCTCACTCAATTCAGGTGGGGTCACAAGACAGTTTAGAGCAGCGAATTGGTTTTGCAGCACTGGTGCAAAACATACCCATGCGCATAGGCATGTGCGTAGGACAATGACGTCATATAAGCCACTAGGGACACTAGATAAAACCTTGTGTCTTATATAACGTTGCAAGCAAAATCAAAGCCGCTGAAAACTGTCAGAGAAGGTCGCCTCGACACTTTAAACATGCGGTGCACCTTCGTAATGACTTTTTCGTATAACAAATCTTTCCCGACTCCTTAGAACAGATCTCTATTGAATAGCTGGTATGAACTTCTGGCAATGATTAGTGTTCCGCATTGTGAAATTGCAAAGCTGACACTTTAATTGAATATATGGCTTTCAAATGTTCTTCTAATTCCAGAATTTTGATGTTGCTGTAGCATAATCACGAAGAGCACGCACTTCCTCTCAAGTTCACCAGCCAACTGCACTTTTCGAACAATACATGCACATTGATTCGCTGAAGGGTGCGTGAAAAATTACTATGTTGCCAAAACGGGCAAATTCAAATTGATTCCAAAAGCTAAGTGGCTGGAATAACTATTACAAATGCTGAGTGAACGAAAAAAATCTAACATTTCATTATCGACGATCCAAAAGCTTCAGTCACCGGTGATCGATTGGAATAGGCGTGGTAACGAAAGAGTTGAAACATTTCTCTCCAATCTGGTGAAGCCTATTTTGCAAACGAAGTGATTAGAAGTTGCGTTCTAATACGAGAGTATCTTGAACATGACGAAAATTAATGTGCAATATTTTCCAGTTGTCCGCAGAATTGGCAGAGGGGGATATTGTCAGACCTGCCCTGTACCAGCAAACGTTTAATGGGTGGAAACGACATGGAAATCTGTAGATCGTCACTTCTTCTTGTCGAGAATGGCTCCACTGCGATTTTCACGGAATTGTTAGGTGATTATATTTTGTTCACATGGTTGTTGCTTGAATCCTATCTGTGTCAATAGTTAATTTTAAAACCTGATTGTAGTGAAGTATTCTAACACTGGGAGAACCTAAACTATTCAGATATCTAACGATGAGCGGGCTGAGGTATTAGCCATGACATTTATAGCTAACCCACACTGACCTAGTACCCTTACTAACTTCATGTACTTCAGCTAAGACGGCACTGAAAATTGGAACGTCGTGGTGACACGAGACGTATGAGGAATCCTTAGAGTTGTGCATACCGAGAGCAAATCAGTAATTATTACTGCCCTGTTCTCATTCAGCGGAAGTTTTAGCAATGCCATGATGACTGCCATGAGCTCTACTTCAAAAACCGGAGTGAAATCAGGAAGCCTCACGGCAAATTACCAGCCAAGTGATTGGGAGACTGTTCCTACACCTGCCATTTTCTCATTCGTGTAAGCATCTGTAGATAATATGTTACGTGTCTGTGTATGCCTCAGGAAATCTACTAACTTGTTCTCTAAGAATTTGCGAGCTTGAAATTTAGATTGTGGACGAAATATCTTAACGTATTCCATACTAAAATTTGGTTTGAGTAATCAGATGTAATTAACACCCTAATGTTCACATTTATACTTGCCAGTTTCTTTTGTACATATATTATCTGTGGTGTAGGACCACGAGGCCTGTCAGCAAGAAATAACGAATCTGGGTCTCTGATGAATACATATATTCAGCTCTTCTTACTGGTAAGCTGTAAACTTTTAGAAAGGTCTGTACTGTTACCATAGTATAGTATACTGTTACCATACTATAGCAATAATGAAAAATGGTAGGTATCGTAAAAAAACTGAATAAAAGATATAAGATGAAGGTGGTACAGACTTACACGCCTACATCCAGCCATGATGACGCTTCAGTTGATAGCTTCCATGAAGACGTGGAATCGGCAATGAGTAAGGTAAAAACACAGTATACTATACTGACGGCAAACTTTAATGCAAAGGTAAGGAAGAAGCAGGCTGGACACCAGGCAGTAGGAGATTATGGAATCAGTACTAAAATCGCCAGAGGAGAGCTACTAGTGAAATTCGCAGGACGCAATAATTTATGGATTTTGAATACCTTATACTGAAAACGAGGAAACCGCAAGTGGACAAGGAGGAGCCCTAAATGCGAATATAAGAACGAAATAGACTTCATAATGAGTGCACAACCAGGCATCGTGCTGGATGTGGAAGTGGTCGGCAAGGTATGATGCAGTGACCATAGAATGGTACGGTCTCGAATTCGCCTAGAGTTGAAGAAGGAACGAGAGAAACTGATACGCAAGAAGCCAATCAATGAACTAGCACTTAGAGAGACAGTACTGGAATTCAGAGTCTCGTTTCAAAACAGGTACTCCCCTCTTAGTGAGGAAACCAACCTTAGCATAGATACAATAAATGATAATATGACAAGTATCATTACGGAGTGTGCAGTGGAAGTTGGAGGCAGGGTAGTTAGACAGGACACAGGCAAGCTTTCCCAGGAAACGAAGAATCTCATTAGGAAGTGTCAAATCATGAAAGTCTCAAGTACAACAGACAAAATAGAGCTGGCAGAGCTCTCAAAGTTAATTATACGCGTAAGGTATGCGATGTAAGCAGGTATAACATGGAGAGATTTGAACACGCTCTGAAAAACGGAGGAAGCGTCAAAGCAGGAAAGAGGAAACTTTGGACAGGCAAACCTCGGATGTACGCACTAAGGGATAAAGAAGGCAAAATAACGACCAATCTGGATAGGATAGTTAAAATAGCGGAGGAGTATTACAGAAATTTGTACAGTAGCCGGGACAACCACGACTTTAATACTATAAGAACTAGCAGTAACCAAGATGACACCCCACCAGTAATGACGGAAGCAATCAGAAGAGCTTTGCAAAGCATGCAAAGAGGCAAAGCTGCTGGTGACGATTATGTTGCTGCTGAGGACAGATTATGTTAGAAAAACTAGCCACCCTGTTTACGAATTGTCTTCTGACGGGAAGAGTACCAGAGTCTTGGAAGAACGCTAACGTCATCTTAATACATAAGAAAGAAGATGACAAGGACTTGAAGAATTACAGACCGATCAGCTTGCTCTCTGTAGTATACAAGATATTTACAAAGGTAATTGCTAACAGAGTAAAAAAAACAGTAGGATTCAATCAACCAAAGGAACAAGCAGGATTTCGAACAGGCTACTAGACAATCAACCACATTTATATTATCAATCAGGTAATAAAGAAATGCCCAGGATATAACCAAGCACTATACATAGCCTTCATAGATTACGAGAAGGCGTTTGATTCAGTAGAAATATGAGCAGTCATGCAGACACTGCGAAATCAGGGTGTAGTTCAAGTATATATGAACATCCTGGAAGAAATATACACGGGATCCACTGCTACCATATTGCTTCATTATTAAATCAACAGAATACCAATCAAGAAGTGTGTAAGGCAGGGGGATACAATCTCCCCAATGCTATTTACCGCTTGCTTACAGGAGGTTTTCAGAGGCCTAGAATGAGAACAGTTAGACATAAGAGTTAATGGAGCATACCTTAGTAACCTGCGCTTCACCGATGACATTGTATTGCTGAGTAACTCAGATGACAAATTGCAACTCATGATAACGGAGTTAGACAGGGAGAGCAGAAAGATGGGTCTTAAAACTAATCTACAGAAAACGAAAGTAATGTACAAGAACCTCGGAAGTAATGTACAAGAACAGCGCATCGAGATAGGTAATAGTGCGCTTCAAGTTGTAAAATACTATGTCTACTTAGGGGAGATAATAACCGCGGAGCCAAACCACGAGATTGAAGTAACTAGAAGAATAAAAAAGGTGTGGAGCACATTTGGAAAACACTCACAATTTATGACAGGTAGATTGCCACTATCCTTCAAGCGGAAGGTATGTAACAGCTGTATCTTGCCGGTACTTATCTACGGAGCAGAAACCTGGACACTTACAAAGAGGGTTCAGCTTAAATTGAGGACGACACAGCGAGCAATGGAAAGAAAAATGGTAGGTGTAACCTTAAGAGACAAGAAGAGAGCAGAGTGGATTAGGGAAGAAACGGGGGTTAAGGATATCATAGCTGAAATCACGAAGAGGAAATGGACATGGGCCGGGCATGTAGCACGTAGCCATGATAACCGCTGGTCATTAAGGGTAACTGACTGGATTCCCAGGGAAGGCAATCGGGTTAGGGGGAGACAGAAGGTTAGGTGGGCAGATGAGATTAAGAAGTTTGCGGTTATAAATTGGTAGCAGCAAGCACAGGACTCGGTTAACTGGCGGAACATGGGAGAGGCCTTTTTCCAGCAGTGGACGTAGTTAGGCTGATGATGATGATGATGTTGATGTACTGTTACCAAGCGGAATCTGTCCGGTGTTATGGGTCTCTATACTACCAGAATATCGCACTCTTTCTAGTGCATCAGCAGTAAAAATGTCCTGGTTCCTGAGCGGTTTAGGTTTTTAATTAGGTATGTTGTATTCCGTTCTATTTGCAGGATGTCTTTTCCTGGCACTATAGACACTTGTACATAGAGAGGGCGTGCTAGCACGTGCATTTGAAGGACTCGCTCGCTAGGTTTCGTGCCGACCGGTTGCACCCCCGTGATCTCCGACGACAGCGCAACTCTGGCCCACTGGCTCGCCCTATGCCATCTACTGACACTGACATCAGCTCTCGCTGAGTGGTGCCCCTTCCTCGGACTTCTGCGACTCTGTTCATGGTTCCTATGTTCTCCTTATTTTTGTATGTGGGCCTCCCTGCCCCAGCTCCTACCTCCATCCCTGTCTGTTTTACTTCTCCCTATTCCTTTCATTTCCTCCTTCTACCCCCTCCCTTGCGAGCTACTGTTGACTTGTCGCACTATGATGCAGACAAATATGGGACTCAATTTTACCTTGTTTTTCAACTTTCACGAATCACTTACACGCAAATTTGAACAAAATTTTCCTGAGTCGGGAGTCGTAGGTTCCCTGTTTCGAAATATGTTTAGTATGATATTCTAGCAGTTAGGACTTTATTCCCGTTGAAATAGTCACAAATTGTACAGCAATATTTTTTGCTACAAGGTGATTCTGCAGCGTAAATGTCCAGCGTCAGGAATGATATTCTGTGATATTCTGGGTGTCGGTGAGTGTTTTGAGTGTGCTTTAATTGTGGTATACTTCTACCCCACAAAAGGTGTAATTGAATACCCTGGTACCACGTGCTGTGTCGCCCTTCTGTCTTGAAAACTTTCTAGATTATGAATGATAAATTTGTTGGCCCCTAATTGAACTGTGTCACTCTTTAGTTGACGCGTAAATCCTCTTGCAGAAAAGCTTCTGTCCATTGTACCCAGGCTTCATGCTCTGCCGGAAGCCTTTGTAGTGTAAATGGGAGCGAACATTCCTGTATTACCTCAAGATCGAAATGAATTTTATTATAATTTTTACAAGTCATGCAAACTTGAAATATAGAAAATTAGGTTCTAAACGTAGATAGGGCAATACGATTTTTTTCAAGACAGAGCTTAAGCAAAGGTATAAGCAACGCTAAAAATAAAGATGATAAAGTTCTAAACAGAAAAAAGCAGTTTTAATGAAATAGTAAAGCTAAATTATACTAGGAAGGATAAGAACATCCAAAATAACATGAACAAACTTAAGAAAAAGCTTTCACCGGATTATGTTAGCAGTGGTTCTTCAGTGAATTGGCAGTTCTGCTCTGCTTATATGCCCACTTGCAAACACGTCATGACACGTGCTACCAGATGTCTTCGAAGTGAAAATGTCCTGAAACTGCAGGGGTAAAGTTGTTCCTCCTGGGGACGCTCAGTACGATTATAGAGTAATTGAATATATGTTCCAGGTAGAATGTCCGCTTATACGCTTCTCGCAATAGCTCGCACTGCCAGTTGGCTTCAACGTCTATGTGTCGTGGTTTGTTAAGGCACACTTCTCGTACATGAATATTTTGACTGCGATTTTTCAGTGGTTCGATATTTCTGACCTGTGAAGCGTACACTTGCGCCCTCGACATAACGCGTACTCCAAGGTTCATCAGTAGTAGACATGTTCAGGGTCGAGTATGGCACAATTGTTGTCGCTGAATGTGTTGAGTGCGATTCTTCAGTGGTAGGGTATTTCTGCTTGGTAAAGAATACACTTGTACGCCCAGAATCATGCTCGCTGCCAGGTGCCTCCGCAGTTTGAGTGACATGGGTCCTATATGGTGTATTTGTTGTCCTTGAATATGCTGAGTGTGATTCTTCAGTGGTTGGGTATTTCTCCCATGTAACATATCTACTTGTGCACTCGAAATGTTGTGCGCTGACTGGTGCCTCCGTAGTGTGTGTGTGGGGGGGGGGGTTCATATGATACATTTGTTGTCCTCGAGTATGCTCAGTGCGATTCTTTTGTGGTTGGATATTTCTACGTGGTAACATATCGAATTGTGCGCCTGGAATGGTGCTTGCAGACTAGTGTCTCAGTAGTGTTTGTGCTGAGGATTCGATGTCGGACATTTGTTGTACTTGAATATGCTGCGTGCGATTCTTCAGTGATTGGGTATTTTTCGGTAGTAACACAGCTACTTGTGCACCCGGAATAGTGCCTGCTGACTGGTGGCTCCATAGTGTGTGTGTCGTGGATTCGATATGGCACATTTGTTGTCCTTGAATATGCTAAGTGCGATTCTTCACTGGTTGTGTATTCATCAGTGGTAACATATCTACATGTGCGCCCGGAATGTTGCGTGGTGACTGGTGCCTCCGTAGTGTGTGTGTCGTGGATTCGATATGGTACATTTCTTATCTTTGACAATTCTTCAGTGGTTGGGTATTTTTCCGTGGAAACATATCTATTTGTACGCCCAAAATGTTGCGTACTAATTGGTGCCTCCGTAATGTGTGTGTCGTGGGCTCAATCTGGTACCTTTGTTGTACTTCAATATGCTGAGTGCGATTCTTCAGTGGTTGGGTATTTCCCCGTTGTAACATATCTACTTTAGCACTCGGAATGTTGTGTGCTAACTGGTGCCTCCGTAGTGTGTGTGTCGTGGGCTCGATGTGGTACATTTGTTCTACTTGAATATGCTGAGTGCGATTCTTCAGTGGTTGGGTATTTCTTCGTGGAAATATATCTACTTGTGCGCCCGGAATGGTGCGTGCTGACTGGGGCCTCCATAGTGTGTGTGTCGTGGATTCGATATGGTACATTTGTTGTCCTTGAATATGCGGAGTGCGATTCTTCAGTGGTTGGGTATTTCCCCGATGTAACATATCTACTTGTGCGCCTGGAATGGTGCGCGCTGACTGGTTCCCCTGTAGTATGCCTGTTGTGGGTCTTATATGGTACATTTGTTGCCCTTAAATTTGTTGAGTGGGGTGCTTCAGTGGTAGCATATTTCTGCGCGTAAAATATGGACTTGTACGTTAGGAATTGTGCGTGCTGCCAGATGCATCCATAGGGTAGCATATATGGCAGATGTATTGAATATGTTTTTCTTGCTTCTTGAGGTATTGAATGTTCTTGCTTAGTAAAACTAGTCTCTCCTGTGCTCGAAGCATGCTTAGGGCTGGATGACAGTGTAGAAGATCTATGAGCAATTCTAAATGGGGCGTTCATTGTCACAAGGTATGTGCTTTCCAATTCACCAGGATTTTTGGTTGTGTGGAGTCTTCTGATTGATATGGCTGCTAAATATTCGCGGACCGTGACACATTTTCCATTCAAGCACATTCCGGGTGTTCTTCTTGTGATCTGCAATAGACAATAGCGTTAGATTTTTATCTGTTTAGCTAGCAGTTTTCTGAAAAACATGTGCGTGTGTGCTCAAATGAAGCTAAAATAAACATATCAAAATAATCAAAGGACTGAATTGTTTTTTGAGAGACTTTGTAGCTTTATGACCAAAAGTATATTCATAAAAAGTCAATTTCAAATCATGCTACAATAATATTAGCGATCGGTCAAGCGTTGTGTTTTCGCATCTGCAGAAAAATCGATGTATTTTATTGCATCTTTTATCATGATGCAGCAGCTCTGCGAGGGGACGCTATTCTGTGAGATGAGAGCCCGTGCTTGTCAGAAAACTAGCCTAAATGCCGCTTCAGTTAAATTTGCTGTTGGGCGAGATATATTTGCAAATGAAGCAACATTAACATTTTTAGTGCGAAATTCGAAAAGGAACAACCATAAAAAAGACAAGAACGAACACAGAGCACTAAACACCAGCTTGATTTGTTGTTGTAAAATAGCTAATAATGTATTGCAGGTAAACGCATGGGTGCCACCGCTGCGTAGCTAATCAAGCAAAAACAAATAAACTGCACTTTAGATTGACTTAATACATAGAATTACGGCTTATATAATCCACGCTTTTCTTTTTTATACAATAAGCTTCCAGTACCTCTTTTCCTAGAGTATGAGCGCTACTTCCCACAATCCTAGCCTGGGCACAATCTTCAGCACAACTGAATTGAACTCAATTATTTATTTGCGTTCACTGTGTGTACTGCGCTTCTTGTTGTCCTCTCTTAGTTTTTTTACTTTCTTAGTTGACACTAAAATATCTCATGAACGTACCGCTTATACCAAATACATAATGAAACTCTATGATACCCTGCGAGCACGGTGATATGCCACTTAGGAAACTTGAGATAAGTTTCCAAAAGTATGCATGCTGTGCTAATGCAGTGTAATAAGAATCCTTGCATGCATTTGTGTGACCTATTTCTCAGTTCATAATACTCTGAAACACAAAGTTTTGTGTTTCAGAGTATCATGAACTGAGAAATGATTTCGCCAATTTTCTGGCTAGATAATTTCTAAGGTGTTCTGATGTTTTGTTTAAAGTAAATAATTTCCGGGTGCACTATATTGCATGCCATAAACATATATTTCCCTGTTTATGTGCCTTTAGCACCGACATTTTGATGATCTTCGTAATATACCCCATTGCAGTATATGCCCAAGATAATATGATGAGCTTTCTGAGTAACCTAAGAATATCTCTAAATGTAAGCAAATTTTTCGCTAACATTGTAATTAAAATGCACGTTAAAATTTATTGAATTTTTGTGGGAGATTTTACAGCCCTGCTTTCTGATACTCAGTATGCTTGAAGAGCTGATAGGACCATGGCCATACGACAATATACATATATGTGGCTTGTTATACTTTAACGAGAAGCATCTGGCTAAAATAGTGCCTATTCAACTGAGTAAATACATAGTGTTCATTTGAAGTAACAGATAACGTGAAATCTCAGTTTCAATATTGTATATACCGGCAAATTGCAAAGAAATCCTTACTTTACAAAGCGTGCCATCTGGAACCTGATCTTCATCGTACAGCGACCCTCAGCAGGCCCTATTCTTTTTACGCTAGTGAAAGGTGTAAAAAAATTGTTAGTAATTCGCTGCTAGGAAACTATGTATTTTTCGTACAACTTGTCCTACTATAAGTATGCGCCTACAAATTTTATATCTGTGCTACGATTTGCTTTGCGTGACAATGTTACATATAGCCTAAAGGTTCCCGCTTGATAATAGTAGCCACCGACAGTATTACTTCACATTTAGTCAGCAATCAATCACAAATGCCCTGAAATATTTAGGTGTGGTGAATACCGAACATAATAGGGAGCGGTGAACACCAGAAAATAAAGCGGAGGATTAATGATGACGAAAGTTGGTGCTCGTCTCCATCGCTACCTGTTCAGTGTTATCTTTCGGGCTACACAAATCTTCGAGAATTCAACACGAATCAGCCATAGCCACCAGTTCCATTTTATTACCTGATAATTTTCTCAATCACCTTTCTTTGTAAGTTACAATATTTCTGCAATAAGTTGCCGATATTTTCTCATTATTTTCAATTACTTTTTTCTTCAGTGTTCACTCAAGAAGACCATTCCACTAGTAATTGAGTAGCAGTTTCTGACTGCCAGTGAATGAACTCTACAGATATTAGTGTTACTGGTACTGTCTCATGTATAAAAAATGTCAAGATATGAACATTCCGCTCTATCAATAAATATGATACGATAATTCTGAAGAACAAAAATATAATTTCAAGCACTATAGTCTTCATACTTTTTGGGAGGCATACAGCCACAAAAATGGGCAATTTTCTGTGACTCGATGGGGGCACTGCAATCCCTTCTATCACCTTTACGCCACTGCCAGAACGAACAGCCGCTATTCGAGGTTGCAGAAAAGACTCACCAATTCATTGACAAAGGACATAAAATAGCCTTTCAATGGCTCCCGAATCATTGTGAAATAATTGGCAATGAACGGGCCGATTGAGCTGCTCATTCTGCCCATACTGAAAGCGATCAAATATCAATTCTGCTTTCCAGATCTGACGCTGCACGGAAACTCCGCATGCTTGCTAGCAAGCACATCACGTCACAGTGGAACGAGTCACATTTTATCCATGCATGGTTATGTACCTTAGACCCAACTCTCGGTCTTCGAATTTCCTGGAATTCCACCGATTAGACGCTACTATGCTGTACAGATTATGGTTGGGCGTCGCATTTACTAATGCGTACGCGTTCCGCATAGAAATTGCTGACACTGCGGCATGCGACCATTGTGGCAGTGACAATACAACTTGACACATTCTGTGTGAATGCCAACAATACTACTCGCAGAGAGAGTCACTCTGCAATGCACTAGATGAACTGGACAACCGGCCTCTTTCGAAAGAAAGAATCCTGCGATACCGACAAGACTTAATGTCGGAGAAAAAAGCTGTGAAGGTGCTCCTGCGCTGCTTGCGTTCAACCGGCCTGTCCAAACGACTGTTATCGGAACTCTCTCAATGTGTGCGCATGTCATTTTTTTTCTACTTTATTTTATATTTCTCTATCTCTATCCTCTTTCCGGCCCTTGTCTCCACCCGCGTACAGAGTAGCAAACCAGTTCTTGGTTAATCTCCCTGTCTCTTCCTTTCTTTCTCTTGTGAGTCACTCTCTCCTGCATACTGGAAAATTAGCGAAATTATTCTCATTTTTTATTCAGGCAACAAAACTAACAAACGCCTTGTACATCAATGTCGTTTACAATAATGACTTTCCGTCCAGAATTTAGAAAAAAAAGAAGGAAAGTCTCAAAACGAAAAGGTATGGTAGAAGTCGTACAAAAAAGAATGTAAAGCGCAAAACCCACACATGTTGCCCCGCACCTTTTTCATTTATATTGCATTGAAGCAATACAACACCTAACTGCTAGCCAGCGCTAGTTCTGTTATTTATTCATTCGTCTCTTCTAATTTTCACCGTTTTTTAGTTTTTATTGTGTTTCAACAACTAGCCTAATGAAACAAACTTCAGGGAGCAAAGCCGCAGCTGCCACAGACAAGAACGAAAGCATACTTGGCTCTCACTTTTCTTTAGGTCTTTGGTGACTACTGCTTTGTTTCCTGCCCTTTCATTTCTTTTTTGTTTGTTTTTGTTTCTTTTTACAGCTCCTCATACCTCGGAGAAGAAAATACTTAGTGCCATTGCAATTTGCAATTTTATTTAAATTGAGGCTTGGGATACACTCTACTGGTTCACACACTTTTTTTTGTCCAGACGTCGACTGTCAGCATGGACACGTGCCGCAGCGAGAGATTATGTAAACACTAACCCTCCTAAAAGTAACATGCCAGGAATGACAAGGTGCCTTTGACAAAGATAACTCCTACAGTTGATCCGTCGTCCAGACTGTCTAAGGCACCTACTTTGTTCATTCTGCATATCAAACTATAAAAAAAAGCTTGAAAAGACCCTATATTTTTAAAAGCTCGTACAATAAAGCAAAAGAATAGCAGCGCAAAAGACAATTTATTGCACCTACAATTTTTGTTCATTTCTGTTTTTAAGGGTGTACGCTGCAATCTTAGTGTTGTGTTTGCCAAAAAATTGTATTGCTTACAAGTCTTCTGGGGCCATTGTCATCTTTCTGCCGCACTCGGTGGCTCCGCTTAGCTGTGAGCATTGAATAGATGACAGTATTTAATGAGCGATCATGGACCCGACAAATATTTAGCATCGTTACTTAGAAAGGTATTTATGTTCATTGAAAGTGCCTGAACTATTTAATAATATACATTTATCAGGTTGCTATATTTATTATACTTCAATAAATAAACGCCTAACCAAAACATAAGAGCCGAAGCAGTTATTAGACATCCTTTATTTGTATGAAGGTATACAAAAATGGTGTAAAAAACTATCTGTATGGAAATTTTTCCAATATTCCATTTTGCACGTAACAAACTGAACATATCCATGTGTATTATACCTTGACAACGCGATTACAAACTTTTAAAAATTCAAATTTTTACGAATCATACCGCAATAATTGCTGAATTGTAAAGCTCGTTTTCTAAGAACATTAACATTAATTTAGTAACAGTCTGCACAAATTCTGAAAAGTCAATTTTCGCAATGCGACGTGCACACTTACAAGTGGCTTGTTTTAGGCCTACTGATAGCACCACCACTTCACCGCAAACACATTCTTCGGTAACCCACCAGGATATTTACAAAAATGCAGTGAAATAAAATATAGTTCGCTTACTCAACACACGACGAAATAAAAAAATATGGTTTACTTACACAGCAAAGCACTGTCAGAGACTAATAAAGCGGCAGCCAAGAAGGCATATAATCTTAAAGCTCGCATTTTCAACCGGTTGGCAGGAATTAGCGCCCTTGCCTGCTGAGAGCAATGAAGCTTTCTGTTTCTATTGAGAGCCTTTCTATAAATGCACGTTAGCACGTTTATCGGAATACAATGGGCTGTGATATATACGCAGTCTTTTACTCCTAAGAAAAGGCAGTAGGAGTGGATTGGGTGATAAGCGAATACGATTTGATGACGGCTGAAATTTTGTACTATGGCTTGAAAACAAGCTTGTAGCAAAATTCATAGATCAGTTCTGTTCGTTTCAATGTTAGGAGGAACTACAGTTTCTGAGATGTTAAGCGAGAATTGGCTCTCGTTTAACTTATCTAATGACCACCACACATGAAATACAAAAGCATTATATATGCTACAAGATAGTATGCTCTACACTATATATGGTTACCATCATTATCACCACGTCGTCAATTTTCGTTTGTTATTTTCTTTGTAATTTCTTGCTTTACTTGTTTTTGTTTTCAGAACGTATCAATATAGACAAAATAACTCATGTTAAAATGTCCATAACAACCAACTTTATTAATCTCTTTATGTCGCACATGAGAATAAAGAAACCATAAACCTCAGTATTTCATCTCCTTCCCTTCTACCACAACTCCAATAAAAATATATAAATAATCCATACGGAAGTGACAGTTTCGCTGTCATTTTGAGTACACTAACATCATACAAATGTCCTTCACGAGTTCCAAAATGACTGACATACAAAGCCGACTGAGAACAGTTTTATAACACTACTCATTTAAGTTGGACAGACATATGTGGGTTAAGCATAGATGAAGCTGTGGAGTACTTCACAGCTTTCCTTATTGACGCAGCAGCCAAGTGCATCCCGCAAACATCTGGACTGCCTGGCAAGCGACGCATCACATGGTGGAACACCGAGTGTCGTAATGCGCGAAAGGAGAAGAACAAGGCATGGAGGTTGCTTCGGAATTCACCGACAGCCGAAAATATTGACAGCTTTAAGAAAATAAAATATCAAGGCAGGAGAACGCGAAGGCAGGCCAGAAGGCAAAGTTGGCATAAGTTCCTATCAGGGATCAATTCATATACACAAGAGGCTAAAGTCTGGAACATGGTTCGTAGCGTAGCAGGAAGACAAGTTCATTCACTTCCACTCGTTACCACACAGGGTCACAGCCTTGAAGATCAGGCAAACATTCTCGGTGCCCACTACGGGCAGGTGTCTAGCTCATCACACTACACTGAAGCTTTCCAAAGATATAAAGCAAGGATAGAAAAGCAGAAACTAGAACACAAGTGTACAAACTACGAAGCATACAACAAAACTTTCAACTTAGCTGAGCTACAAACATTACTAAACTCCTGCAGTAATTCTGCCCCAGGCTACGACCGTGTCGCGTATAAAATATTTAAACCTGCCGCTCAAAAAGCCAAAAACATTTCTCTTCCTATACAATGATATCTGGTTCTCTGGTGTCATCCCTGCTTTCTGGAAAGAGGCTGTAATTATTCCCATTCTAAAAGAGGGCAAGGACCCTTCCTCAGTTGCAATTGATAGGCCCATTGCACTTACAAGCTGCCTTTGTAAACGTTTTTCAAAAGGTGATAAACCGCCGACTTTTACATCTCCTTGAAACAGACAATCTGCTCGACCGATGCCAGTGTGGATTTCGAGAGGGTAGATCCACCAACGACCATCTGGTGCGTATTGAGGCAAAGATCCGAAAAACTTTCGCCCACAAAGAATACTTCCTCTCTGTGTTCCTCGATATCGAGAAGGCTTACGACACAACATGACGTTTTGGCATATTAAGACTTGTCTCACCTGGGTGTGCGAGGTAGAATGTTTTTCATAATGGATAGTTACTTGTCCAATCGAACACTCGTGTCCGTATGGGCAGTGTTCTCTCCCAAACATTTGTCCAAGAAACGAAAGTATCGCAAGGTGGTGTACTTAGTTGTATACTTTTTGTTATCAAAATGAATTCCTTGCCCCTGTCCATCCCCCGCAATAAGTTCTATTGTACATATGTCGACGACGTTCAGCTTGTCTTCAAGTCAAGCAACGTGGCTATATGTGAACGGAGGGTTCAGCTAGGTTTAAACAAGGTCTCCAAATGGGCAGAGGAAAACGGATTCTGACTTAGCCCACAAAAAAGCACGTGTGTCCTTTCTCCCAAAATAGAGGCATGCACTCGGAACCTGACACTCGACTGAACGGGGAACGTCTGTCTGTTGAAGCCGAGTACAAAATATTAGGTCTAAACTTAGACAACAAGTTGACTTTCATACCGTACATGAAATATTTAAAAACAAAATGTCTAAAAGCCATGAATATTCTAAAAGTATTGTCACGTACCACGTGGGTTAGTGACAGGCAATGTCTCATGAATTTGTTTAAAAGCTTTATTCACACCCGCCTAGACTATGGGGCCGTTGTTTATCATTCTGCGACTCCAAGTGCTTTGAAAATGCTGGACTTCGTGCACCATTTGGGCATTCGCCTTTCTACGGCGGCTTTCCGTACGAGCCCCGAGGAAAGCCTGTATGTGGAATTAAATGAGTGGTCACTTCACTTAAGAGATGTTACACGTACTTTGTGTACTACCCCAGGGGAACACAGACAAAGAACATTCTCTCATTTTATAATCATTGATCGGTCTTATCTACCCTGTTCCACAGCCGTCCTTCAATGAGACAGCCCTACTCACTTCGTGTGAGAGTGCTCGCTGAGGAAACAGATGTGCCACTTCTGGAACACTGATGGCTCCAGCTGCATATCTACCACCATGGCAGTGGCAGCTTATATACTGTGGCATATCTTTTGCGGAAGTCACAAAGCATGCACCTGTTGCACACATCAGCACATGCTTCAGTGAACTCCAACGCAAATACAGTTGTCCCGAATTCTGCACCGATGCTTCAAAAACGAACACTTCTGTCTCGTACGCTGCAGTTGGCCCATCCTTTTCAAATGCCGGTACTCTTCATCCTAACACACGCATTTTTACTGCAGAAGCTCATGCGTTACTTGTTGCTGTCAAACACATAAAACAAATAAAACTACAATGCTCAGTGATATACACAGATTCTCTAAGCGTGATAAAATCTCTCAAAACTATGAAAAAACACGAAAATTTTGTTCTTGTAAATTTTTACTCACTCTTATGCACAGTATACGCACTCAAACAGCATGTCGTAGTGTGCTGGGTGCCAGGCCCCCGCGAAATAGGAGGAAACCAATTGGCGCACCACTTGGCTGCATCTGCCCAAAACAACGCTGCTACCAATACATTCATAGCTGTCTCTGCACTAGACCTGAAGCCCTTCCTTCGACGGAAGCTCAGGTCGTGTTGGCAGTGGCTATGGGACAGACAAACACAAAACAAATTACATGCAATAAAACCAATAATTGAAAATTGGCCACCAGTATTCAAATCACGCTACAAGCAAGTAACGCTCACCAGATTACAATAAGGACACACACACTGCACACATGCATATTTGTTGACTGACGGCGAGCAACCCATCTGTGAGAAACGTGGGGAACCGCTTACGGTTTTTCATATACTTGTTCAGTGCAATGACTTAGACTCTAAAAAAACACTTTTTGGTACCGTACCGACAGCAACTTCCATTAGATCCAGTCATGTTCATCGGTATAAATCTTCTTTTTAAGCTTGAATCGCTGTTCATGTTTTTAAAACATGTAGATAGCTTTCACTGCATATTTTAAGGTGGTCCGTACCACAACCTCTGTACAGAGGTCGAGGCTGCGGTGGTTCCATTAAAGACAGCACCTGCCCCGCTTCCCTTGGCTTCAAGGGCATGATTTGACGAGGCATTCGTGCTAACCTCATTTTCTCAATGTAGTTTCATCACCACGAGCACTGTCTTTTACTTCCGCTACACATATTTTATTTCATTTCCATCATTTTTAATGCTTCTATGTTTTAACCCACCTTAGGGTGCGGAATTTTAGGCCTCTTTTCAACCATGAAACATTATCATAGTTCATATCCTGTACCCATTGCATAAAATCATGCATCCTTGCCCTTTTATAAACATTTTCCATGGCGCTCTTTGGCCAAGTATGGACCTTGCGACATTAAAACCCATATATCATTATCATCATTTATGTCGCACACCATGCGAAATGAACATCACGCACCCATAGAAGTCGTTGCCCTGATGAGTATCTTTTGCTGTATTTTGACAAAAGCATTTTGTCCATCCTGCGTTTGAAATTCCTCTATATCTTCATCACACCTTTTTCTTGCATGTTGTACATTCAATTTTTTATTAGTTCGAAGTACATGGTGTTATTAATATATTTACTGCGTTTATGTGTTCCTTGTTGGTTCATCTGGTGAGCATCGCATATAGTGTTGCGTTCTCGCTCTAATTTTTAACGGCGACATTCTCCTCTACTGCTTATTTTCACTGCTGCTTTTGTTTTTGCTTCTTTCCGTCCTATAATTTCTCATTGCTTACTTGTAGAACTGCGTCGGCTTCTCGCGAATCTTTTGACCTCATTTGTGACATTTGGTAGCATCGAGTATAGCGTCACGGCCGGGTTCCTTCAATAGGCACATTTAGTTGGGCGTACGAGCCTACGTATACGAAACAATGCAGCGGGAGACAACTGCGCATGTGCAATGCATATCGTATCAATTCCCGAAATGTGCGCGTACCCCCGTAACAAGGCGCCACGTGCGTAACGCAATGCTTACTACGTTAGGTTCTCACGAGACATCGAAGACACCAGAACGAGAGCGCATGGCGGCTGGAGTGGCATTCGACGCAGACAGCAACAGCGAACCTGATGCACGGCATGTGTACATCAAATTGAAACTCCAGGCTTTTATGCCAGAGAAGGTACACTCAAGCGGCGCACTCCGGCATCCTGGTGATTCAGAAAACAAAATTGGCAGCATATCCACGGAGGGAATGATGGAGAGTTGGGCGAAGCATTTGTCCGTCCATTCGTTCTTAGTTCCGTTCATCCAGGCGTCCGTTTGTGTGACCGTCCATGCGTCCATCCGCCCGTCCGTGCGTGCGTCTGTTCGTGCGTCCGCCCCTGCGTTTGCCTTGCATCCGCCTCTGCGTCTGTTCGTGCGTCCATCCACGCATTTGTCTGTGTGTCTGTTCGTCGATCTATTCAACACTCCAAGTACCACCATCTCGCATACTTTTCTCAAAAATTCCCTATATAGAAGCACCGCCATCCAGCGGACATTCCATGAACTAAACGAGAGGTGGCACACGCGCACTTTCTTACGGCTGGCGCTTCCGGTCTACTTCTCACCTTTAACCACCTCAAGTTCATGACATATAATAGTTCACTGTACTCGTGGCATTGCGGCCCCACGCTCGCCAAACCTTTCTAAAGCCGAGGAGGTTACGCCAAGCCAGTATAACGTAGCAACTTTTTCCTGGCAGATAGTGTCTATGTACATGTCAATGGCTGCAAATGGAAAATGAGAGACAGGAGAATTCGGCTTTTAGTTCCTTACGGCTTGTTCTTCGTATCTACATCCCACTT
Source organism: Rhipicephalus annulatus (assembly GCA_013436015.1). NCBI lineage: Eukaryota > Metazoa > Arthropoda > Arachnida > Ixodida > Ixodidae > Rhipicephalus > Rhipicephalus annulatus. Next base: position 939,013 of record WOVY01010157.1, on the reverse strand, counting down.
TTAACCACCTCGAGTTCATTCTTAGTACATACTAGTTCATTGTTCTCATGGCACTGCAGCTCAACGCTCGCTAAACTTTTCTAAAACTAAGGAGGTTGGATCCAGCGAATGTAACGTAGCAACCCTTTCTTGCAAGATAATGCTCAATGTACATGCTAATGGCTGCTAATGGGGATCGCAGCGTGCGCGTTAAAAAAAAGCCGAATGCTCCTGTCTCTCATTCCCCATTAGCAGCCATTGGCATGTACATTGAGCACTATTTTTATTGTTCAACAACGCGCAGAAGAAATCTCTCATCGGCACCACCTTGGCGATCAAAATGTTATACTTGTTACATCCTAAAACGGCTACGAGAGACGAGAGGGACAAACTGGTGCCGCTATAAGAAGCTTAGCCCCTAAAAATTGCCTGCCGCCTAACATAAATCCTCAAGCAACCGCCTTTGATATGTGCTGTGCGGGAACTCGTATATATATGCCAGGCCTGTCGTCAAAGAACCCGTAAATAAGAAGACCACATGGTGCGTAATTTTATACATGCTGCAACGAAACGCACGTTGGGCGTTGTTCGAGATTTCACTCCTTATTTATGCAGGCAGTACATCGCAAGGTGATGCATACCTAGAACGCGACCAGTTGTTACAGGGTACGCTAAGGCTCCTCCGCAGCAGCACTGGGTAGAACGCTGAGGTTTATTCAGTGCGAACGTGCCCGATCTGACGCCGTTTTTACATTGCGCACCCAAGTTTGAATCAACAAAGGTTAACCTGCGCGTCCAATGGACCCAGAAAAGATGGTAAAAATTTACGCCGCGAACGCAGCGACTGAATTTGTGTACATGTGGTCCTTACCCTGGCCATCGCCCTGGCAGTGAAGATGTTTTAAAAGCGAAGCATTTCTTGGAGAACTTCGGCGACTTTAAGCGTATCTATCTATCTATCTATCTATCTATCTATCTATCTATCTATCTATCTATCTATCTATCTATCTATCTATCTATCTATATGTCTGTCTGTCTGTCTGTCTATCCAGCCGCTTACGACTTTTAGCTGTCCTGGCCATTTGAATAATTGTATTGATAACAAACTTGGTATGATATAAAATAACTGTATTACCAACATATCTGACAAGTCATAACACAAAAATCATGACATGTATGTGATAAATGTCCTAATTTACATGTCATGGGCTTGCCGCTCTTTTGGTGGTTTCATTCGCATGATATGTTGCAAAACTGGTATGGTGTAACACGACTGCATGGCGAACACAAGCGAAAGACCCTAACATCGAAATAATGACAACCCCGCCATGGTAGTCTAGTGGCTTAGGTACTCGGCCGCTGACGCGCAGGTCGCGGGATCAAATACCGGCTGTGGCAGTTGCATTTCTGATGGAGGCGGAAATGTCGTAGGCCCGTGTACTGAAATTTGGGTGCACAATAAAGAACCCCAGCTGGTCGAAATTCCTGGAGCCCTACACTACGGCATTTCTCATATCATATGGTGGTTTCAGGACGTTAAACTCTACAAACCGATCAAATCAAATCAAAGTAATGACGTGCGTGGCATGTAACAACATGATTGCATGCCACATTGATTCTTACCGAGCTCATGGCGCAAAGAAACACAATAGAAAGAGAAGCGCAAAAACTGTCTTGTTAGGCGAGTTGGTTCATTCTTAACGGGTTTATAGTGAAAAGAAACACAATAGAAGGAAAAGCACAAACAGTGACTTCTCAGGCAAGTTGGTTCATTCTTAACGGGCTTATGGTGAAAATAAGCGCAAGAGAAGGACAAGCGCAAAGAGTGACTTGTTAGGCGAGTTGGTTCATTCTTAACGGGCCTATGGTGAAAAGAAACACAATGGAAGGAAAAGCGCAAAAAGTGACTTGTTAGGCGGGTTGATTCATTCCAAACAGGCTTATGGTGAAAAGAAACACAATAGAAGAACAACCACAAAATTGACTTGTTAGGCGAGTTGGTTCATTCTTATCGGGCTTATGGTGAAAATAAACGCAAGAGAAGGACAAGCGCGACGAGTGACTTGTTAGGCGAGTTGGTTCATTCTTAACGGGCTTGTAAGGAAAATAAACACATTAGAAGGACAAGCGCCAAATGTGACTTGTTAGGTGAGTTGGTTCATTCTTAACGGGCTTATGGTGAAACGAAACACAAGAGAAGGACAGGCGCAAAAAGTGACTTGTTAGGCGAGTTGGTTCATTCATAACGGGCTCATGGAGAAACGCAACACAAGAGGACAAGCGCACTCTGCCACACTCATGATGTGTTCGCGGCAGTTTCGCTAGCTTCTCATGAACCAAATTCAGTATTACAGGACGGGAATGGATGACGAAGGTTTGTGACTGCTGCAGAGATGATAATGATGAGATGTGTGTCATGTAAAAACGCAACTACCTGCTACGCTCATGATGTGCTCACGGCCGTTGCACTAGCTTCACATGTACCAAATTCGGTATTACTTGACGTGAGCCGACGACATAGGTGAATTACACATCCAAACATGATGATCATGACATGCGTATCATGTAAGAACATGACCACGTCCCACACTCATGATGCGCTCGCGGCCGTTTCGCTACCTTCCCTTATGCCAAAATTTGGTATTACGTCACGTGAATGAAGGACGAAGGCATGTGACCTGTGCAAACATCATAATAATGAGATGTTTGTCATGTAAGAGCATTAATACACGCCAAACTCACGGCACCAGGAGACGCTCTAGGTGCCGACCAGTGCGGACGCGCGAAGATCGGCTCCTGCTTTCAGAGTGCTTTCTTGTGGTATTCACGAACTTGTCGCCGAGTTTTCAGTCCCATCGTGTGCTTAAGTTCTCAAGAAACCAGCAGATACCACCTTTGTGCTGGTGAGTTGACTTTTAAACCGTTTTGAGGGCATTTTTACACGGCAACGCCACCGGGGGATTTAAGCCTAACAACCAAGGAGGCGATTGTCGCTGATGCGCCGACCCGGCGCAATCGTGACTCAACGCTCTGCGCGTTCCAGTACCTGCAACTGAGAATGGAATACCAAGTAGATTGAGAGGACATCTCTCGAGAGGATTGCACGGAAGACATGGGTTGGAAGCAAGCCGAAACGAAACGCTCAAGGAATAAGCAAGCCGTGGTTAGCGTTCCTGCTGCGAAGGGTTCGACCAAAGCTGGCGTTGCGGGAGACGCTCGAGTCAGCCGTAGTAGGTATGATATCAAGCATACAATCGTGCGAGCTGGACGCATGCCGCCACTACCCAAGGACTTGAGCAAAATTGTGCTGCGATTACGTGGAGGATTAAATGTCTCGAGAATCGGCACTGGAGCCGTGGCAGACGCGATAGTACTGGTGGCCGGCATCAAAAAGGAGAGGCCATGCAGGACATCATCTGTTCCAACTTGCAGCAGAATATTATGGTGGCAAGCACTCCGGACCAAGCAGAGCTTCAAGATACCTCAAGGTCAAGCAAATTGACATTGGAGGCAAAGTTTTCGAGGTTAGCGCGTACGCCACGGCACCCCACAATACTTGTAAAGGAGTGATTCGCAGGATCCCCGTAAGCGATACTATGCACATTTTGACTCGGAAGCTTGTGAACACGAACAACCCGCTTGCGCTGCAGGCCAAGAGAATCAACGACACCGGGACAATCATAGCGTTCGAAGGACACAAGGTGCCTAGATTCGTGAGATATGGAACTTCACTTTTGCAGTGCTTCCTTTACCGCAAGAACATCGATATATGTTACGTCTGTGGAAAGCTGGGACATCGGTCTGACGTCTGTCCGAACCCAGCTGAAACCATCTGCAGAGGCTGCGAGATCAAGAACCCAGATAGCCTGCACCAGTACAATCCAAGATGCAGGCTGTGCGACGGTCACCATCTCACGGCAGACAAAGAGTGCAAGAACAGGTTCTTAGTACCATACGTCGTCACACGCAGACGTTTGGAAAGATCGCGAGCAGCCGCAGAAGACCAAGACGCATCAATCCCATCGAGTCCAGACATCAACGACAAGCAGCTTATTCCAGCCTACGGGACCCAGATAATCAAGACTACACAAGAACAGGAAAGGAGGCCCCACTCCAGGGAGAGGTCGCGCTCCAAAAGAGGTTCTAGACCGAAGGCCCGCTCCCAATTACGGGGTGCTCGAGTTCTCAAAGTCACCATCAGGGTCGGGATCAGCCTCGGCGGCACCCGAATGGCCAGCTGCCTGGCGTTCAGTTCGAGATCACGGCTTCACACCTGGGGAGGACGCCTGCAGTTACATCGAAAGGTAGCTGGGCTGAGTGAGTGCGCAACGGCGTGGCAGAGGTCATGACAGGTAAGCTGCCAGAGCATGATAGAATTGCACAGCTAGAGCAAGAAACCGCGAGACTTACAAAATCAAATGAGAGGCTATCAGCTGAGTTAAAAGAAATAAAAATTTTTCTCACTAAGCTAACCAGCGCGCAGTCTTCACAGCCAATGCCGCAGCCAGTTAATGCCCCTGTGGCTGAAAACGTGGAGGACTCGAGAACCACAAAAAAGAGGGCAGTCATGGCAGAACACGTGGAAGCCAACCAAACAACTATGTCAGATATGAAAGAGGTCTTCGACACGCTCAGCAAAGTAGCAGCCAATCTTAGCGAGCAGATGGGTAGGCTACAGTCAAGCGTGGCGGCACTGGAAGAGCATATGGCTTTGCGCATTACAAAGGTCGAAGCATGTCTGCACAATACAGCAAGGCCTTCTCATGCACCAAACTCGCCCTGTCGGCCACCAATACTAGTGGTACCAAACCTGTCGACAGGTGCAGCATCAGGCTCTGGCCGTCCGTGTAATAACCATGATGGCAGCGCTACGTGAAGCATTTCGTATCTGGCAATGAAACTGTAGAGGTTACCTTAAAAAGAAAGCAGCCCTACAGCAGTATATCAGGAGCAGCCAAAAAAGCCTCATATTATATTATTACAAGAGACCCTTTCACCGTAAGCAACGCTGCCTGAATTCTGGCCTGTAATAGGGGATACTGAAGGGAGGGGAGTCTGCACCTTCGTATGCAACAAACTAACGCACGTAACCCACGACCTCAAGATTGAAGCAGGCCGGTTGGAACACGTCGTGGTAGAGATCGTGCCAGGTACCAGCAACCATCAGAGCATTTTCACTCCTAATATATACAGCAGTCCAAAGAAACAAAAGCAAGGGTTCGAGACGGTTCTAAAGAAAGCTGTTAATATCGCCGGGGAATGCCCACTCGTCATAGCAGGTGATTTCAACGCCCCTCATCATACATGGGGTTACAAGTACAACACCGGGAAAAGAAATCGACTTTGGCAAAATGCCAGTGAACTTGATCTCACCTTCATCACAAACCCCAGCCTACCAACAAGGCTTGGTACATCATGCTGCAGGGATTCCACCCCCGACCCTACATTTGTGAGGAACATCAAGAAGGCCCAGTGGATGAACCTTGCTGCAGACCTAGGGAGTGACCACTGCATTCTTGCCACTACCTTCTCCGTGGAGCGTAAAAAGCATAGAGAATTCCACTTCACAGACTGGGAGAAGTTAAGGAAGATAAGGATGGAAAGGGAACAAGATGCGCACAGACAAGGCTTGGAGCAGTGGGTAAAACAGATTAAAGATGACATGAAATCCGTCTCCTCCACCATTACCACTGATTTTCCGGTTGAAAGAATAGATAGCCGGCTCGCTCACCTCCTTGAGGCAAAGCAAGCACTACTGAACCGTTAAAGTGTCAGCGCCTGAACTGAAGACTTAGGAAGAAGATAGCTGAGGTAAACAGATCAGTCGAGGAACATTGTCGCTCACTATCCTGGCAGCAATGGGACGAAATCTGCAACTTCGTCGATGGTCAGATGCGCGATGGCGAGACATGGAATATGTTAAAGCATCTCTTCAACGAACACACCACTAAAACAAATCAAAAGCTTGTTATCGCTCGAATTTTGCATAAAGAGATAGGGCACACTACAGAACAAAGAGCTGTGCAGCGGCTCGTGCATAAGTACCTCCCAATCATAAGAGGATTGGCACCACCAAGTAGACAGTACCAGATAGGCCCAATCTAGGTCTTGAGGGCGACTTTAACATCGAGGAGATCAGAAGAGCCTTGCATGATCTCAACAACAGGTCGGCCCCTGGCCCGGACGGCATATGAAAGAAGGCCCTTCGTAACCTTGATGACGATTCAATTGAAACCCTGAAGGATATGATCAATGCAGCATGGAAAGAAGGTAGGGTGCCAGAGCAGTGGAAGCTGGTCAGGACGATCCTTATTCCTAAGCCAGGAAAGCCCCTTAACTTGGACAACATGAGGCCAATATCCTTGACATCATGTATCGGCAAGGTTGCAGAACATGCCATACTGCACAGGATAAACAAGTACTTGGAAGATAACGACATATATACAATACAATATGGTTGGATTCAGGGCAGGGCTATCCACACAAGATGCATTGAAGCTTATCAAACACCAGGTCATTGACAACGAAACCAGAGACGTGAGAGCCATTCTGTGCCTAGATCTAAAAAAAGCGTTTGACAACATCCGCCACTCATTCATACTCGAAGCAATATCCAAGCTTCTATGACTACGTATGGTCCTTTCTTACAGATCGGAAAGCCGTGATGAAGATTGCAGATATCGAGAGCGCAGCAATCGAACTAGAAGCAAGGGGCACGCCACAAGGGGCAGTGATTTCACCAATGCTGTTCAACATTGCCATGATTGGACTGTCAAAGAAATTATCGAGTATTGAAGGATTGAAGCACAGAATCTACGCAGATGACATTACCATCTGGTGGACAGGTGGAAGCGAGGGGTAGATTAAGAGCGCCCTGCAAGAGGCGATTGACACCGCAGAAGAGTACCTTCGTCCTTCTGGGCTCAAGTGCTCCTCGAGTAAGTCAGAACTTTTACTGTATCGGACTGCACGCCGGGGATCAAAGCCCAGGGGATGAAAGCCGTTAAACCAGATAGACATCCACCTCCGTACAAATCAAGGAGATGCCATCCAGAGGGTCGACTCCATCAAAGTCCTGGGCATGCGGATAGAACCTAGCGGCGCCAACAGCAAATCTATAGCCAAGTTACCTTGGAAAACAGACAGTGCGGTGCACCTCATACGCAGAGTGGCCAACAAAAAAAATGGAATCAAGGAAGACAACCTCATCAGGTTGATGCTTGCGTTTGTTCTAAGCCACTTCACGTACGAGGCAGCAATGCACAACTGGTTAAGAGCAGAGTCCATGACACTGAATGTGCTCCTCAGGGAAGTTATCAAGAAGGTCCTGGGCCTACCCATACATACAATCACCGAGCATCTGCTTGAGCCTGGCATTCACAACACGCTCGAAGAAATAGCAGAAGCCCAAGAGAGAGCACAGTTTGCAAGGTTATCTACAACAAGGTCGGGGAGAATGATCCTGCAGGAGCTGGGCCAACACCCAATGGCAATCAGGCGCAATTGCAATGATATTCCCAACAACATCAGGGAGAATTTCACGGTGTCTCCTATACCAAGAAACATGCATCCAGAACACAACGTTGGAAGAATAGTAGCGAGGGCCAGGACTATACTTCGTCAAGTCTCAAACGAGGAACGAGGGGTCGTATTTGTTGACGCAGCTTCCTACGCCAATGGGAAAGCGTTTGTGGCAGTGGTGGTCGATGGGGCTGGCCATGGCGTCAACTCAGCGCCGGTCAGGACGAAAGACCCAATCATTGCGGAACAGGTGGCCATCGCCTTAGCACTCAAGATGAACATTGAAGTCGTCTACAATGATTCCATGGCAGCACTACGGGCGTTCGCCCAGGGGACGATCTCTGAACAAACGCTGAGAATACTGCAAGGCAAGAACATAACGCATCATCTTCTGAGTTGGTTCCCAGCTCACCTTGGGCAAATCAACGATTCCCCTCTCAATCTCAATGAAGCAGCACACGAGGCGGCGCGAGAACTCTCGAACCGCACCTCCCCAGGGATGCGTTCTACCGGTGAAGGGGATAACCGGGAAATTCTTACAACATATAACGAGCTCACTAAACATTTCTACCTGTCTAGAAGGATTTTCCCTCCACCTCACAAAAATCTAACCCGGCCCCAAGCACTTACATTAAGGCTTTTGCAAACGCGGATGTACCCTACTTTGAAAATGTTACACATCATGTACCCTGTTTTATAACCAAGTAATCTTTGTCCACATTGTGGGGAAATAGCTTCATTAGAACACATGCTCTGGCAGTGCACCAAATTCGCTCATATATCGAACATCACCTCAGCCAGATGGGAGGCAGCAATCCACAGCTCGTCCTTGGCAGATCAGCTCTGGGCTGTCCACCGAGCCCGCGAAGCGGCTGAGGAGCTCGGCATCTCAGTCCCCAAGTGGGAGCTGCCCACAACACAGTGATCTGTGTTTCGGAGGACCACATAAAAGTTTATGCAATCCAATCCAATCACGGCACCAATACACTTCGACATGTGCCGGCACATGTGTGCGCCGGCCTTTTTTTTTTGTCGCGTCGTGCCGGTGATGCCGCGCCAGACGCCAATATGTCCCTATAGAGATAAGTGGATTTGCCAACTGGCCTTCATCTGCCCACTGACCTTCATGCCATGTACTCGCAGGCGCTCTCCACGCGGCGTTGCTTTGACGCATACGCGTTTGAACGCACATGGCGTCCATCCGCCACAAAGAGAGGCAGCCGTCGTGCTGCCTAAGTACCGTCGTTGGCGCGAAATGCAGCATGTTGAATTTCATATCAGTTGTCACCGGGCCGCGCCGACAGACGCTGGTCGTGCCGACAGACGCTGATCGCACCGGTCAGCCAGGCGTCACACTATAGGCACCCAGCAATGCAGTTTAAGAGATCTGTTGGTAGTGCCGAAACACACAACCTAGCGAGTAGACAGCAAAAGCGAGTCTTTCAATGCGTAGCCTAGCAAGAAGACGCAGCAAAACCGTACTTGCACGTGATTATCATTTTCTTTTTTAGTTGTGAGTAAGGCGGTCACGGCTGATTATGTAAGGGCCCAGGAACCGTTCTTTGAAAACGTACCAAAAAGGGCACCGACACTTCAGCGTGTCACTGTGTTCAGCGAGCGTTTCATTTTCTTAGTATCCCTGGCGATTGGTACCAACAATGCCGAGCCGGCCCAAAGAGCTTCGTCGTGCCCTCTACTTTATTTTCGGGTGTCTATAGAGATCTCGCGTTTTGCTAGAGTGGCGTCACTGCGCCCAGCCTGTGCATGCGTTAACGTTGCGTCGGAGTATATTGAGCCCTTCACGACGCACTCGCCACCGTTTGGCTAGCTTCACATACACCAAACTTGGTATCACGGGAAGTGAATATACGACGAAGATAAAGACACATCCAAACCTGATAATCATATAATGTATTTCACGTAAACCATGAGTACATGCTATGCTCATAGCGGTCTCGCAGCTGTTTCACTAGTTCCACATATACCAAATTTTATATCACGTGACTTGAATGGACGATGAATGTAAATGACATGTTCAAATATGATAATCAGGATATAGATTTCATGTGAACATGTCTACGTGCTACGCTCATAGCACGCTCGCGGCCGTTTTGCTAGCTCCACATATACCCAAGTTGGTATCAGGTGAGGTTAATAGATAATGAAGGTAAATGAAACGTCGAAACATAATAATCATGACATGGAAGTCACGTACAGTATAAATTACCTCCGCCTCTCACTTTTGTGTTGATTTTAATGTGACCTATCTCCCTTCTTCATTCATACTTCGCATATCAGCGAATCCTACTGTACGTGGGATCTGCCATTTTTTTCGTGCAGATCACCAAGGCCATGTTATTACTGGGACCTATTCGACCATTCCAGTGACTATAGTTGGCGCATCGGAAGGCCGAAATGGCGGACGAGGCGGTGATGGTGCGTTTGTTTACGTCTGCGTCGTAGAGCGTGAAGACGGTGTTCATTTGTTTATGACTACTGAGAGACCGAACTGCGTCGCTGTTTTATCACCGCTTGACAGCTTTGGAGCACTGCTACCTGGCACCGCTTGTGTCACTTGAATGACTGAATGGCATACTTCTAACGTCGGTGGCGCTGTTGAGCATTCTTAAGCCCTTGCATCTCGAATTTGACTTGTCTAGTTGAGTGAAACGCAATAAGGTACGCCAAACAAGAACAAAAAAAATGGCAGAACCCACGTACAATGGGAATCGATGACAGGCGAAGCACGAAATAGAAATGTTGATATGTCCCTTCAAAATCAGCAAAACGTTGCGAGATAGAAGTAAATGATCCCGTACATGACTTCCATGTCATGATTATGATGTTTGGATCTGTCATTCACCATCGTCCTCGATTCACGTCACATAATACCAAATTTAGTATATGAGAAGCTAGTGAAACGGCCATTAGTACGCTATAAGCTTGGTATGTTGTGTGCTTACATGACACGCGTGCAAAGATTATTATGTGTGCACCAGTTATATATAATCATTGACGTCACGTAACATCAAGTTTGGTAGACGCTGAGCTAACAAAACGGACGCGAGCGCATCATGAAGCGCGCAATATACTCCAATGTAGCGTTGACGCGCGTGCACGCTGGGCACAGCGAGGCTACGTTAGCAAAACGCGAGCACTCTATTAGTCTGACGCCAGCCACGACCAGCATTCGTCAGCGTGGCCCGACGGCAACCGGTGCCAAATGCGACATGCTGCATTTCGCTACGATTAGTTGCCCCGACAACAGTGCGTCTCCCTCTTTTCGTGACGAAGGGACGCCGCACGCGCTGAAGCGCGCATGCATCAAAGCAACGCAGCGCGGCATGTGCCTGCGAGTATATGACAGGACCGGTGCTTCGCATGGCAACGCCGGCGTGACACGACCAAAAGAACGCTGGCAAGCACACGCGCCACCTTACCTCGAAATGTATTGGCGCCTTGACTGTGACATGTAAATCATGATCTCACATCACACGCATCTCATTATTATGATGCTTGCACCAGTCACATACCTTCGTGATCCACTGGCGTCACTTAAGACCAAGTTTTGGCATATGTGATGCTAGCAAAACGGCCACGAGTGCATCATGAGTGTGGCATGTAGTCATGTTGTTACATGACACGCATGTCGTTATTATCATGCTTGGATGTGTCATTTACCTATGTCGTCCATTTGCATTGCGTAACACCAAGTTTGGTACGCATGAAGCTAGCGAAACAGCCGTGAGTGCATCATGATTGTAGCAAGTAGCCATGCTGTTACATGGCATGCATGTCATGTTTATCATGTTTGCACCAGTATCATAACTTTGTCATCTATTCATGTCCCGTAATACGAAATTTGGTATAAGCGAAGTTAGCGAAACGACTGCCGGCGCATCAAAAGTATGCCATGTAGTCATGTTGTTACATGACATGCATTTCATAATTATCATTTTTGCCCCAGTTACATGACTGTTACATGACGCGCATGTCATGAATTTTATGTTAGGGTCTGTCGTTTGTCTTCGCCATGCAATCATGTCATACCATACCAGTTTTGCAACATGCCTTGTCAATGAACGCACCGCAACAGCTGCAGGACCATGACATGTAAATCATGACATTCATGACACACATATCATAGTTTTCATGTTCTGACTAGTTAAATATGTTCTGCATACAGCCATGTTACGCCAAACCAAGTTTGATATCGATACCTTTATTGAAATGGCCAGGAGAGCTAAAAGTCGTATGCGGCGAGATAGATAGATAGATAGATAGATAGATAGATAGATAGATAGATAGATAGATAGATAGATACGCTCAAAGTCGCCGAAGTTCGCTAAGAAATGCTTCGCATTTAAAAAGTGTTGTGGCACGCTTCACTTGCAGCGTACCCAACGTATTTTTACAGCACACGCAACTTCTGCGAACACCTAACTAATAGTGTCTAATAACGCTACATCTATGGCATGAGTTGCGTCGCACTTGCACTAATACCCTACAATAGAACCTCGGCGCTTCTACCTCTATGCAAGAGCAGCGGATTATGCAACACACTAACAGTGCTATAAATTAAGTCGAACGTCATCACGATTCTTATTCTACTCTACCATGCTATCAGATAAGGAGCATGTATGACTTGAATTCGTGATCTTCTGTTATGATAATATTTCTGTAAAAAATTTATTAGGCTTAGGCCAGACTACATCATGTATTTAAAAATGATTCGGCCACCTGCCTTGGCTGAATCTAATGCGTACATTGAATTTCATTGTCCATGCAATCGAAAATTTCACAGTCAGTATCCGCCTAAGCTCTCGCAATTATGACAACAATTGCCTTTTTTTTTGTCCAAAAATTGTACCCGCTGCGCCCCCCTCAGTAAGCTTTCTGCGACTGATACGGTTTCGCAATCTCTTTAGGATCGGAGAGATTGTGCACGAGTACATTTCACACAAGTTATTTTGCAGTGCCTCAAAAATCAGATCATTATTGAAGAAGCAATGATGTCATGCGATGACGTCTCTTGATATCACATCACACTGACGTCGCGGTGACGTCCTGGGTTTTGGCGGTTTTTTAGTTCCACACTACGTCATATGGTGGCATCATCACGTGATGACATTTTTTCGCATCACTCGGGTTCACGCCGCCCACGTGTGGCGGCGGACAATTTTTCGTTTGCTAAGAAGTGCATGGCTTCGGCCTTATAGCAAAAAATTTGTCCATATGCCGTTCGCGTCTTGCCCTGGTAGGCACTTCTATTTTAAAAATAGGATTCTTTCCAGAAATTACTATTCGGATATCCAGCGAAACAATACACAGGCGCAATGTTGGTCATCTGACAAACATTTGTAGTGTCGTGTCTCCTCAATTCAAAAGGACAAACAGTGGTTGTCAGAGACAGGAAAAATATGAAATGCGCTCTCCTCTTTTTTAGTTTGCTGATACGTGTACAGTTTCTTTATTCAATCAGACAACTGTAAAAATTCGTTTTTTGGGGGGGGAGTGTTTTCGCGATGCAGTGATCAGCGAAGATTTGCTTCGTTGTCAATATTTGTTTGTTACGCTTACTTCCACTATCTGATCCACCTCACTCACCTCGATATTAAAAACGAAATAGGGAGCACTGTTTGCCCCTTTTGGCAAGTATAGGTGTGCAACTAAATAGAATTATGTCCGGTCAATGTGTGTGCATGAGCGTCATTTATATCAAATTGAAGAACAGTTTTGCTTATCAATCGTTTGCGGGTAAGCACGGGCGCCTGCCGCAGACATCCAGGATAACCTTGGTGATACGATCATGGTTCGTATGTTCTTCTGTAAGGGCCCGCATGTATTTCTCGAAAACAAGGCGCGTGATGATGCATCATCCACTTCTCCGTGTACCCTTAGCTGGCTTTCTAAACTACAAAAACACTGAATTGTATCTAATCTGGATACCTACGTGATAACACACAATAGCAACAGATACACCAAAGGAGCAGAATGATATCTTTCTTGCGCTTGTGAATTTTCTACTGTGATACTGGGCTAATGCGTACTGGTGTTACGTGCGTTGTAGAAGTGTCGCGTGTATTCTAAGGCGGATCTGTTCCAGAATACGGACGATAATGGGCGTTGTCATTGGAAATCGTTAAGCTCCACTCGTCTTCCATCCAGACACACCCCTGTTCTTTCTGAATGTTGAGAGATATTTCGATATAACTTCACATGGTACTGTAATAATCACGTGCATACAAGTTGAAGCTGATTGGCATGACCATCTCCAAGCGGTTGCGTAGGCAGTGAACATGGTTGCACACAGCTCTGCAGAGACTTGCTGCTCTAAGATGGTATACAGTCCGCTTCCACGGCTGAATGCTACATTCGGTTCGGACACTTGCGTCAAATTTGGTCGTTTCGCTGCCCACCAGGCACGTTGCCACAATATCTGGATGCAGATGCACAGAAGGCTTGTACACTGTTGTTCTTTATGAAAAGAAACACGCGAACGCGTGGCCTGCGCTCTGTGGTGGCTACCAACAGCACCATCAACGGCAAGTGAAAAAAGCATGTTCGTTTTCAGCGTTATTCATGATCAAGCAAGATAACGTGTTATGGCCGCTAGAAAAGCGCTGCTAGACTACGTTTCCCGATGGTTCACGCAGCGAGCGATATCGGGTGATTACTCTGCAGCTTGCACCGTGGTTTCCAACAACGTTTTATATGTTGGCAGTGAACTACGCATTGCAGATGTGAGCAGAGACAGAGTGCATTCTAGCAGCGTTTGTCTACCGTCCATAACTCGTTATTATTTTTTTATTTGGCAACACATGACGCTGAGAGCAAACGTGTTGTCTTTTGCTGTCGGTTGCTGGTTCTGTAAGCAGCCGCCGCAAGTTGCTTACAGCAGGCCACGCGTTCACGTGTTCCCTTTCATAAAGGATGACAGTGTACATGCTCAACACCAGAAAAGCGGTTTACGACCGAAGCCACCATCTAGCACTCAAATTTAGTGCAGGCGACGAGGTTTCACTAGAGTGAGGTGCACTATCACTTTCAGGCAAATTGCGCCCAATCTTCCAAGGTACTTTCATCATTTTTGGGCGCTCTTGAGAGAACACTTGGCGGGTATCACCTGTGGATTTTGATGCGCACACCGAAAAAGGGAACATAAAAACAACTTACTGGTGCATGTGTCACCAATGACGCCGTGCACCTGCTTCTTCCGATCAGACTCAGCTTATTGACAGCCTTTGCGAATAAGTACAGTAATTACGGCTGGAAAATTAGACATCCGTTGTAGATAAAACCCACCACGACGGTCTAATAGTATCGGTGCTCGACTGCCCGCGCGAAGGTCATGGGATCAAATCCCGGAAGCAGCAGCTATAAATGGAACCAAAATGCCGAAATGAAAGTTGGGTCAACGTACAGGCGGTTTCTAAAAGCCTGAAATAGTTTCTTACCATCATGGTTGTCACCATTCCTTGTTTCGGCACCAAGCGAGTTAGCAGAGCTACGCCCTCGCTCGACAAGTGTGATAGACAAGAAGGGACTTCTTCCTCGCCTTCTGTGTGGTGTATGAAAGAAGCGTTCCGCAAACTTGTGGCACACGTAGAGTCGAGAATAGGACTAACATGCCACTGCCTAAATGACAGGTTAATGGCTTGTGCCCAATTTTTAAATAAAGTCGGCGGAGCCCATCTTTTATTCCACTGCAAAAAATCTGTGTGTGAGCCAATTCTTCCAAAAGGCAACATTCTGGGTAAAGACAGGAACAAATAAGCACGTGAATGCAGGAAGGCGTAGCTTAAAAATGATTGTGATGAAGTGATAAAGCAAGACAATTGCCCTCTGATATTGTACATTGCAATAAGGCTCTGTTGCAGGGCGTATAGAAGCAAACACAATGGCAGGCAGCGTTTGCAGTAGGTCAAGTGGGCCAACCAAAGATAAATGCTCATGTTGACCGCCCCTTGTTCTATATGTCTAAGTGAACAATGAGTGAGCAAAGCGCTACGCACACGAGTGTCAGAAACTAGTTAGTAAAGATATCAATGCAGTAATAACAGGGACAAAGTTCATTCTTTTCAATCTCCTCAGCAATAGCAGCCTAAACATATAACAGTAGACGCATAGCGCCTTCGAAGACGTAACCAGCATTGAGTCGATTCTAAAGCCCGATTTGCGCATTTGATGATCACTTGTTTTACTGCATGCCGCTTTGAGGCACTCACGAACGAGCCGATGCCTTTGAGATAAGGTTACTGACTACATGTTTTTTTTAACATGAAGTGTTTTTAAATATATACCCGCCGTCTTCTTGCACAGCTTCGCAGTGTAACGTATTTTTTGTGGTATAAACCTTTCGTTTGCAATACTTATTATACAGGTTAAAGTGAAACGCAATAACACAAAAGTAAATGATCAATCACTTGCTGTTTATTTGAAACTGATTATTTTTCGAACATAAACTTTTATTCTCTCAGAGCAGTAGCGGGCATCTGCCAACAGTTCGCACATATATTTGACAAAGAAATGTTGAAAATAGGCCTTCGAACAAAAATTCTAAATTTCTGAACAATCAACCCTCTTGCGCAGTGAACGTTCATAATTGCTACAACGACTCTAACTGACAGATCATCAGCTGTTTTTCACTTATCTAGCACTTATTATTTCTTCTTACATTACATAATTGACCACGATTTGGAATAGGAGTTAGAAACCGGGAGCATACTTCGAGGTATGTATTTCTTTACGAGAGCCAAAAGTGCTGGGCGTGTTCATGTAGCACAACCAAAGTTGCACTGTGCAACTGTTCATCGAACCAAAGCAGAAATACACACACAGCAGGGTAATAATCGCAGCAGTCTTTTTTTACCTTTTTTTCCGGGAACCACATACATGAAGACAATCAACCAAGCCGAAAACAAGAAAATATTACACAAGCGTAACGAACAAACTCCGATAACAGCATCAACAGCCAGGGAATACGAATTCTGGCTTTGACGTTAGCAGAAAATCTACAGACTACATGAAAAACATTTATCTTTTTTTAGAGATATCTCGCGATAATGCGACTCTATAGGCTGGATTTACTGCTCTGCCATTGTTAACATGTTGATTCGTTTGATAAGTTAAATACAAACAAGCTTTGAAATTATATGCTTGGTGCCTATGAAGTTGGCATTTGACTGCACCATTTAATAGTTAATGGTAAAAAATTGTCACAAGTGCCATCTTAAATTTCCTATTGGAGCAGATCGACTCAAGACACAGTTTAATCAGGGCTATTTAGACTGTTTTTTGTCTCACTTCTAACTTCCTATTACTGCCCTCTACCATAATAATCTTGAAATCTATTCGAAACAGGGCCATTCAGGTTAACATTCCCACACTTTGCGAAAGATTTCTTTGTGTATTGCAGGTGCCCTGAGCATCTATCTATCTATCTATCTATCTATCTATCTATCTATCTATCTATCTATCTATCTATCTATCTATCTATCTATCTGTCTATCAATCTATCTATCTATCTATCTCTCTATCTATCGATCTATTGATCTATCTATCTATCTATCCGCTTACGTTTGGTTTGGGCGCACTTTTGATCACAATGTTAGCATGGGGTAAACCAAAATTAGTATGGCAGAGAAGGATGGTTTGAGAAATTCGACTCGCTGTCAGTAAGTCAGTTGCCATACCTGAATAGTGTGACGATTTTGTCGCGTACGTTCTGAAACCCTTTCCACAAGACCTGAGGTATGTGCCACCGGTGAATAACAATTTATATCTACCAAGGAACAGCGAGAACAGGCTTGAGTAATTTTAACACGCAGGTGTTAAAAAAAAGCCAATATCGCCTGCTTCTACAAGGTGAACTCAAGATGTAAACGACACGGTAACAGCAGGAATGCAACCTGAGCATTGTGCGCGTCGAATAAGGGTTTTACTAGAGATCCATGGCAGGTTTTGAATCTATTTTTAGATGCAAAGCAGCTTATGCGCAGCTCAATCTGGTGAGCGGCATCACCACGCTCACTGCGCATGCGTCAACTCTCCCGCTCCTTAAATGGGCGCGAGGGAGGTGAGAACACGATCTACACTTGTTAGCGTGAGGAGAGGGAGAGAATGGCGCATGAACAGTGGGGGAGTGGTCGGTTACCGAAGGCCCCCTTCTAGCGTGAGAGCGAGCAGTTAGGAGGAGACGGCAGAGCGCTGGACCACATCGTTTTAAAGGCGATAGTCTTTCTTGGGGACCTTCGACGCAAAAACGTCTGTCTGTCTGTCTGTCTGTCTGTCTGTCTGTCTGTCTGTCTGTCTGTCTGTCTGTGCATTTGTCTGTTTGTCCACACTTCACGACACTGGGTACTTGAAACGGCCGACCCCATTCGTAGCGCCCACCAATGTTCCTCAAGATTTAGCATTCATACTTGGGCAATTGGCAATTATAAGCAATTATTGCGCAAGTATGGGGCACCAAAAGAACAGGTTCATATTTTGCGTGTGCATCTTTTACTAGAAAAGGCATAAATAAGTAATTTTGAGGACCGTAGCGCTTACGACGTTGCACTGACTTGGCAACGCTTGCAAGAAAAGGTGGGTGTTTCCAACACTTTGCTGAGACGCGATGGTGGTGGCACCTACCCGCTGCTTTGCGTTCTACAACTTATCACCCTGAGACGGGCGCGCACACCCGTCTCATAGCCACGTGCTTCGTTTTCCAAGAACACTGCCAGGTGGCGCTCATGTCTCACGTGTGACGTGACTTGATGCGCTCGTTTGCCTGCGCTGCACGCTCGATTCAATTTAACTCCGCACCTCCAAAATTCCATTCCCAGATTTTCTTGCGCAGAACATCAAATAAATTGTTCACTCTCTCCCCACTTTGGACTATCGTCTCTCGACGACATTTGCAGAATACATGCAGATACTGGGCCACATTTTTCGTCTCCCGTTCATGTCTCCGCCGCAGCTGTGCGCTCGTATACGCGTATAATGCTGCGCGCTCGTACCATTACACTCTCTTAGCAACGCTGGGTATTCACTTTGTGGCATACACGCGGTAATACACACAAATGGGAGGGGGCAATATAAACGTTATACCACATAAAGATGGCTTGCACAAGACTTCAGAAATGCAGCTTCTGAAAGAAAACTGGGACTCGGCGATGGCAGCTTTAATGACAAACGAGTTGCATCCACGCGATAACTACGCGGGAGGAATGTCTCTGTGCTTGAGTCATGAGGTATCCTGCATGTGATGTTTCGGTAACATTAATATGAGGTCGCAAACGACGCGTCCATACATGCTGGTGCTCCAACACAGCACTTTCAGTGACGTCAGTAGAAGCTATCTGTACACAACTTTACAAACAAGTGAACAGTACACGGAAATCTACAAGTGCAAACGAAAAATGAAAACACAAGGGAAATGCAGTGCTGCTTCATTACCACATGGTTTCGTTCAGTGGGAGATGGCGAAAATTTTAAAAGTATATCCTAATGTTCGTGAAACGTTCATTGTAGTTCCAGTGTCGGCTATAAACTTTTAAAACGTTACATATGTACCTTTATGATACATCCAGCCCGTCGTGTTAACACCGATTGTAAGTTAGTGCATTGCGCTAAAATTCTCGTATGTAGCAGTGTACAGGGTTATCATTCTCGCAAGCAGCAGCAGTTCATCTCAGTTTACCGCTTTCGCACTTTTCAGATCAGCTAGCGCCACCGTGCGGAATTTTTCGGAAGCTGGAAGACGGTAACGATAGGTTGGTGTGGGCACGTTGGTGTCGTGCTGCATCAACGCCTTCTAAAAAACTTATGCCTAAAACGTGAGCCGCGAACGCGCTTCCATACCTTCTGATTTTACCCTCTTCTTTCGGTACGAAGGCAAGCGTGTCGGACGGCCGCCTTCTGCGAACACATCAATGCTCTCACAGTTGCCTCCGAGCAGCCGTGATGTCACGTGGCAGAGCGGTACGGGTACGGTTATGTCACGTGACTGTGTGGTACGGACGCCAGCGGTCTCACGTGGCGGCTGGTTGCAACACAAGGCAGGAGGCATGGCCTCCGAGATCGCGTGCTGCAGGAGACTCCAAATTTAAAAGAGAGAGAAGTTCCAGGCATCGTTTAAGGGGCGAAACTCCTTATAGCGGAACCCGTTCGCCCCTCGTAGCTGTTGTAGTATGTAACAAGTTAACATTTTGATCTCCAAGGTGGTGCTGGTGAGAGACTTCTTCTGTGCGTTGTTGAACAATAAAAGATAGTGCTCAATGTACATGCCAATGGCTGCTAAAGGGGAATGAGAGACAGGAGCATTCGGCTATTAGCTAACGCGCATGCTGCGATCCCCATTAGCAGCGGTTGGCATCTACATTGAGCACTATCTGGCAAAAAAGGGTTGCTACGTTATACTCGCTGGGTGTAACCTCCTTAATTTTAGAAAGGTTTAGTGAGCGTTGAGCCACAGTGCCATGAATACAATGAACAATAGTATATACCATGAACGCGAGGTGGTTAAAGGTGCAAAGTAGATACAAAGCACAATCCGAAAGAAAGTAAAAGCCGAATTCTCATGTCTCTCATTTCCCATTACAAGCCATTGGCATATACATTGAGCACTATCTGACAGGAAAACGTTGTTACGTTATACTCGCTGGGCGTAACCTCCTTGGTTTTAGAAAGGTTTAGCGAGCGTTGGGCCGCAGTCCCATGAATAGAGTGAACTAGTATATACCATGAACTCGAGATGCTTAAAGGTGGGAAGTAGACCCGAAGTGCAAGCCGTAAGAAAGTGTGCGTGTGCCACCTCTCGTTTAGTCCTTGGAATGTCCGCTGGAAGCGGTGCTTCTATATAAGGAATATATGATGAAAGTATGCGAGATGGTGGTACTTCGAGTGTTGAATAGATGTACGAACGGACACACAGACAGATGCATGGATAGACGCATGAACGGACGCAAAGGCGGATGCATGGATGAACGCAGGGACGGATGCACGAACAGACGCACGCACGGACGGACGGATGGGCGAATAGACGGTCACACAGACGAACGCATGGATGGACGGAAGCAAGAAAAAGTGGACGGACAAATGCTTCACCCCATTCTCCATTATTCACTCCGAAGATATGCTGCCATTTTTATCTGGGAGGCGTTGGCTCCACCATAGCAAAAAGCGGGCTAGGAATGAAGAGCAATCGCATGCGTAGCGTTTCTATCTTCGAAAATCCCCCTGTTTTACTGCGTCCGTGTCACTCGATTACTTCGAACAATCTTTTCGCAGCTAAGCTGGCGCGGAAACCACACATATTGCCATAAAAGTACTGTGTGGCACTTTCTTTACACCAGCGCTACCGCTGTTACCTCTAAATTTGTGCATATCGCATAGAGTTTGCACAATAAGACCAGCGATAAGCGGTGCCTTTCCTTCGACAATACATTGCTGTGTTTAGCGTTTAGTGATACCAGAGGCCCCGAACGCCGCGTGATTCTCGAGACGCGCACGTTGTCGGGTAGCCTCCATCAACTCTCAACCCACCATACTGAAACGCTCTCCACGCCCCATAAAGGTGCTGGAAAGTGCGAATTGTTACGATCATGCTGCGATTCGTCACTGTAGAGGCTGTAGGTTGTACCGGGAGCCCGACTACCTCGAGTGTGCTGCCAAACACATCGGCAGACGCCGAGTGCGTCCGCCGCGGGCACTCTGTGCGTCACTGAGAGACGCTGGATGCGTCTAACTACGTACCTGCGCCCTCCTCCTCGAGCGTTTCGGAGCCTATAAAAGGCCGGCACATGAAGCGTCGAGTGCCGCCATGGTGGTCTAATGGATAAGGTACTCGGCTGCTGATTCGCAGGTCGCGGGATCGAATTCCGGCGGCGGTGGCTGCATTTTCGATGCAAACGGAAATGTTGTAGGCCCGTGTGCAGATTTGGGTGCATGTAAAAGAGGCCCAGGAGGTCGAAATTCCCGCAGTCTTCCACTACGGCGCCTCTCATAATCATAAGGTGGTTTTGTTACGTTATACCCCACATATCAGTCAGTCAACTTCTACTGTCAGAGTGCTTCCTCATCCCGGGTTTGTACCTACGTTGTGAATGCACTGTTTCGTTGCCTTCTGGCTTCCTTTTGCCTTGCCACTGCCTAAATGCTCCCTGCCCTGTGTTGACCTTAGCGACACGCTAGAAGCCAAGGGGCCTCTCGTTACAACTGGTGGCAGTGGTGGGATTGCATTGGTCCTTGCAACTTGAGCCAGCTGAAGCATGGACAGCACAATAGAAGCCGCTACTGCAGCTACATGAGTGTATCACTTTTCCCTTTTAGGATTTGCCAGTTTTAGGATTGCCAGAGAGGTTTGTACTTTGAAGCTGCCAGGTACTTTCGGTCAATATTCAGCCCCTTTGCATAATCGCACTTTGTGAGATTGAGAGAAAATAGATAGAAAGTTTTAGATCTGAACTCGTAGTCATGCGTCTCAATTCTCTATGCAAGCCTGATTGATATTACTAGTTGCGGAACTCAGAGTCGAGGTAGGGAACGCCATACGGAAGTCGAACATCATTCAGACGTTCTTGCCTCAGAAAGAGACGACAGCGGGCTTATTAAATCTCGTAAAATTGTTGAAGGGCACAAGTCAAACGAGGAAAACAGCCGGGCTGAAGCAAAACAGCATCAGGCATTCGAGGAAAAGAGGTGTTCTGATGTAATAGGAAGATTATGCTTCAGGTACAATTAAAGTGGTCTGAGCATCAGACAGTGCTGGCGAAGTCGGGTACAAAGCTGTAGACAACTCACGTCACATGCATCGTCGGAAAACATCTAATAGCTCAATAAATTATGAAAAAAAGCAATCAGTTAAATAAATCCATGGGTTATAGCGTCCCAAACCAGTCGAACAGCACTTTTAAAACACTTAGAAAAGACCCGGAACAGAGACGCTTTGAACTGCGTTCGCTGAAACGCGTCTGTGTACCGCTGCATGAGAACACTTTTACGCTCAGTGGAATATCTAGACACACCTTGTGCGTGCTCCAACGCAGCAAAAAAAGGGTTTGACCCACATATCAGTCTTTGCGAGACGCATCGAAACGTGAGCGTCTGAAAGGTGTCTTCCTGCGTGACATGTCTTCAAGCACCTTGATTTGCGTTGAAATCGATTGGTGTACATACCATTTTGGAGGACGTGTCGTCTCGGGGCAGAGATGCCTTGTCAGCAGCATTATCTTTTGCTGTTTACTAATTAAATAAGGCCACGCCAGTTTGGCCACACTCTTAGTACTCTGTTAAACACAATCTAACTTTCTGTTGAGATCCACCTACTCATACTCGTAATCATATACGTTCTTCCACACATGGCACGGCGTTCTGTTTACTTGCATGTGCGCTTGCACGCTTTTGTCTATCTGTCCCAAACAAATCATATCTGTTCCAACGTTAGAAGTCTGGCAGTTTTGCTCAATGAGCGAGTCCTCTGCGAAAGTCTTGCTATCATCTCACGCGCAAACATTCATGCATGGTTCACTGTTCCTTAGTGCATTGGTTCAAGAACCTCTTTGCAGTGACGGAGGATGCTCATTCACGACCGCCAAGTCTTGTTCAACACCACAACGTGCTTCGGCTTCCACAAGATGCAATCGAAGTGACAAAATCTTCTTTTCTAACGTCACCTTCTCGCGAGCCATCTTGACCTGATGCCTTTGTACGTGCAAATCACGCTCTGCCTGCTCGCATAGGGTCTCACCTTCGGTAGTCTGCTCTTCTTTGTCATGAGCTACCTCCTCTCTCATCTACTCACTCAGTTGGTCTACGGTTAGGCCTAGCTTACCAGCGATGTTACTCAGCTCACATAAATTCATCCTGCGGTCGTTATGTTCCACTTGAAAGAAGTGAAATCAGGCTCACCCAACGGTAGGCACCATTGGATGATATTCTTCGAAATATTTGAATTGGACGGAACTCGTTGTGTCATTGACCACAACGTCCGTAAGAAAGACGGTGAGGCTGTTTCGTTTTTCGCCCGCTTTAAAAAAACAACACACGAACGTACGATACACGACACGCACTAATGGCATCTTACAACCTACGTACAGCGCTCTGAGAAGTCAAAAAAAACAAGTCTAGTCTAACCATAGGCGAAAGCCTCACCGGTGAGCGCTTGTATATTGGGGTTTCGCAGACGTCTACTGCGAGCAGATACGTGCACGGGGAGGCCATCGTTAAAGGAATCCAGGGAAGAGCAGGGCGACGCTCAGATGGAGGCACGACGGGACAGGCAGGTGCCGAAGAAAGGGCTGACTAAGTCAGGGAGTCTTCTCCTTAGACGCGGGGACCAGGGTACAGTGTACAGTGTACTAATCTACACTTCTAGTACACTCTAACCAGGGGCCACAGCCAAGCACACGAGCTAATGCCCAACAGTGCCCCTCGTGACAGCGGTAGCTTCCCGCTGGCTCTGTAAAATATCGCAGCTTGAGGTCAAGCGAAACAGGCCGCTCCCTCTCTTAGAACTCTGCCAGGCACTCGGGGAAAATCACGACCGTGACGCTGCCGAACAGCCCCCAGCCTGCTTGTCGCCGAACAAACCACCTTCCAAACTGCCGTGGCACTCATATCGTCGAGTCGGCCGCTTCTCGTTGGTACTTTCTTTTTTGTCGTATTTACAGGTCATTGGCCGCTGAAATCACTGTGGTAATGACTGATTGGGCCACTTTGCTCTTTTTTTGTCCGTTTTCGTATTCACCCGGCTTCTGTTTGCGCGTGTACTATTCGTCTTCTTATTTTTAGTGTCCCGCACTTTTTCTGAGGCACCTAATTAACGGACACCCTGCACACACCACACCTTTCACGTACTTTTTCGGGTTTCGCAGCAATAAACCTTCCAGTCGTCTTTTCTTGATTCCCTGTACACTCACGACAACTTGTTCAGTGCGGGAACTCTTACTAGAATTTAAGCATTTCAAACGATCAGACAATGCAGGCCAGAGGTATACAATTGATGCCTTAAATATGAATAACATGGGACACTGTACTACTAACTACCTTCTAAATTAGCCAAGAAATATTGCATCGTCCAAGAACCAAAAACTCCCTCATTGGTTGGACCTTTAACTACAAGAAAACAGGTACGCAAATGTCAGGTGATGTTATTCTCCGCAAAAATAGTATGTCGCAGTTCTAAGTTTTCTAAGTTTCTACCGCCCCAGCCCATGTTGTAGGCAACGTTGCATATGTTACCAATCATTCATGTGAATGCACTATTAGGACGCAATTGACTGCTGAAACCTGTTACGTCACACCCACGAAAACGCCTCAAAGATCGCGCAACTTTGCACTTGGTCGCAAATTTACCCTTTTCTCAATCACGCGTCAATAGCTGGAGGACGCCTGCTTCTTACTGCTGCCTCGTTACAGGTTGTCAAACTTTCCTTTCATGGCGAGAGTAACCAGTGATGACACTGCAGTGATATATGTATCTTCATCACAAAATTGCCTTGCTAAATATATGTAAATCAGATGAGATACTGAAAAATGAATTCAGAGAAGTGATAGAATGTCTGATTTACGGTAAAATCTAAATGTTCTACTCTAAATGTTCTAATCTACAAATAAAAACACCGTTATGGCCAGCCTAGCTCAATGTCTTCAAGCATAATGACAAATATAAAGTTCAATAATCAAAGAACAATTGATTGAGCCGAAGTTAACAATGGCAAAGACCTGTTCATTGTTCTGCAGGTAATTTCATATATATTTGTTCTTCATAGGTAAATGCACGAGATTATGTCGATAGTATTTTGTCTTTAATTGCCTCTTCTGCGCAGGAGAGGGATGTCGTTCAATCATTGGATGCCGTAAGCACAATTCGTACTTATCTGTTTCATTGCAACTTCTTATCTTGCTTTATTTCAGACTGATGATAGTGTTTTCAAGCTATCGTTCAAGTGGTGGCAGAGAAATCCAGCACATTGCATCGAAACTTAAGCTAAGACCTCAATTTCCGGTCATTCACTATAGGTGCACAAAGAGAGCGATGGCATGGCTGAGTTTTCCCCTGACTTGGATTGTCGTTGCTTCTATAGCATGCACAGCCGTGTTAAAAGGTACGATTACTTTTAATATGCGCATATTCTGTTTTCAATTTCAATTTGATTGGGTTACTCGTTCATTGTGTGAAATTCACAAATTTCGACGTCAAATCTATATGTCATGTTCAGTGATAAATTGTCTCCATGAGCATGAAAAACACTAGCCCAGGTTGAGTATGGTGCCATCTTAAAAGACTACAAAATCTCATTTTGTCCATGTTGTGTTATCAAAGTGTGAAGTTTAAAGCATTGTGCTTGAAACATGTTCTCTATTTCAAGCCAACGGCAAAAAATAGTGAATAAATTTTACAGGTAAACAGGGTGTGCTATTTGAGAGAGAATTTCTTACACCAAAAATTTGTGATTCGCTGACGCCTCCAACTTTTCGCGAAATAATAATCAAGCGTTATACCGCACGGCGTTTTGGTGCGATCATCGAGTCTCATAGAAGGGCGCTGATCGACCCAGGACATGAACTACAAAGCAATACGTGTAGGCCGAGTATTTCAAAGAGGTGACTTCGCTTTTGCTAGGAAGCAAGGCGCTCAGCAAAGTTCGGGCATTGACCCTGAATGCAAGAAACGAGAACTTTAGTGACGATACATGTCGGCTGGTAAAGTTCCGCGTTAAACACTAACGTTTCTTTCTCGCTTGGTGGAAAAATTCGCAGGTTTACATTTCCTCTGCAACCATTCAGGCACCAATAAGGTCACGCTCGCCCAGTTTCTGATTATGCACGCGAGATGTCTCACGTTTGTGATTGCACCCATACGGAAAGCTGGTAGTTTCTGTCGCGTTGTTATGAGATACCACAAACTGTACTGTACGTGAAGGAGGTGATGGCAGTTGTGAAGTTCCAGCGATGGGCATCAGAATGCCTGTAACAGACGACCGACAGGCATGGAAGGTCTACAGTAGAGCGTAAGTAAACTCGTGTTGCATGCGCTGGCAGTTCTCGTTGGAGTTCACGCGTTCTCAGAAATTGATTATGGTGCACTATGTTCTGTGCAAATCCAGAGTTCATTCCTTCATCACTGGTGAACTGATCACTGAAAATTTTGTGTGGTTCGAGGCTGCTCTTGTTCACGCTAGTGTGTGTGCTGGAAACATGAATGCACGTATGCTGCGTGGTGAACTATTCTGTACAGTTCTGGATCTGTTCAGGTAAAGAGAAACATTGGTTGCACCCTTGCAAACAATAGAAGATACCTTGCCGTAACGCTATCCTTTCAGGGAGCCGAGGGAAGAAAGCTACGAAAAAAAACTAGAACACACCTCGTTTTTTTCGCGTATTTAAAGGTTCTAGCACATATTCGCAGCGACGAAGTTTTATGTGAGTTGGTATAGTCCGTTCGCACGTGCACTTTTGATTGAGACCAAGTGAACAATTATCATCAATTAGTACCTTGCCTTCGCAGATTGCACAATAAAACATCTACGATTACTTCATTGCTATCAATACTCACTGTGCAACGGAAAGTCTGCCCAGAAAATAATGTGTGCAAAATGGTGTTGCCAACATACAGAATATCTTACGAAATTTTACTTATTGCGTATCGTAAGCATGCTTCGATGCACGTAGTAAAGTAAAAAAATGTTGACTAAAAGCTACCACTGCGTTAGGGCGTCTTAAAATTAAGGCAATAACATAAAAATCAACCCCATAGGCATGAAGTCATAGGCGTCGACAAAGAAAGTTGCTCAGCAAAGCAATCGAAACGAAAATGTAAGTATTAATGTACAAAAACACGCTGCATATACCTCTTATTCCTCGTTGTAAGCAGAACCCTCCTTGACCTGTCAAGCGCACTTCAACCCGATGACTACGCCATCTACCCTTAACAAAGATTAAAAAATAATGATTTCTTTTTCAACCAGATTTGTAATCACAATATCGCGTTTTCGAATACTAGTACATGCAGTGGTGTGGTGAGAGGCCATTGATTCAATTGGTCACTGTACCTCTCATTATTTAAATTTCATCTTACAGTACTACCCCACCGCCGTGGTCTAGTGGCTAAGGTACTCGGCTGCTAACCCGCAAATTTAGGGATCGAATCCCGGCTGCAGCGGCTGCATTTTCGATGGACGCAAAAATTCTGTAGACCGGTGTGCTCAGATTTAGGTGCACGTTAAAAATTCCAGGTGGTCTAAATTTCTGAAGCCCTACACTACGATGTCTCTCATAATCATAAGGTTGTTTCGGGACGATAAACTCGACATATCCATCAATTATTCTTACAGTACTTTTACTTACTCTCTTCACAACCATGCGCATGAAGAAAGAGGGATGTTATGACTTGATATATATCCATGTACACCATCTGCTTACACTACCGCTGATTGTGACGTCACAGAGAAAAGCTGATGCCTGTGCCCCCCTCCCATCGCGTCTGTGAGAACACCCCCCCCCCCCCCGAGAAACACTTCTGGCAATGCCCCTGCTGACACCTGTCGAACAACATGCTTTAAATCGACTTCTTTCACTACAAGGCTTTATGTAGTGTTTTTTCCCATATCGGCTGCCAGTAGCATCGTCGGTTTGTGGTAAGACATCTCTTTGCCGCGCGAACTACCCGAGTTTCATCCTCAATG
Organism: Rhipicephalus annulatus; assembly: GCA_013436015.1. Lineage (NCBI taxonomy): Eukaryota > Metazoa > Arthropoda > Arachnida > Ixodida > Ixodidae > Rhipicephalus > Rhipicephalus annulatus. The sequence continues at coordinate 910,838 of WOVY01010157.1, read as the reverse complement.
GGAATGAAATTTTTATTCTTTATTTTATTTGTCTCTTTCTCAATATTTCTAACACAACCAACGGTGCCGACAGTGACGGCGGAATTTTTGCGACACGAGCTGTCTAACGCTGTCGCGTTAAATTGAGGGCGATCCGCACAACCGCCAGCACTGCGCTAATGGTGGCCAGCGTAGCAGCCGACAGAGTTGGCTTTCTCGCCCCTCTATATAAGCCAGCGCCGTGGCGTGGTATGTGCGGGCGACGTATGAAGCTCTCCCATTGAGTGACGTGGCAGTTTCGTGACCCGAAAAAAGTATTAAAGGACGATGGTATTTCTGAGTCAGGTTCTTTTTTCGCGTCGGCAATGGCCTCACCTTCACAGGTTGCTGATTCTAGATTTACCCAAAGTGCGCCTCGGGAACTCCGCCTGAAAGTGTTTGAGGATGGACGTGGGCTCGGTTTTTGATAAATTAGTGGCCCTTTCGACCGCGGCTCATGCTGTGGCTGGGAGTGATGAAATTGTCACGTTGACCGATACTCTTTGATTGCAGACGGGCGTTCCCAATTCTTTGGCCATTGAGGGTTTACGCGAAACACCTGAAGTCCTGCTCGCCGGTGTTTGTACATTCGGTCCAAATTGCCAGCTTCGCCGAAGTGATAATAAACAGGGATTCAATCAGGAGTGTGCCATATATACACTATTCAGAATTTCACCTCTGGCAGGGGTGGTGTGAACTTAGTGAGTGGCTGCCGGAACGAAAGCAGGTGTGGAGTTTCCTCTCACTGCCTCAGCGTACGAGAGTTCTGGCTGCACAGGTAACGGCAACTGATGATGTGACTGCGGCTGCTGTTCACGAACTGTGTGCCCTAATTTCTCGCGAATCACCTCCTCCAACGACGCGACCGGTGCCGGGTTTCCGTTCAGCTAATGCCTCTGCAGCTCCTCTCAAACCGGATCAAGTATCGCAACACGTCAATGCTATTTTCGAAGACTTCGGAACTGCGTCTATAGTTGCGTTGGTCACATCGCAGTTGTAGTACCTCACCTGCTGTTGAATGGTTTTTTTTTCAATTCCATCGCCTTTGAGCGACAATTCGTGACGGTTCTTTGAGAGCTTGGTACCAAACCAGCATAAATCTCCTGTTTCCCGCCCCGCATCAGATGCCGAAGCTTCTTATCGTCACTCATATTAGTCGCTCATAAACAAGCTGGGCATGTCTCCTACATAGGTCGCCGCGCTGTAGTTCCTTCATCGATCTCTTGCTTGCAAAGCAGATTGAGCTCTTTCTGTGCGGTCTGTGTCCGGGTAAGTAACAGCAGCTCAAGTCGGAAATTGTTCCTATACCGTAGGGTACCTTCTTGGTTTTCGAACCACGCTCGTTCACTGTCCTGCAACACGATATAGACGGGATGGAGCTTCCTGTCTCCGTTCCACCTCTTGCAGTCAGCAACACACTCAAAATCCTTCAGCCAGTCTTGGGCGACTTCGTAGGAGTTACCATGAACACTCGTTTGGGCGTCAGTGGCTGATCAATGACGACGTTTGTCGTGGTGCTCTGGCACGTAAGCAGTACTAATACTCAGAACAGCTTATGCTATGGTTGGCTCTTGAAACAGAAGAAGTTTGGGAAGCTCACCATGTTAACGACAGCTGGTGTGCTGGCGGACAGGCATGAAGTCGTTGGGTTTGAGTCAGTGGTGCTTCAGGCTACCCTTTTTAACTTGAACTGGGCTTAGTATTGTTTCACCCAGAATTCAGGCAGACTCAGAATAACTGTTTGATACGGGGCAATCATGTGCCTGAAAATTAACAAAGGTGTTCCACGCAAGAGACTAATAAAAGAAACGACAGCTTTTCGAGAGAGCCTCTGGTGGTTGGCATTGGCTGTGCCATTGTAGACAGTCTTGCATGCGCTCTCACTTGTCTAACCGGGCTGCCGAGAATTCTGGGGGTGACACTGACTGTGTCGGAGTGGTTTTTGGAGGCATTGATCGTCCTGTGACATAACGCGGTGAGCGGCAGCAGATAAGACATGTGGCAGGCATATTTTCCGTGTCTCCAAGCCGAGCTCCCGTCTGGTTGCGTCATCAATGACGACTACTTTGGCATCGAACGCTCGTGACACAAATTCGAAGTCAGCAGCCTTGTTCCTATATTCAGCCTCGATCAACGAGACATAGTTGAACGGGGCGGGAACGTCACTGCCAACAAATTCCTGGGCCAGTCTGCGAGAAGGCGGGACCGTTGAATCTAGAGTCGTGGTTCTGGGGACCTTGTTGCGGATTAAGTTGTTGTCAGGTAGCAGGAAACTTCGCATGGGCGAACATCCACAAGCTCGACTAATGACTGTGGTGATGGTCCGGTTGATTGAGAGGCGGCTGATGCCGCCACACCGTAGGCAGATTCAATCAAGCACTGTCGCGCTGGCCAGCTCGGAAGCAGGCTACCATTTCCTATGACTTGGAGGCAGTTTTGGTTTGTGTCGTGCCCAGTAGGCAAGTGGGTTGCAAAGTGTAGTTTCGGTCCCGGGATGCAAAACCCACCTTGTGGTATTTGTCACTGCCCGTCACGAGGTGTTCCGGGAAGCTTACTGAGAAGTCGCCGCTGGACAAAGATGTATCGTCATGGCCGTGGCACTAAGAAACTCGGTATCTGAGAGACAGAACACTTGTGCAGGACGCAGCCATATTGTTGAAGTGGCGAATAGAGGCGAAGTGGAGATGTTGGATGTGTGCTGAAGTCCGCGAAATCAGTAATCAAAAAAAGCACGAATGATTCAAGCAATAAAAATCACGTGTTCAAGTCGGAACCAAACTTGGGCCATCCCCTTGAAAAGATTGTGTTTTTCACAGAGCAATTTGAGTGCTTGAAACGACTTTGTAAGAAATCGCTATGCAAGTGTCATGTAGTGCTAGAATTTCCCTTATATAAGAGCACTATTGAACCAGGCGTCACACTATGTCAGTGTCGCCCAGTGATTGAGTGATATATTTGTGTACCCATTCGAAAGTGCTGTAAAATACTTTATCATAATCGCCACGATCATAACCATCGCAATCCCCACCATAATCTTCAGAACCAGCAGCATCAATGAATTGTTTGAATGTATACACAATGTAATTGCAATAGGCAAGTATTCTTTGTATTACAGTTTAAAGTGGCGAAACCTGACGTGCACTGATGTTCATCTCCCCAAGTCACGATATATGTGTTAATCGAGATGGAAATTTGGCAAGCGTATGAGACGATGCGAATGAGTTCCAGTGACGCTATTGCGTCCGACGTTCAAACAGGAACCCATGTGACCTAACGTTTTCGTTGCCACAAGCCTGGGATTGCAAATTTGAGAGGCACTGTGCAAACTTCTAGGTATTGTACCCTAACAAAAATAATATAAGACTAAAAAAGCATTGAATGCACGTATATGCAAATACCACGTTCATAAGGGATGCATAAGACGTTAGTACATGTTGCTTTTTTGTGTCGGTATGAATGTCTGCTAAACCGCTCGCTGCGTTAAAACTGGCTGACTGAACAGTGACAACGGCAAAGCCAATAAACCTACTTGCGTGTTCCTATTGGGTTAGCTAATGAGCGTGAAAGTGAATATTTTAGTCGTTGCTTTTGTGGCACAGAAGTTTTTGATGCTAGTAAATACAATTTTTACGATAAAGCTTAGTATGCCTCTCTCAGATAAATACTGCACAACTACGAATATAAGTAAACATTAGCTCACGTTGTCTGGTAATTGCAGTGAGTTTTTGAACACTACCACAGCTTTAATGTGCTTATTTTTAGCATTGTTTGGTAGTTCCTAGTTATTCTTGAACAGTATAAATAGCATGAAACCAGTTATGTATGCAGCTACGAGTATACATCTATATATGCCAAAATTTCTTCTACTTCGCTCATTTGACTAGCACTATCCCACACGACTGGGAACACTTAGAAACTGACTGCGCTGTGTTAATAATCTCTTTAAGTGCATTCGATTCAGTGATTGACCGATATGATTTATATGTGGCGTTTAATGCCCCAAAACTACCATACGATTATGAGAGACGCCGTAGCGGAGGGCTCCGGAAATTTCGACCACCTGGGGTTCTTTAACGTGCTGCCGAATCTGAGCAGACGGGCCTACAATATTTCCGCCTCCATCGGAAATGCAGCCGCCACAGCCGAAATTCGAACACGTGACCTGCGGGTCAGCAGCCGAGTACCTTAGCCACTTGACCATCGCGGCGGGGCTCCCATTCAGGGAGAACAGGCAAAGAATGAAGACGATTGGGATAAGGAGCATGTTTATTCAAATTGGATCAATGCAAATTTCTCAACAGCGCCTATTGTCTACATGAACTTTTCGTCTATATCTCTTTTTCGCTTCAGAAAATAAATACTCACAAACTTTGTGTCATAATCATGAACAGCTGCGTTCCTGCTCATGCTTGTGAGATTTAGACATTTATTGAACAAGTTAAAAGTTTGTTTTTCCTGCTTGCTTCTCTCTCCCTTTATTAACTCTCTCTGTAATAAAGCACATTACTAATGAAGCTAGATTATACGCAACGTGGTTTTGTGAATTTCAAATTTGCGGTGAATCATCATCATCATCAGCTTCACTACGTCCACTGCAGGACAAAGGCCTCTCCCATGTTCTGCCAGTTAACGCGGTCCTGTGCTTGCTGCTGCCATGTCATACCCGCAAACTTCTTAATCTCATCTGCCCACCTAACCTTCTGTCTCCCCCTAACCCGCTTCCCTTCTCTGGGAATCCAGTTAGTTACCCTCAATGACCAGCGGTTATCCTACTATCTACGCGCTATATGCCCGGCCCATGTCCATTTCCTCTTCTTTATTTCAACTATGATATCCTTAACCCCCATTTGTCCCCTAATCCACTCTGCTCTCTTCTTGTCTCTTAAGGTTACACCTACCATTTTTCTTTCCATTGCTCGCTGCGTCGTCCTCCATTTAAGCTGAACCCTCTTTGTAAGTCTCCAGGTTTCTGCTCTGTAGCTAAGTACTGGCAAGATACAGCTGTTATATACCTTCCTCTTGAAGGATAGTGGTAATCTTTCTGTCATAATTTGTGAGCGCTTGCCGAATGTGCTCCACCTCATTGTTATTCTTCTAGTTACTTCAATCTCGTGGTTCGGCTCTGCGGTTATAACCTGCCCTAAGTAGACATAGTCTTTTACAACTTCAAGTGCACTATTACCTATCTCGAAGCACTGCTCCTTTCTGAGGTTGTTGTACATTATTTTCGTTTTCTGCAGAATAATTTTAAGACCCACCTTTCTGCTCTCCTTGTCTAACTTTGTAATTATGAGTTGCAATTCGTCTCCTGAGTTACTCAGCAATGCAATGTCATCGGCGAAGCGCAGGTTACTAAGGTATTTTCCATTAACTCTTATCCCTAACTGTTCCCACTCTAGGCTTCTGAAAACCTCCTGTAAGCACGCGGTGAATAGCATTGGGGAGATTGTGTCCGCTTGCCTTACACCCTTCATGATTGGTATTCTGTTGCTTTCTTTATGAAGCACTATGGTAGCAGTTGATCCCCTGTAGATTTCTTCAATATACAACAAATAAACCGGACATCGGTACTACACGGTGCCCCACGATGGACCATATTGGTACGAGGATGCATTTCATGCCAAATCCACCTGCGTTTTCCCGATATTCATGAATATGGCAGAAATAATTTCCACAAGCTTTTCAAGGTTTCAAGCTCCTGCTCGTTTATTTCCGTTGGGCATAATTTTCAGGCCAACCTATGAGTCTTATTACAGTTCAGCCAGTCTTCCCTAAGCGCTTACAGGAGATGACTGTCGCATGGGTATTTTAAAAGTCGCACTCGTATTTTATTATACAGTACTATTCGACCGAGATGATATAAGCTTTAAAACATTGCCTAACTGTCTGCTGGCGATTTTTCTTGAATGTCTTGCGCCAATTGTTGTGACGTGTGAAGTTCTACAAGATTCGTGCTTCCGCCTTTTCTACTTCGAGCTTTAGTTAGAACCTCACCATGCATGTTGGTCTTATGCAGCACACACAGAAAAAACTTTGTGTCATTTGAGTCAGCGCACACTGAATTGTTAAGGAGGTCATTGAGGGCTTGTTTCACAAACGTTTTGCGTAAGTCGTGCGTACGCAGCATTGACACAAGCTTTCTGAAGCAAATTGAGCACCTGTCTATGCAGGGTATCCTTCCCACGTGCGATCAGCCGTAGCGGAAAGCTTGTTCAGAGGCACGAAACGTGCCGACAGGGTGCAGGATCAGGTGCCAACTCCTATAAAGAAAGCCGCAATGGTGCCGTACATGCATGGGTTGTTACAAAACCGGAGAAACTTCGCACAGCTTTGCGACATGGTGTTGGCACTTACTGCCCCCGAAAAACTCTCCGGGTTGTCGGTGAATGCTTTCCCCAGGGGCAACGACATGTATGAAACAAAGTACCGCAATCCTTTTCAGTCGTGTCAGCAAGGAATCGAGTGTTACACGCCACTCTCATGGGGCAAATACTAGGTCAGACGAATGCGCCGGTGTCTCAAGCACCGCTCCGTAGAGCGCCGCAAGAACTTTTCAGTAGTAGCCCCGATACACTGTTGAGTCGTTGGCTGCTGCCCGCACTTCGAGGATAGCACTGTCTTTGCCAGGCATGGGAGGCGAATTGTTAGAGAAATTTCATAAGCAGTGGAGTTCTAAAAGCTATGTGACAGATATGTCAGCAGTATCTCATTTTTCCTTCTACGATATAGAATGTAAGCTGCCTACAGCCACCACTTTTTAATAGTTTTTAATTCCATGTTTTATACATTTTAAATACTTATTTTAACCTTTCTGGCATTTCGTATGTCTTATCATTTTTTACTGTTTTGCTGACTTGCCTTCTTTGGCTTTAACGTGTTTGCCAGTTGGCTTAAAAAATAATCAGGTTCCTCTTTTTCGTACACCTGTGGAGTACTTGGTGGTTTAAAACATTTGGACTTCACTGTCGCTCACCATTCATTATTTCAACGTGATGGCGTTAAAAAGCTTGTTTCGAACAAACTCCGGCGTCGGTGTCTGTGTCATTGGTTGTGGACGAGCAATCATTGTCTTTTGAGTGAGTGAAAAATGGAGAAAGATTCAAATAAAATAAATGTTAAAAAATGCCACTTCGAGTGAGTATCAAAAGCCGGGTCGTTTCCGGTAAGAAAGTGTCCTGCCACACAGCCACGCGCCCGTTTTGAAATAAAGCGGGAACAACTTCGTATGCTTGGAAACAGAGTGAAGCTAACTTTCATGCTGTAAGAACACGTGCATCCTGAATATACGGTTCACAATAAACCATGTAATATTGCACTATTTATGCGGGAAAGCAGCATTCACTGCAATCGGACGTCGGAACATGTGATTATTATAGTGACTTTATTGTTCAAAGGTGGCCCCCACTTTAAAAGCCCACACGTTACTGCGGCAATTTCCTTAAGGCCACACAATGGGTGCATAGCAGGTCCAAACATTTTGCACTTGATAATTGCTTGCGGTTTAAAGTTTCCTTCTCATAAGACAGAATGCAGCCATATGCAAAAGCTTCACTGATACAAACCACTTTCAATTTCATCGAGTAAGTTGTATCAATCTACAGTTAGGCTTCTCAAGTAACATCATGCAATGAAAAGTATGCACTGAGTCTTTGAAGTACGCACAAGAGACCGACCATTTATTTTGCGTTAAGCTAATAAAGCGAAGCCTAATAGTCCCCATTTTTTCAGTAAGCGGCTGTGTGGAGGCTTTTCATCACCTCTTTTCACCATGTTATCTTTTCGTTGCTTCTTGGCAATCCAAGAAAAAAGTCTTGCGTTCAAAGTGACTAATCAAAGTTGTGAATTCAGTGCTGTTTTCCTTCTTGAGTGTTCCGCTTTTTCGCCCTTGTAATTTTATCGAAACTCTACGGCACCCAACTTATCACACCAAAGCCAAGTTTGCAGGGGGCAATCACAGCTGTCATAACTGTCGTATCGAGTAACAGCTGCCTCTTTCGTTTGCGCAGCTAGTGACCATGTACGTTCTCATTGACTTTTCCAGTAAGATACGCTTCTAACAAAGCAGTCCTCATCAATCACCAATCTGAAGGTGCTTTGTGACCTCACCACAATAGAGCTTCGCGTGTTTGGCCATGACTGTGCTGGTTCGGTTAACTGAGAGACGTGACGCGCGTTTTCCTTGACGCGTGTCGTACATGCCCTCTAGTCTGGCAAGCCAAATGCACAGAAATGTTACTCAATGGCTTCCAAGACATGCATAAAGATGTGGAATCTGGAAAATCTGAAGCCCCACGAACGGAAAGTGAAAACCTTACCGGCTTTGCTCATTGGTCGTAGGTAACGGTCGCATCAGTAGTTGTCGTACAAGTCAAGGCCCAGAAATCTTTACACCCCAAAGGTTACACCATCGGAACAACCCATTATGTTGCTTGCGTTTGCTCTTACGATCCTCACCGAAGATTTGTGCGTAACGCACGTAGCCTGAAGAAGGAAGTATGATGCGAAATGCAGGTAGTATTACACCCTTCAAGCACCCGATTTGTATGGTTTACGGTTACAATCTACGAAAGCCTTGGTTTACAGAATTATCTGTTCTTGCGAATTTGTAAACAAAAAACATTTCGATGTCTTTTCAGGGCAAACATTTATAATACTGCAACTGATCTATATTATTGCAACCGCCAGTTGAAAAATATCAACAGAAACATCAAGGATGCCAGTGAATAGTGATGCTCAAAGATGTTATATTTACAGCTCGGCCGATGGAGGAGTCTCGTGGTGCCAAGTGCAAGAGAGTGTTTGTGGTAGGTAAAAAAAGAGAGAATGAAAGCACAACTTAAAATATCTCAACAACTACACATAGTATGTGTCACTGCTCATTCACATGTTCTAATAGGACCAACTTAAAACTTCTTCCGTTGCCTTTCTCCGAAAGAGGTGATACTAGTTCACAGCCGTGTTAATGAATTAAAACCTTTGCTGCAAATACAATCCAATAGAAAATTACCGAAGAAGACTTTTTTTATTTTTGGCATGTTGTATTGAGTAATTTAAGAAATAATTCATTTCGATAAAGAAATGTGTCTAGAAAACATATTTTTGCATCACAGTGAATTTTCGTGTGAAATATGCTTACCATGTGCCTTCCTATTCAAAATTCTTCGTTTCCTTTTTTGCGTCTAACCTTGTACTATAGAAGAGTGAGTGGCACTGCGCATTTGAGCTAACTGATTCTCACAGCAATAAAAACAAATTTATGGCACGTTGTTCAACAATGATAAACTACGAGGCATGATTGTTGTAAACTTCACTTCGGTAATGACATTTTGAGCTCTCCCGGTGGTTTTCGTACACCTCAAAGGTTGCTGATGAAAATCTAGATTGTCTGTGTGAACATAGTAAGTAGGCTTATCTGCAATATTTTGAGAATTCTTTTGATTCCGTGACAGTGCTGTGAAATTAGTGCACATTAGAAAAGCTATGTTCTGCAAATGATCCATAAGTTTATTACATGAAGCTCTTACTGAATAATATTGTATTCCTTAAGTCAAAAAAGGCCTTTGTCACTTGATGATCACATTCTTGCAGCCTTTGTATCAATTTACATTGCTTTCGGCCTCAAGTAATTATCCCCAGATCTGGGATACCTAACATTCACTAGAAAAATTGCTAACTCTTTTGTGACGAATATATTCGCGTGAGGAGCCCCTTACGTACATTTATAAAGAATTATTGCTGCACATAGAAAGATTTTAGGGCAGGAATAAATAAAATGGTAACGTATGGACAAAACTGTGACATATCTAAAAAATGTTGTTTTTCCCACACAAGAACTTTCATTTTTTGAAGTAGCGTTTCAAGTAAAATTACTTCTTGTACATTCATATAATATGAGTTCTTTATTGGGAAAACATACAGATTGTTTTCACGGTGATTTTTGTTTCAAGCAAGTAAATCATTTGATGTGAACAACCACAACACCGCAGGAAGCATCTCTTTCCGGCAGCCATGGTAGTTCATATTCCCTCTTGTTTTTTCTTCCTAATCCCGCAGATGACAGGCTGTCGGGGTTCGGCCATATGAATGATGTCTCCTAAAAATTCTTAAGCTCCATTCAATGATACGTTGTTCTGAATAAAAGTATGGTGTGAGAGATGTCACCAACCTTTTTTATCTTATTATTGTTCTCTCTTTCCGTATCACATCTTGACGAATGTTTAGTTGTTGCGAAAACAAGTCTTCTAGTGATGTTGAACTCAGTATCAGCTGTGACACAACGCGGAAGGAATGAAGAAGTCAAAAAAGGAAGAACGATAAAAAAAGAGGCACACAGGGTAACTGGATGTTATTGGTACATAGACTAATTACTCTCCTGTTTTCTTCATATCTTGGACAACGAATTTGTTTTTTCTTTTAAATTTTAAATTTCCCCTCTTATAATAAACGTCAGATTTTCGACCAATATCTCTTCGTCATAAACAGCTAAAATTTAAGAGTCATGTGAACAAGCAAACTGCCTTGACGGTGTGCGCAGGCTGAAGGATCTTACAGGAAAACTTGCACCTATTTGTCTTCTTGGTGGCCCTTGCGCTTTGAAAATGAACCGGACGGGATTCCTTGTGGGGTAAGTATTTCACCCACTATTCTCACTCTTTTACAACCTAAAACGCAGGTTTTCACAGAAACTTATTTTTCAATTTTTATTTAACCAGCCTGTTGAACAAGTAAACAATACTTTGCATGAACCTTATTTGAATGTTTTATAGCCTTTTCATTTTTAGTACTTTTTGATATGCATCCAACGCGATTGAGCAATAGCGTTTATTCAAAAACTATCTCGGCTATCAACAATAATGCCAGAAGTTTCTATGACACATGTAAAATTCGACGTGCTTTATTGCAGTTTAGATTATTGTACAAGCAGCAATTTCGTGTACAGAGCAACGCCATATCTTGACAATCTTTGAAAAAAAAAACCGTACAAGCGGCATGTCGAGTAAAGAATCGTGGTAAGAAATGTCAGTTAATGTGGCAAAAAAGTAGAATAACGACCAGGCATCACGCAATGCGAACTACAAAACAAGTGTGTGGCTTTCAACATGCTACAAAGTCATCGGCCCTCAATGATAATTGTCAGCAGCCTCATCATCAAAGTAAAATAATGCCGTGCAGAAGCGCAGTGGGTACCCTACTTCCCCGCGAAATGACCACTAATCCCACTGTGGATGCTTCTCTACTTCGCAAAAATTACGTATACTGCAGTAGATAGCTTGCAAGTGTACTTCTATCAGTAGCACGAAGAACATTAACAACATGTTTTAGTAAGTCCAATCTAACACCTTTCAATGTAACTGGGTTGTGTCTGCCCTGCAAGCCTGGCGTTTCATCAAGATAGCGTGCGCCTGAGGTCTCTAAATGATTCACAATAATAATGGAGGCCTGGCTATCTAGCATCCGCTTTTCTTATTTACGATCAAAATGCCTACGGATGTTCTTATAATGAGAAGATATCAATTTTTAAAATTTAGTGACAGTGACACTCTAGTCATTTTGTCATACAACTCAACTTTGAGACAGAAATGCTTTGCGTAGCTAAATTGAAATTGGGGCGAATACTAAGCTAAAGTTTTATAACTATGTTTCTAAATATTGAATTAGGGCAGCCGTTAGCATAGTGCCAATTTACTAAATTATTATTGACAAGTAACGTAGAAAGCACCAGAGCGTGAATTCAGGAGCATTTAGAGAGCAGTTTGTCATGTTTCAACGAATTAATATTGGTGTGACATATATAGAACAGTGAGCATTTGCTCATTTTCTTCGCCATATTACTTCTGCATTCCATTCAGGACAAGTTATGGTAACTTATGATCATACAGTGTTTGTTCACTTGCTTTTATTTTACTTTTGTATATTTTGTTTTCATAAATCTGAAATGACGCATTTCATAATTTACCATTTATCTTTACAGATTTTGGCAAGCACCAGGAAAAACCACGTCTGCCAAAGTGGAAAATGTGTTCATGTTGATGATGTAACATGTCCACCAACTGACGAAAAAGAAACACTTGTGACAGGCGGCTCACCCGAGTGGCAGGTTTTGCAGGCTTCCACGGAACGTATAGTTATTAGAACAAAAGACAGGACACAGCATCCGAAAACAGATAACATAGCGGAGAATGTCACAACACTAAACACCACAGAGAATGCAACCAAATTAAGCACGCAATACGATGCAACAACTAGAGGTGCAGTGAACGAAAATTCAACTGAACGCACAACAACGAGTGTTGGAATGGAAAAAAATATACAAATATTTCGAACAGAGCATTCCACCACAGCATCAGTATATACCACAATTTGGGGGAGAAACGGAACATCCGAAAATACAGCTAACAATATGGCGAAAAAAAATGCAATGAAAACTAACATAGATAACACAACGAATACACCAACCATGACAAATGAAATGAAAAATGAAATCAAGACAAATTCAACACAGATATCAACAACAGAAATAACAATCGAAACTCTCACAACAGAAAATACCACCAATTATGAAGAAACAAAAGGTACAAAAACTAAAGCCACTAGAGCCTTTGCATTACCAAGTGCAGCGATTTCAAATGTGACCGTTTACTCAGCTCAAAGGTATCAAATGGATAAAGCAACGCCAAACAAATATGACCACGCAGAAACCCAGAGTGGAATGGGGCATATCACTACAGAAAGTATGACTAACGCTACTCCCGGTGATGCATCCCAGGATGATAGCTTAACAAATACATCTGGCAGAACAACATTCAAAGCTGTAGCAGAACTTGAAAAAGCAGAAAAAGCAAAAAATAATTCGACAACGAGAAATTTTACCAAGAATGCAACAAGAAAGCCCACAGGAATTTGTGAACAAAAGGAAACTTGGGAGGCGTACGAAAAAGCGGAACTTGCAACGGAACATTCAGTCACTTATACGAGATTAGAGAATTCAACGAATCATCCAATAACAAGGATTAGAATGGAGTCTTCAACAGCAGACTATACAACTAAATACGCAGCTCAATTTACAACTGAGAGTGTCCCGAAGGTATATAAAACGAAGATGACCACAACTGGAATTCAAGAGGAAACTGCACAGACTGATAGTACAAGGCAGTTTTCAACAACAGAAAGCTATGCCGAAAATGCAACAACACATAATGAAAGTACAACAGAACATACACTGACGCAAAACACAACACCATACGTCACTACGAATTTTACAAGTAATGTTGCAACAGTAGCAACAGCAAAGCAATATACAGATATGAAAAATGCGACAGAGAATACAACAAGAACAAGTACACTGCAGCAAGAAAAAGAAAATGTTGTGGTGAATACCACAATGAAAAATGCAAATGGTGAACTAACGGCAATGTATACAGTGGAGTACCCAACAAAAACACCAGTGCATGATTCAACAATTGAATGGAAAACAGCGAATTCAACTACAGAAAATACAACTAAGCAAGATATAACAAAAAATAGTACAGAGAATGCAACAACAAAGGCTAACTTTTATATACCAACCAATAATACAGCAAAGAAATTTAAAAAATATGCAACAAAGTATGTAACAGAAAACACAACAAAGTACACAAAGATGAAAAGTGTCATAGGTGTTGAAGCAATAAAAAGTATAGTCGTTGCTACAGCAACAAAAAGTATGGCGGCAAAGTCCACTAGAGAAATTGGATTGCAGACTGCGACATCAGAATATGCAAACGTTCACAAAAACGCAGACGATGCGGGAAACCATGCCACAACTGCAATTACGAGCGAATACAACTACACAGGCATTGAAGGAACACATTGGAATGCTAAAAGTAAACGTAAAACAGAGCCTGGAACATCAGAGTATACAACTCTGCATAAAAGAACCATAGAAAATGTTCCAGGAACTACCATAGCCCCAAGAACCAGAGAGTACTCAACAATTAAAAGTACAACAAGCCATACAACAATCGAAAGTACCCCGGATCATTCAAGAATTGAAAGTGGAACACAGACTGCCGCATCAAAGTATGCAGCTGAGCATACTAAAATGGCAAATGCGACAGATAATGCCAGAGCCCCAACTACAAGAGAGTACACAACAACTGAAAGCACAGCAGGACATAGAAAAAGTGAAAGGGAAACACAAACTGCGCCATCAAAATACACAAATGTGCGTGTAAAAATAGAAAATGCAACAGAAAATGCCTCAATTTCAACTGCAAGAGAGTACACAGCAACCAAAAGAAGAGCGGTATATTCAACAACTCAAGGGGAAAGACTGACTGCAGCATCAAAATATACAACTGTGAACATAGCAAAGAAAAATGAAAGAAGTATTGCCACAACCCCCCCAACAAGACAGTACACAACAGCGGAAAGCACATCGGGCCATGAAACAAGTGAAAAGAAAACACAGTCGGAGACATCAACATATGCAACTGTGCAGACTAAAATAAAAAATGTTACCGGAAATTATACAACCACTAGGACAACAGAGCATACAACAACCGAAAGGACAACAGGTAATTCAACCAGGAAATTCGCAAGAAAAACTGCAACATCCAACTATACAACCCTGCGTGTAAAGAGAAAAAATTCGACAGGGAATGCCATAACACCTAAAACTAAGTATACAACAACTGGCAGTACAGTCAGCCATTCAACAATGGGAAATGTAAAAGAGACTGAAAGCGCAGATTATGTAACTGTGCATAAAGAAATAAAAAGTGCAACAGGCACTGCCACAACGCAAAGTGTAACGCAGAACACAGACACTGAAAGTACAGTGGGCCATTCAACAAGTGGAACACTTACACCAGCATCTGATTATCACGGTGTATTACACCGTGCGGAATATGCAACCTTGCATAGGGAAATGGAAAAAGCACCAAGAAATGTCATTTTCAGCAGAAGAGTGTACAAAACGAACCATAGTACACCGAGTAATTCAACAAGTGATGATGGAACACCGATTGCCACTTCGGGTTATGCAACTGCGCGGCAAGAAATAGAAAGTGCTATAGGGAATACCACAATCACAAGTGCTATAAAACATACATCAGAAACTGGAAAACAGAATTCAAAAGCTGAATTCACAGTTGCAATCGCAACAAAAGAAAAGACAACAGAGATGGAGCCAACAAGCAAAAGGGCAGCCATGATTTCAAGAGCCCTCACTACTAAGCCTTGCTCCCTTAGAGAACCCAGCAATCTGGAGGACACAACGACCGTGAATGAAGAAGTGACGACTGACTTCACTGAAGGTAACACGGACAGTCAAACTACAAGCACCGTCAGTGAGTCAGACACTTCACGCAACCAGCCCACTGAGGGTAGTCAAATCGAACCTAAGACATTAGCGTCTTTCCATAGTACCGTAAGTGGATCATACAGTTATCTTCACAGTAGTCGCATAACCAATGTGATCTTTCTCTGTGTACTTGGCCTTCGCGCAGGCCGTATAAGTGCCTTATAGAATCTTCCACGCAAGTTCCTAATAAATGGAAGGAAATTTTCGTCGTTCTTTTCTTGATTGAGACTCGTCAGGGTAGTGTAGTGTTCATGGTGCTCGAGTACTGACCCGAAAGTCACCGGATCGAATCCTTGCCACGGTGAGTATGCTACGATGGAGATGAAATACTTCAAGTCCGCGAACTTTAATTTAGGAGAAGGGTAAAGAATTGTAGATAGTCAGAAGTTTCAGAAAACCACCGTAAGACGTCCCTCATTATAGTAACGTGGTTATGAGATGTAAAAAGTCCACATTATTATTGTTATTTCACTGGTGCTGGTACACTAATACAATGTGGTCATAATAAAGAATGAAAGAGCACTTGCTATTTTTAGCATAGTACGAACACAAAGAAAATGTAAAAAACCCGCTTTCAATAAAGTCAGCCTTGAAACAATAAATAATTGTTTTCTCAGTATTTCATTGACACAAGTGATCCAGTTTTATATTGTATGGAACAACGAAAATGTAGTAATACTATGTGAGTCATAAAAATATGTGAAATATGAAGGTATATAAAATTCTGGATTTCATATTGGCCCCTGTAAGGTAACATCGTGTGCATCCCAATCCCTTCTCTCGCTTTTCCATGTCACCCCGCCGCGGTGGTTTAGTGACTAAGGTACTCGGCTGCTGACCCGAAGGTCGCGGGTTCGATTCCCGGCTGCGGCGGCTGCATTTCCGATGGAGGCGGAAATGTTGTAGGCCCGTGTACTCAGATTTGGGTGCACGTTAAAGAACCCCAGGTGGTCAAAATTTCCGGAGCCCTCCACTACGGCGTCTCTCATAATCAAATGGTGGTTTTGGGACGTTAAACCCCACAAATCAATCAATCAATCGCTTTTCCATGTCAACATTTATGTGCTGCAGTCTGTACGGCTGGATTCCCCCATCCACTTCTTCGACGAACACGCCTGCATGGTCTTGGCTGGTGTGACTGACCGTAGGCAAAGGACAGTAGTTCGGGAAGACAGGGGATTAAAGAAGCGTCCTTTCATTCCCGAAAAGCTGGTCGTTTATGGACACTGGGAGGGCTGCTGTAGGCCTCACTGTTGGTCAAACTATTCATTTTCTGTAAATAGTTTTACGTGTACATACAGTTTTGTTTGCCTAAACGTCCAAAGCCGAAGGCGTCTTCCTCCGGGAGAATGGTTCCAAGATGGCAGTGGTCTCGATCGCCCTACCTTAATAAAATTTCAGATAAAATAAATCTTTCTAACAATCACAGCATTGCCCGTGAGCCCGCGGAGCACTACAGGAACAGTGTGTACGCCGAGGGAGCCACCTATTCCGGCGCCCGCTGCTCCTTGGCTTCATGCGAGTACGAAGCGAAATTAACGTGTTGCCGTTTGTTGTATAATATGAAATCTGAAATTTAGGTGTGCTGGAACACAACTGCATGGTTCTCTGCGCATGAAATGCGGATGGAATAATGTGGTCAGTGTCAGTGTAGGTATCACTGGGTGGATGCACATCGAATGCAGCAGCTGAGCGGCATGTGAGCTGATGCGTACTGACACATGTTGTCAAGGCTTGCTATCGCGAGGAACGTGAGCTGTAAAAATGAATCTATAGTTACTCAACGATTAACTGTTGGAATCAAAATGGAATGTGAGCTTGAACACTGAAATCATACCTATGCAACGATGCACTTTTAACGAGCGGCCATGTGCTGTGACATTTAACACTACCGTGGTTTCATCGGACACTTTATGCCGTACTGCAGAGAACCTTTTGATAATTATTTGATGTTCATGGCTGATATTGCGCAGAAAAAAGTGTTCATTTTAAACGGCTTAAATACGACGGGATGAAATAAGAATTCCCTAGGGAGGTACCTTGTTCTGCAATGTCGGGCCCCTAATAGATTCGTAGGTGCCACTTACTGCCACTTGTGTACTTGTACTGCTAGCACGTTTGCTGGCAGTACATTCCGCATTCAGTGAAACCACTGCTAAATTTCGCGTCGGTGCATTTTAATGTTGTTTAATGAGGAACTATGGCATGATTACGCTCGCCATCAAAGGCAAAAAACGGCTCCGCCACACTACTTCAGCAATGGTTTCCAGATGCAAACTGCTCGAATCGAAGAGGCATGGTATCCAGCTCATCATATTGTATCGGTTCACTAAAAGCTCATTCGCATAAAAAAATAAAGGCAGGATGAATGCGGGCATCCTTCACGCAGGAAGAAACTAAAAATATTGCATATATTTGATGTATACATCAGTTGCACAGTCTGAAAAAAGGTTGGGCAGCGATACGGGGTGAGTGCTGTGCTTCTCTAGTCATAAGCTTAGTGACATCTGTTCCATGTAGCACAAAAGGTCACAGGGGTGTGCAGTGTGATGAGCAAAATTCTATCAGAGGCATACCAACAGTTCTTTATTTTGTTTTGCAGGAGTTGCTGACCACTATCTTCTTTTTTTTTCACATACCATTACAGGGATCACACTAGTTGATGTATTGACACGAACCTTAGACAGCATCAAAATTCATTTAAATAGAGCCGTTTCATCGCACCTCACGTTCAGTCAGGCAAATGCAATTTTATCTCTGAAGGCAGAGTAATTTCACATTCACCCTGAAGCGACAACACGAGTTCAGAACACCACACTATGCACAAGTTAACATTCTCTCTCGTCACAACACATGAAGTTTAATTTTATTGATTGACTGTAAACTCGCACTTTGGTTGTTTTTTTGTCTCTTTCTGACATGTACGATGCACCCCATTTCAGCACATATGTTCTTTAACACGTATAGTTACCTATGAGTTGTGGGTGAGCGTTTTCGGTGTGAACACTTTTTTTTTCTTGGCCTACTTCTTTGTTTTCGGCCTGTAAGTGCTAATTCAACTTGTAACAACAGCGCCAAGGAAGGTTCGTGGGTTTATATCTTTTCTACCTATTTATGTTGGGAGCGGCGCTCAAGTGGTCCAGTGAAAATATCTTACTTTTTGAAATTCCGGTGGTTTCCAGACGACTTTTCAAATACCGAAACCTTACAGTTTGCTCGCCAACAGTGTCGGTGGAGAGTGCTTCCTAATTCATCAAACACTTATGAAACACTTTAGCACATTATATGTAACGAACTTGTATTCTTTTTTTATGTCAAAGGTGTTCTCCGCTAAAGGTTAATAATAAAACCGATGCTTCCTAGCTGCACACTTGGTTTACCTTCGGGAAAGTAGACAGGCCGTCGCAAATAAATACTTGAGTTGGTAATAAACTACGCAATAATATGTCACACTTTGCCATGTTCACTTCATCTGAAACGCGTTTGCATGGTGCAAACGGTAAGTTGAAGTGTGAAGCCCACGTGCTTATCACAACAGCTGCAAACACTTTTACAATGAGCGCTCACAGGCCACGCTCGTATGCTTTAAAAAGGTATATTTACTGCCACACTGGAATAAATATAAGCTTCTTGTATCGCAAACACACAGCTCTTAAGCACCTGTGCAAGTGTTTCTCTCAGTCGGCGCAACGAAGCTAACAAGTTATATAAACAGGATGGTACATAGCGAACGTGCAGAGAAGTGAATAATATAAGTCAGAATTATATAAAAAAGAGAGAGGAGGTGTGTATAAATAGAAAGTAGAAATCGAGTAACTGCGACTCTGAGCTGACGCTTGTCTGCGGCAGCTAAGAGGTGGCACTGCAACAGCGCACCACGATCTGATCTCAAATGAGCTTACGCGTAAGATTCGTGATGACTGTGTTAGTTCGCAGAATGATGCGTAACGATGCAGTACATGAGCTGAAGTTCGCAACAGCTGCTGCTAAGCACAATGGGATTTACAACACACAGTGAGCGCCAGGCACGCACAGCGTGACATAATGGCGACTTGACGCAGCCCTGGGCGGCTTTCTATCTCCTAAGAGCGACGCAACCCACGTGTTTCTTCTTCAGTTACTGCTTGGCTAGCTGCCCCAACCAAGTTCCAGGTTCGCTGAGGCCAGACTGATAAGGTTAACGCTACTGAAACAGTGCCTATGAGTCGGAGTTCAAATGAATGGGTACCACCATGGGCACCACGGGGATCTGTGCCAAGTCATAACACCATAGGTCATTTTGTTTCTTTAGAAAATAAGCTTGGAGAATTAGTTACCGATTCCAAATTCACATTTGTAAAGACGGGTAATCCTGTGTGTGTGACGTACGTGTCTGCTTTCTTTTTTTTTCTTCAGAACCCTGCCTTGCGGAGCAGACGGATTCAGTGCGTGCTTTCTCCTATGAGCCGATGACGACGCGTGCACAGTTCAGTTTTGCCACCTCCGTACAGCGCGTTGACGTGAATATTGAGCAACGAGGAGGTCGATGCGGGGCACGTCATGTGGTTCAAGCACCGGCGGGTTGAAATCAAAAGGCGATACTTGAGTGATCAGACAGTTGCTACAACTATCGCTGAACTTGTCACTGGTAAGTTCTGATGAGCTGGCACAGCTTGATTACGCTTCATATGACGTCGACTATTTGCTTTGGCGCGTCTGAAGAGGTACATGAGTTAGGTTTACACCTTGCCCAGACGTATCGGTGTGCAGGGGATTTGAGAACGTCTTCAGATACGGATTTCGTGACACCATTTGATACTCACCAAGGTGAACGGATGATCTTACTGTTTTGATTTCTGCGTTGATTCATTGGTAATTGCCTAACTAAAATTTTTGACAATTCTCTGGACAAAACGAACCGCATTAGTTGTTGCAAAACTGTTAATACTATTGAGAAACGACATTATCTTGATATGGTCCAAAATGCACCAGAGTTCCCTTTTAGAGCAATGCGCGTGGGGCTGACGGGTCTATCAGTACATGTCTTCGTACGAGAAGCTTCGAATACTTCGAGTAATTCCTGAGTGCGTTTGTTTCGCTAATGTGGTTGATCAACGTGGTTCATGTAGGAGTGGCCTGTTCATTGCCTTAACAGGAAATCACGAGGCTGGTTTTAGCAAGACGCTGTCCCGACATCTGTGATAATCTTTGCCCTCCTTCGTTACAAGGGCGGAGCACATTAAGGACCCGGCTTGTTACTCCTTGCCCCTCATACGGCATGATACCACCCACAGCAAAGAGCTCAATGCCAACAATAACAAGGCCAGCAGTGCTCAAAACCAGGTTAAATAGAAGGAAAGATGTCTAAATCAATACAACTGAAAGAAACCACCAAGAAGTAATCTACATTGTCAACTTTGAATTTTTAAATGCTTTTCAGACATTTGCTGCTCTCTACTTTGTCACAGAAGAGACCAGCACATAGCCTCACTGATTGAGGGATTGCCCCTCCAGCAGCAATTTTCCGGTGCGGCATCCCTACAAAAATTGCGCGAGACAACCTGACTGAACCGGCTACAGATGGTGCGTATCCTAACTGCCATAAAAACAGGCAGTCGATAAAATGCAACCTAAAGTAGCGCGTATAACATGTGCTTAGCTTGCGAATATACCTAGCGAAATTATACTCGCCCCAGATAGATCCTTCACGCTTACCTGAAACATTGGTTCCATTGACGCTCTGGTAAACGGAAGTATACAAAGGAAAATTGCTGGGTACCCCTGCACGTAGTTCCTCGGGTGTCAAAGCAGTAAAGCTTCCAGACACTTTTTCTTTATTGCACGTGCAATTACGACAACTTATTCAGTGCGAGCATTTTACTGGAATTTAAGCATTTCAAGTGATCAGACAATGCAGGCCTGAAGCATACAATTGACACCCTAAATAATGATAACACAGCGCGCCGTACTACCACGTTCTAAATTGGCCAAGTACAACTAATAACGTATCGTCCATGGAGTGAAAAATCCTTGGTTGGTTGGACTTTAACTACATAAAAACAGGTTAAAGAACGTCGGATGATGTTATTGTGCGCAAAATATTATTTCTCAATTCTATATTTTGCCCCGAAGCGGTGGTTTAGTGGCTAAGGTACTCGGCTGCCGAGCCGCAGGTCACGGGATCAAATCCCGGCTGTGGCGGCTGCATTTCCGATGGAGGCGGAAATGTTGTAGGCTCATGTGCTAAGATTTGGGTGCACGTTAAAAAACTCCAGGCGGCGGAAATATCCGGAGCCCTCCACTACGACGTCTCTCATATACATATGGTGGTTTTGGAACGTTAAACCCCCCATAAATTATACGTTTCCACCACCCAAGCCCATGAATTAGGCAACAATGCATATCTTATCAATAATTCGTGTGAATGCCAACTAGAACGCGATTGACGGCTGGATCTTGTTACGTAACACACATGAAAACGCCTCAGTGATCACACCACTTTGCACTTCGTCACAAATTTACCCTTCTCTCCACTACGCGTCAATGGTCGAAGGACTCCTGTTTCAGTACTGCTGCCTTGTTCCATATGGTTAAACTTTCTCTTCATTGCAGGTGTACTCAGTGAAGATACTGCAGTGATATGTATATTGAAGACAAAATTTTCTTGCTAAATATATTTTATTTACATGAGATATGGAACAGAAACTCAGAGAGATGATACAAGGTCCTAACTACGGGGAAATCTGGTCGTTCTCTACAAATGACAATGCGGTGTTTGCCATCCCAGCTGAAGGTCTCTAAGCATAATGACATATATAAAGCTCAATTATCAAAAAAACAATTTAGTGAGCCGAAGTTAACAATGAAATCGAACTCTCCATTGTCCAGGAGGGTATTTCGCATATAAATATCTCTGTTCTTCACAAGATAATGCATGAGATTACATCGATAATTCCTTGTCCTTTGTTGGCTTTTCTGCGTAAGAGAGGAAAATTGTTCACCATTTGGGTGCTATAAGTGTGACTCCTACTCATCTGCTATATTGCGCCTTCTTGTTATAATATCGACTGATGATTGTTCTTCAAGATATCATTGAAGTGACGGCACAGTGATGCAGCACGTTGCGTGGAACATAATATAATACCTCTCTTTCCGTATATTCCCTATAGCTGCTCAAAAGAAGCGATGGCATGGCTCAGTTTTTGTCTGACTTGGATTGCTGTGGGCTTTATAGCATGTACACAACCTGTGACAAAAGGTACGATGGCTTGTGATATACGCATAGTCTGTTTTCAAATTCTATTTTGTCGGGCTTCTAGTTTCAGGTGTGGAATGCACACCTTTTGACATAAAGTTATCGGGTATTTCGAGGGATAAGTTGTCTCCATGAGCATGAAAAACACAAGCGAAAACTCAGTAGTGTGCTATATAGAAGAAAAATCGACAAAATCTCATATTGTTCATGTTGTGTTCTGGGAGTGTGAATTTCATTGCATTCTTCTTGAAACATGTTCTGTATATTAGGTCATTGGCGAGAAATAGTGAATAAGTATTGTAGGTAAATGTAGTATGCTTTTAGAGAGAGAACGTCTTTTAGCTGCAATTTGTGATATTCTGACACCTCTAAATTGATTTATGGTTTTTTTAATATACGAGAGAGCGAAATACAGCGGCATTAGAGTGCTTCCTATGAATATTCAGAGTTCATAGTTTATACAATTTATATCTTTGCAGAGCCAAACTAAATGCTCATAAAGTTCTGGATGAGTTGCGCTGATTATATATATATATATATATATATATATATATATATATATATATATATTCCAGTAGATTCTCCGTGAGCGGTCACAACGTGGTTTATTTCGACATTTCGGCCTAGAGTCTGACCTTCATATATATATATATATATATATATATATATATATATATATATATATATATATATATATGAGATATAACAGACAGTAATGCCAAGGAATGTACAGGGGAAGTTATTAAAACCAATGGAATGTAAATAAGAAGAAAGAAAAGTGGATGAAAAAATTACCAACTGTGACCAGTTGGTAATTTTTTCATCCACTTTTCTTTCTTCTTATTTACATTTCGTTGGTTTTAATAACTTCCCCTGTACATTCCTTGGCATTACTGTCTGTTATATCTCATTATTATTGTGTTAAAAAAACGGAAAAACGAGCCCTTAGGTATACACTTCTTTCCCTTATATATATATATATATATATATATATATATATATATATATATATATATTTAATGTATAACACAACATTATTGCGATATAACAGACAATAACGCCAAGTATAGGGGCAGTTATTCCACCGATTTGAAATGTGAATTTGGAGAAAGATAAGTGGGTGAAAAGATAACTTGCCTTGAGCAGGAACCAAACCTGCGACCTTATAATGACGCGTCAGATGCTCTACCACTGAGCCACCATTGCAGCTATCCCCCCGGCCACTTTATTTGGTATATATGTGGATTTAACCGTGACAGTGTCAGTCAGCGCCACCGGTAGCCAGGGTGTGGCCCACACTTTGTTAGCCTGTTTGGCGTCACGCAGCAGGTGAACTTTATTACGATCTGGCAGCTGACCAACAATCCCTCGTATACAACCTAAAGGCACCAAGTCTGCCAGTACACGAGACCCTCGTTGATGAATTATGGAAAGAAGTGTATGCATAAGGGCTCATTTTTTTTTCAGTGTTTGACACAATAATAATGAGATATATCAGACAATAATGGGAAGGAAAATATAGGGGTAGTTACTACACTGAATTGTAATGTAAATTCAAAGAAATGAAAGTGAATGAAAAGACAAATTGTTATGAGCAGATTTTGAACATATTATATATATATATATATATATATATATATATATATATATATATATATATATATATTGTTATATATATATAAGAGAAACACGTTTACACTTAAGGGCTCGTTTTTCGTGTTTTACACAATATTACCGAGATGTAACAGACAATAATGCCAAGCAACGTATAGGGGAAGTTATTAGGCCAATTGTAATGTAAATGTGAAGAAAGAAAAGTGGGTGTAAAGATAACTTGCCTTTGGCAGGGTATATATATATATATATATATATATATATATATATATATATATTTATATATATATATATATATTGGCACGTTCTTGTTCCCAGCTTTTGTTATCCCCCCAATACACTACGTAATTCTCAGCGCAAAGCGCGCCTGCAGTCTTCGAGAAGCTTCAGGACTGTAGTAGGTCATTTTTAAAGGATCACGCTCACTCCGCGAACTATACAGATTATTGTGAAGCCTACGTCACCACTAGCGATAACGCTAGAACATTCGACGGCAAGTGTATAAAGGCCGACGCACTTCGCGGCTTGTCAGTTGATCGAGGGCTGACGATGAGTTCAGGGTTATCAGTGCAGGTTTGCTGATGCACCGCAGAAGCACAGCAGTGTATTGGGGTGATAAGAAAGCTTAAGAACAAGAACGTAGTGGCAATATATATATATATATATATATATATATATATATATATATATATATATATATATATATATTCAAAAGTCTCCTTTCTGGATTCGGTCGAGTTATAAGTCATCAGTTGAAGCGAACGAACAAACGAAAAACAATGCTTCATTGCCAACGTTACGGCTGGGGACCGGTCTTTGTCCGGACATGCATGCATGTGGCAGTAACACGTACCTCTTGAGGACATGGAATAGGGGCCCCCATTGTGAATTATCACTGTTAACAATATTGACATACATACAAGTTAAAAAAATACATGTTAACGAAATGATATTAAGACAGACGCAGCATTTCGTAGATAGCAGAGCAGGAGTGCGCGATGCAGAATATGGCAAGGCAAGGTGACGTGAAAAGATAAGATACAAATAATATGACGGACACCTATGATATCGCAACATTTGGTGAATGAATAAAAACAATAAAAAAGAAATACTTTTTTACGTAGCGTTCGTTGTCAATAAAATATACACGAGTATAATATCACCATTGACGCATGCATTGCGGTCAACTAACTGCTGTGTCACCTATGTCCCCGGAATGTAATCACAGCAGTGAACAAACGTGTACGTGGGCTACGGTGGTTGATTTATCTGTTTTCCTGCAAAAATGCAAGCCTCCCTTGGTTCTCGTTTATTCCAGACGTTATGGCGTTATATTTATGAATAAGAAAAGATTCACGAATTTTTCTTGTGTAGTGCGATTCAAAACCAAATTCGAGTATTGTTGCAGTTACATTGTCGATAGAGTGGCCTAGGGTAGCAAGGTGTTTGGACAGGGAAGAAGGCTAGGCAGGCCCAAGACGTGTTACCTATGTTTACCGAAGCACAATCGGAAAGCCGTCTCCGTTTGACCAATATATTGGAGGTCACACAATGAGCATGGAAGCAAGTAGATTGCATTGTTCGTGTCGCAGTGGAAATTTCTTCTTATCCGAAGAGTGAAGTTTGACGCAGAGCTCCTAACGATTCGTGACGTGGTCATGTGGGGGTACACCTTGCAGCATGCCTTGTTACACGGGTGACACCCCACGTGTACTGGGGTTGATATTTTGGATGACGTATGTCTCGTAGGTTTCTCGAGTGGCGGTAAACTGCTCGTGGAAGCTCCGGGAAGATGTCTCTGAGACAATCTTTCTGCATTAGTGTGTTGTAGTGCTTTTTGAGGATCGCGTTAGCATTTAGAATCGACGCAGATTATGTAAGAAATAAATTGATGTGCTTCCGGTGCGCAGGTTCTTTATTCGATTTTAGAAGCGCTCTTTGGTCCATAGCATCGGCGCACATGATCACGTTGTTGACAATCTGAGGCGGGTTATGTTGTACAGTTAGGGCACCACGAAGCTTATCGCATATTTCAACCAATTCTAAATTTTCAGAGCACAGCCTTTTGAAACGAAGTGCTTGACTGTAGGGTACACTCGTCTTACAATGTTTTACATGGCTGCTTTTGAAATGAAGGTATCGGTGAACGTCGGTGGGTTTTATGTATACTTTAGGAGATAATTTTACGCCGAAAAGGGATACTGTTACATCCAGGAAATAGATGAATTCCTCTGAGCACAATCGTGACAATGAAATTGATGGGTGAACCTTGTTAATGTCTGTAATGAAAGTTATGAGTTCCGCTTTACCGTGGTGCCAGATAAAAAAACGGCGTCTAAAAAACGTTTGTGGTTGTACGGCTGTAGTCTATGCGTTGAAAGAAAATGACTTTCCCAATTAGCCCATAAATATAATCACGTAGTTTGGACGAATATTGGTGCCCTTTGAAGTGCCACTGACTTGTACGTAGTGAACACTGCCGAACTCAAAACTGTTATCTTCAGGATGAGTTTTAATAATGTGGCTAATGTGCAGCTATCAACACATTTGTCACTTGATGAGTCGTCATAAGCATCCACTACTGCACGAATGCCATCTTTGTGGGGAACATTATTGTAAAGTTACGCAACATCTAATGTTACCAGAAATCAGTCAGCAGGCACATTTAGGTCAATGATGTCAGAAAGCAAACGAGAAGTGTCCTTCAGATAGGAAGGAAACGTTGGAGACAGTGTACTAATAAGGCTATCGACATAACTTGAAAGCAGTTTGGTGACAGTGCCAATGCCTGACACTATAGGACGACCGGGGTTATCTGGCTTATGTATTTTGGCAATAGGGCTCAGAGAGACTAATGAGTGCTTTGCTTTATCGGGAAGTTTGTCATCCTGTATTAAATGCTTGAATGTATCAGTAACGACGTCCTTAAACTTTCCGGTGGGGTTTTCACGAAGCCGCTTGTAAAGCGTGCCATTATCTAGCCGTCTCTGAGCTTCACAAACGTAGTCCCGTGGGTTCATTATAACAATATCACTCCTTTATCGGCGAGTTTTATGACAATATCTGTGCGTTCTTGTGAACATTTACCTGCATTCCGTTCATTGAATGTGAGGTTTCCTTTGAATGAAATGCGGTTCCCATAAGATTGCAGAATGTCACGCTGCACTGCGCAAATGTACATATTGAGGAAATTATCGCGTTGTGTTGGCGGCGTCTATTGTTGACGGGAGGACAATTTGCTCTTGGATGATGAACATTCGTCAAAAAATTTGCGTAGCCTCATACTGCGCGTGAATTCATCTAAGTCATTTATCAAGTTAAATTCTACGTAGCCGCTAGTAGCTGGACAGAAATTTAAGCCCCGAGCAAGCACACTCATTTCCGAGTCATATAAAACCACGTTTGAAACGTTTGCTACGTTAGGTCTACCTCATAGTTTGTCTCCTCTAGAACAGGATGATTCGACGGGATGAACAGGATGATTCCTCCTTCTGCTATGATCAACATCACAGCAGAAGGAGGAATTGGCGAAACTGACTGTCCCGCAACCGCACTTCCATCGGTCGCGCCAGTTAGTTTCCCAGCTGATGCGGGGAAAGTGACCGATGACGCGGAGACGGCGACCGGTGGAACCGTGTCGGATGTGGCGTCAGGCTTCGCTTGAAAGCAAAATTCTCTCTGCTCAGGAGACTCGCTGCGAAATTCGTTAGGCCATTGCTGTCGGGGACGGTGGTCGGCCGGGTGAGAGGTCTAGGTTTCGTGCATACGAGGCGGGTGCGTCGAAAAACGTGGCGGCACAGGCGTTTCGTACATACGAGCCAGATACGTCAAAAAACGTGGTGTTTCAGGCGGCCGTCTGGGACAGAAGCGCGAAATATGCCCTGGCAGGCCACATGTGTAGCAAACGGGGACTTGTCGGCTCACATTAGCAGGAGCAGAGGTGGCAGAAGTACGCGGAGATGGGTCGTGCTTCGCAAAAACATTTTGTGATGAGGCATAGTAATCTTCTGGTAGAGGCCTGGTTGACGGCGGTCGGAAGTCCGCAGCGGCACGTCGAGATGATGACATCCGGTGGTGGCCACGTCCCGTCGGGGAAAACACAAGCCGCAGGGTAAAATCTGCAGTTTCTGCGCGTGGTCGGTTTTCGACGTGGCGCTCTCGCTTCCAGTAGGGAGGTGGTTCAGGGCACGCGTCGAACGCGCATTGGTGGTGAACGTCACCTGCTTGAAGTCGTATGAGCTCTTCTCGAACTACCCTACGTACGAGGAAGAGAATGTCTTCGCAGGTGGCGACGTCAATACTTGCGACAGTGGGAACATTGTCCAAGCGCCCGAAGTTGGGTAGAATTCTCCGAGTCTTCAACGCCTCGAATGCGCGACACTGCTGCCTGAAAACCAAAGGAGTGTTCAAGTTTTCTTTTGTTATCAAAAAATGTACACGTCCTCGGCGATGCCTTTTAATAAATAACCGACTTTGTCTTCGTCAGATATATTTGCGTCGACAATCCCGCAAAGCTTCAATACTTCTTCAATGTAGGTTGTGCACGTCTCGCCGGGCAACTGAGCGCTACGTGACAGCGTTTGCTCAGCGTTTTTTTTCATGGAACTCGTGTCCCCAAAGCAGGCCTTCAGTTCCTTAACAAATATATCCCGAGTGGGGTGGACATGTTCATGGTTCTCAAACCAAAGCAAGGCTGTCCCGGCAAGGAAGAATACTACGTTCACGAGCTTCGCCGGTGCGCCCCATTCGTAGTAGCGGCTCACTCTGTCGAAGAACTTCAGCCAAGCGTCCACGTCTTCATCAGTTTTACCTGAGACAATTCGTTGCTCAGGTGCCCAGTAGTCTGGTCGTCGAGGTCGACGGCCACCTTGTGCCATGTCGGTGGCACTGGTTGATGCAGCAGCGTAGTAAGTAAATGGGATTGCTGTCTCGTCGTTCATGCTGATGGTGTCCGGGGGAGGACAGCTAAGCGCCTGCTTCTTCGAAGAACTTCTGCTGCGGGGTCCAGGATGGCAAGTTGGCTTCCTTTCTGCAAATAATGTGATAAGTGATCATCAATACGGTTTTCAACCTGGGAAATTGACTGAAACCGCATTGCTTTATATAAAAAAATGTCTTAATTCGAAACATTGAAATGAAACGCTTCACTATTGGACTATTTCTCGACTTCAGTAAAGCGTTTGATTCAGTTCAACATGACATTCTCTTAGCAAAACTAGAAATTTATGGAATTCGTGGCATTGCAAGAAGCCTTATGAAAAGCTACCTGACTGCACGTCAACAATACACAAAGCTACATAACGACACTCGCTCTAACAATGGAGCAATTAAATATGGAGTACCTCAGGGATCAATATTAGGACCCCTTACATTTACTTTGTACATAAATGATATTGTAAACATTCCTTCATCTTCGAACTTTATACTATATGCCGATGACACTAACATCTTCTTTTCTGGTCCCAACCTAAAAGAACTTGAGCAGAGAGCGAATAGTTGGCTTGAAGAATTAAAGGGATGGCTGAGGTTAAATCAGCTGAGGTTAAACGTGAAAAAACTAATTTCATTTTATTCCGTGCTAAAAACAAAGCAATACACCACAACCCAAAACTCTATTTTGGTAATTCAGAAATAACATGTACCAGTAGCTGCAAGTTTCTGGGCGTGCACTTCCGCTATGACTTGAGCTGGTCTGATCACGTGAGTCATGTGAAACTGAAAATGGCTCGATCCATTGGTGTTATAAGCCGTATTAACCATCTTCTTCCACATTCGGTGGCAAAGCAGCTATACTTTTCTCTCGTTCATTCGACCTCACATACTGCAACTTAGTTTGGGGCACATGTAATAGGACCAATGCACAAAAATTAATTACCATGCAACAAAAAGCATTGCAGCTAATAACTAAACGGCCAGATAGACATAGACATAGCAATTTATTTTCTGTTTTTCGTGTATTGTGTTTCACGGAGTGCTACAAACTTAAAGTGATAGTTCTTATTTATAATCGTATAAAACAAGATTTTGCTTCATTCAGCAATATGTACAGTGCTCGTCACATTGAATATAATTTACGAAGGACGTCACTTGTTTCAGCACGATCTAGAACAAATTATGGTACCCAAACACTTGACCATCAAATAGTAGATATATGTAACAGTTTTCCTTCTGTAGTAGAATTATCACAGATAAGCAGATCTGTACATCATTTTAAAAAGAAAGTAACATTACTCTTCGATCCAGGATGAAGTGCTTGATGCAATATGTTTTGCCACTTGCGATGCATACTTTTGTTCACCAGGCTGTACTTCACTGCATTTCAATTGTTAAGCTCAGCACATTGTTAGCTCCACTTGAATTCTGAATTATAATGGATACTATTGCACCTCTTCATTCTATAAATCTATACACAACTTTATTCTGATGAACATAAGAACATGAAATGGTGTTTTTAGGTTTTCGTACTTCTATAGCGATATTGCTTGAAATTCCGTGAATTCTCTACAGTGATGCTATTGAATTGTGCTGTACTGGATGTTTTTCGCTTTTCTCACCACTGTCCTTGTTTTTGTTTTTTTTGTTTTCTTTTTCACGAAACTGTTCATACGAGTATATGTCTCACTCCTTTTTATTTTGTTTACGAGCCGGGATGTAGGCCTAGTCAGGAAACAGTTTCGTCTGTTCCCTTTTGCCTCATCTTGGTGGCATGTAACGGTCGTTTACACATGCCAGAATAAAGTATTATTATTATTATAAATTACCCAGCACCGCTCCACCGAAGCTTTTAGGGATAAGATATGGGTTTATTTACACTGAAAAATGTCAGCGCTCTACCATCACTGCCGAATCACCATCGCTCGAGAGCGTCCGATCTCTTCTTCTTCCTCACCCTTTCAGTCCGCGTTACAATATATATATATATATATATATATATATATATATATATATATATATATATATATATATATATTGGGGTGAAATTCAGTGGATCCGGTGGAAAATGTGGTAGAAAAAGAGGTCGACAAACGTGCGAAAAACACTAGTTTTACTAACGTTTCGGCAGGTGGGCCTGCCTTCGTCGGAGAGAAATTATATATATGCATATATATGCAATATATGCATTTTGGGGCATTATATGCATTATAATGCATATATGCATTATCGTAATCATCATCATCATCTGTCTTGGTCCCTGTCCTCATCTTCACTGGGGTCACCGCAATCATCATCGGGATTGTGTATGCTCGGTCTCAGACTGCCCGTTCGTTGCTGAGCCTTTGGGCTGAATAACCGCTGTCTTAACCCAGACGTCATACGTGGTGGAGGTGTTTTGGTCCTCGGTCCTCTCCCACTTCGCTCGACTCCCTAGAGCTGCGTTCAGGCCACCGATTGGCCCCACTGCCTGGCAGCATGTCACAGAACGGGCCTGCGGGCGCTGCTACTCGGCCTGCGGGCGCACAGGAGGCGCGGCTGAAGACGGCGGGGGAAGATCACTGCTGCCATCTTCCCCCGCCGTCTTCAGCCGCGCCTCCTGTGTACATACACACCTACTAGCGTGATCCCCATCTCTTCGCCGGACGTCGCGGGGAAGACGTGGAAGACTGCCTCGGTGAGTACAGCCGCGTGAGTGTTGCTAATCGCGGGGACGATAGCACCAAGCTCCGTTACGTATCGTCCTACTTGACCGGTGTGGCAAAGACGTGGTACTTCAACAACATAATCGACATACCCGACTGGGCTACCTTCGAGTAGCAGCTACGTCACGTTTTTGGCAAACCGGCCATCCGGTCCACACTTGCGAAGAGAACCCTCAACACTCACCAACAATATTCTGGTGAGTCGTACACGTCGTACATCGAGGACTTTCTTGTGCTCTACCGGCGGGCCAATTCATCTATGTCGGAGTCCGGCAAAGTACGCCACATTATGAAGGGTATAGGCCCTGTTGCCTTCAAAGCCCTGGTTGCTCAGAAACCGGCTACCATAGCCGACGTCGTTACGACATGTCAGCGTCTCGATACTCTGGACTCTCTTCGTCTACAATCAGACATAGGTGAACAGTCTAACAGACCGTTCCGTGACCTCATAAGAGACATAATACGTGAAAAGTTGCAGAACATGGGTTTCCCACCTTCTCCACCGTGTTCTGCACAATCTACGGGACCGACATTACGCGAAATTATCAGGGAGGAACTGACATCTCTGAGCTCTTCGGCTCACGTCCAGTCACCCTCGTCTCGGCCCATACGAACCTACGCGCAGGTCGCTGCTATGCCTCCCAGCGTGATAAGCACGACATTGCCGCTAGCATCGTACGCGTCGGTCACTGCCGTTCCACCGGTGAACTACTGTTCGATGCCCCTTGACCCTTCTTCGGCCCACATGACCGCGCTATCTCCAGGGGCTCCGAACGGCTTCTACTCCCCACCCTGGCGCTAGTCCCGCTCTGTCTGCCAATACTGTAGCTATCGCGGCCACATATCCCGTTTCTGCCGAAAGCGCAAGCAAGATGAGCGTCGGAACGACATGCGTGAACGGGCTTCGTACAGTGGATCCTCTTATCAAGGTCGGCGTTATTCGTTGCCCTCGCACCGGTCTCCATCTCCTCCGGCATCGACTGCACCACGAAACAGCCGAAACACGAGACGCCGCTCGCATTCCCTTCCGCTGTTTCACTTCTCCACTTCAGCCCGCCTCATCCTCCTCTGATATTCATTCGGAAAACTAAATTGCAGTTTGTAAAGTGAAAACTGCATTGAAAATAAAAACTAAAACTCCTCCATCAGGCCCGTGTAACATGGTTTCTGTGGAAGTAGAAGGAGTGCGAGTCGATGCTCTGGTGGACACAGGTGCGGCATTGCCTGTCATACGTGCTGATTTGTTTGAACATTTAAAGAAAGTAACGACACCTTACGATGGTCTCACGTTAGTTGCTCCTCTGGGGAACGTCATTCGCCCTTCCGTGTTTTTTACTGTGCGTGTTTTTATCGACGGCATCCTCCATCATATCCAGTTTGCTGTCCTGTCCCGCTGCTCTCGTCGACTAATTTAAGGATGGGATTTTCTTTCTTCTGCCACCGCGGCTATTTGCTGTGACCAACGCGTCGTCCACCTCCCCGACATAGACTGCACGCTCAGCGACGACCCCCAGAGGTCACTTCGTTTGTCAGCTGCGGAAGATACCGAATTACTACCAGGTCAAGAGCGAATTGTAACTATTACCTCCAAGGACATCGACCATGGCGACATCTTGGTCTCACCATCATTTAGATGCGTCGGTAAAGGCATCATTCTGGCTTCCGGTGTAGTTCGGTTTCTCAATGGTTCCGCACTTATCACCGCTGTGAATACGACATCCGAAAAAATTCTACTTCCCCAGAACACCACAGTGGCCTGCGTGGCGCATGCCGAGTCTGCGTGCGTCGTGCCACTTCATGCCGTCTCCTCCAACGACAGCCGTAGGGGTGAGCCTGCATCTTCTTTCGCCTTTACTGCAGCCATTAGCGAAGACTTGACACCTTCATAGACGCAACAGCTACTTGCTTTGTTAAAGAAACACGCAAGTTCCTTCGATGTTTACTCCTCGATGTTCGGCCGCACTACTACTATAACGCATCGAATCCACACAGTCGGAACATCTGTTGTACGCCGCCGGCCCTACCGCGTGTCTTCTGCTGAGAGAAAAATTATCGAAGAAAACGTAGCTGACATACTCAAACGAGAGGTAATTCGCCCTTCATCTAGCCGTTGGTCATCACCTGTGGTTCTGGTACGCAAGAAGGATGGCTCCGTGCGCTTTTGCGTCGAATATAGGGCGCTCAACAAAATCTTCCGCTAGGATCTGTACCCATGGCCTCGCAATGACGACGCCCATGATTCTTTACAAGGCGCGAAATGCTTTTCCAGCCTCGACCAGCGTTCCAGATACTGGCAAATTCCTATGCACGAAGACGATAAAGAGAAAACGGCATTCACAACCCCCGACGGGCTATAATACAACGTTATGCCTTTCGGGCTGTGCAACGCGCCCGCTACATTTGAGCGCATGGTCAATACCGTGCTACGTGGTCTCAAATGGAAGACCTGTCTCTGCTACTTGGACGACATCGTCATTTTTTTATCAATGTTTCCTCAGCACCTGCAACGTTTGAATGACGTTCTGACAGGCTTTGCCGCCGCTGGTCTCCAACTTAACACAAAAAATGCCGTTTTGCCACAAAAGCTATCAATGTTTTGGGCCACGTCGTGATCAAAGACAAAATTCAGCCAGATCCGGAAAAAATTGCTGCAGCGCTTCGCTTTCCGCGCCCCTAAAGGTCGAAGGAGTTGCGAAGTTTTCTTGCTCTCGCCTCCTATTTTCGCCGTTTCATACGAAGCTTCGCATTAATAGCGGCTCCACTGCACTAGCTCCTCGCTTCCGACGTGCCCTTTCTGCGGTTGGAAGAATTTCAAACGGCATTTGACCTGTTAAAGTGTGCCCTCACATGCGAACCTGTACTCCGCCACTTTGATGAGGCCGCACCGACCTTCCTACACACGGACGCTAGCGGCCGCGGTATAGGTGCCGTTCTGCTCCAACGCGACACCTCTTCACATGAGAGAGTAGTCGCATATGCCAGTAGAGTACTTACCGCGACCGAGAAGAACTATACCTTAACTGAGCAGGAGTGCGTGGCTGTAGTCTGGACAGTGCAAAAGTTCCGTCCCTATTTCCACGGCCGTCATTTCACAATCGCTACGGACCACCACGCCCTATGCTGGCTTTCCACATTGAAGAACTCGTCTGGACACTTGGGTAAGTGGATTCTACGTTTACAAGAATATGACTTTGGTATCATTTACAAGTCAGGTAGAAAACAACAAGACGCCAACGCCCTTTCGCGCTGCCAAATACTAAATACCCAGCTCAGCATCGGTCAAAATTCGGCCATCACTTCTACTGTAGCGCCCACGCTCAGCTCAATTGACCAGCTATTATCGGACGACAAGCGCACACTTCACTCCTGCCAGTTGTCTGATCCGTACTGTAGGCGTATTATGGACCAGCTCTAAGGAGCTTCCCACCCACCTAACGCGCGGAATCGTCGTCAACTCTTGCGATTTAAGCTGGAGAATGGAGTCCTTTACCGTCACATCTACCACCCTGATGGTCAAACCTGAGTCGCCGTGTTACCACACTCTCTTCGACTTGACGTGCTTAAAGCCTTCGACGATGACTTGACTGCTGGACATCTTGGTATTCAAAAAACTCACGATCGCATTCGAAGTCACTTCTACTGGCCCGGTATTTCTACTAGCATCACGCGCTACGTCGGTTCCTGTGTCCCGTGCCAGCGTCGTAAAATCCAGACAATTGCACTGGACGCGCCTCAACAGCCAATTCCGTGCCCCACAACGCCATTTGAGGTTGTAGGTCTCGACCTTTACGGCCCTCTTCCCGTCACATCTAATGGCAAACGATGGATAGGGACCGCCATAGACCACTTGACACGTTACGTGGAGACAACGTCTGTATCAACTGCCTCTGCTTCGGAAGTTGCTGACTTTGTTCTGCACGCCATCATTCTGCGCCACGGGGCCCCCCGTGTATTGTTGAGTGACCGTGGAAGGGCGTTCCTGTCAGAAGTGCTAAATAAAGTATTGCGCGCTCTGTAATAACACACAAGACAGCTACAAGCTACCACCCTCAGACCAATGGTCTCACCGAGAGGTTTCATTGTACTCTTGCTCATATGATAGCTGTCTACATCAGTCCAGATCACAAAAACTGGAATACTCTCCTACCATTTCTCACCTTTGCCTACAGCACGGCCATTCAGCGCACAACCGGATATTCGCCGTTCTACCTCGCTTATTGACGTTCCCCTACTTTCTTCCTCGACGTTTCCTGCTTCAACAGTGACGTCAACTCGTCTCCGTCTTCCAGTGAGGAATACATTTCAAGACTAGCTCGGTGTCGCGATCATGCTCGCATCAACACGGAAGCGCGACAGCAAGATCGAAAATTCATTTATGACGCATCCCATCGCCTTGTACTCTTCCGACCTGGTGACAAGGTGCTCCTGTTTACACCTATTCGTACAGATGGTCTGTGTTACAAATTCCACCACACTTCATTGGGCCTTACATAGTTATGGAACAGACTTCGCCCGTTAATTATCGTGTGACCCCACTTCTCGTCCCAACAGACCACCGTCACCGCTCTAACAAGATCGTGCACGTGTCTCGCATGAAGCCTTCCAGGTGACGTTCTCTGCTACATTGATTTGCAACAGCCACGTTGGCCGCTTCGATGTGGGGGGAATTAGTGTGGGCATTCATTATGCGCTTCTCATATATGCATTATCATAATCATCATCATCCTTCTGGGTCCCTGTCCTCATATTCACTGGGGGTCACCACAATCATCATCGGGTGTGTGCACGCTTGGTCTCGAACTGCCCGTTCATTGCTGAGCCCTTGGGCTTAATAAACGCTGTCTCAACCCAGACGTCATAATATGTATAGGTTGTCCCACATAAAGTGAGTCAAAAGTTTGAAAGTAAAAGAAACTTAGGATGTGAATCGAACCAAACGCATACTACTCGCACTAGCATGAAGGCTTTTTTCCCATATTAAATTTTTATTAAATCTTAATTCCCTATTTTTAGTTATGGGCTGCAAACCCAAAATATGAACACTGAGATGTAGAGCGCTTTCACAAACTACCGACTGAATTGTGTTTCTGTACGATACGTCTCACGCTGTTATTTTTTCCACGTTGTAAATAAAGCCCGCGAAATGTAAAATGAAGCCATGTGACGGAGCGCGAGCGAAATGCTATAGTGCTGCTACATGCTTTCTTTACAACACAGAAAAAATAACAGCATTAGACATATCTTACAGGAAACAATTTAGTCCGTAGTTTCTGAAAGTGTCAGTGTTGTCATGTTCATATCTCAGTGTTCACATTTTGGGTTTCCAGCCCAAAATAAAAAAATGGTAATTATTAATTAATGAGTATGGAGAAAAATAAAAAATAGCCTGAGTACCTACAGGCTAGAGCGAGTAGTATGCCTTTGGTTCAATTCACCTTTGATCGAAGTGTCTCATTTTCAAATTCTTGGCTCAAAATATATAGAACACCCTGTATATTGTCAAGTACTTAACGTAAAATTAGGACCCAATGTCTGTATCCTAGAAACGCTATTACTATTTTGGTCTTCATCCTTTTTGGTTTTGCTGATGAAAATCACGTGTGCGCCTGAGCGCCAGTTCTGCTTTCTGTCCTTACACTCGGCCCCGCTGTGATTTTGCATGGTAGCTGCCGAAGTGTTCTCGGGAGGGCGGCACTGTCTGGTAGAGTATGTGTTCGCAGGCCCACAGGCTCCGGACCCTGAAGAGTCATCTTTAGCAGATTGGTCTTCGGCGCTCGGCATTGACTGTGTCATTCCGGATGGTCTTGCATACGCTTTAACCAGACGTGCCGGGCCACCAAACATTCTGGGGGCCAAGACTGGCTACGTAGTGACGGTTTTGAAGACATCGGTTACGCTCTGATATAACGTGGTGAGCGGCAACAGATAAGACAAGCCGGTGGCACTTTTTCCGTATTTTCGATCCAAGCTTCCGCCAAACTGCGTCATTAATGGCCACTACTTTGGCATCGAACGCACGTGACACATCTTAAAAGTCACCAGCCGTGTTATAGCCTCCATCAACGAGATATCTTCGAACGCGACGTGAAGATGAGTGCTGCGAACGAATCCTGGAGCCAGTCTACGAGACGCGGGATTCGCTGAATCTGGAGTCGTGGTTGTGGCGACCTTGTTGCGGATGATGTCGTGAGGTAGGAGCGAACTTTGCACGTGCCAAACATGCGCACGCTCGGCCAATAACGGCAATGGTTATCCGGCTTATTGCCAAAGAACTGACGTCATCTCAGCGAATGCCGATCTGTTCATGCACTCTCGCGGTGTCCAGCTTAGAAGCAGGCTCACCAGCTGTTGCGACTTGAATTCAGTTTTGGTCCCCATTATACCCAGTCAGGAAGTGGCTCGCAAAGTGGGGTTGTGATCCTCGGCTGCGAAACTCACCATGGGCCTTTGGCGGCGTCCGTCGCAGAGTGTTCCGCAAAATTATTGAGAGGTCGCTGTTAGACACAAGTGCACCGTCACGGCTGTGCCACTCAGGAACTCAGTATCTGAAAGAGAGAGAGAACGCTGGTGCAGGACGCAGCTGTAGCGTCGGGATAGTGCTCTTGACAGCCGGGCTATTAAGGCTGGGAAATTTTATGGAGGCCCAAGCTGCTCTAGATATGTTGGCCATCTCGCAGCTCTGAGCTTTAACAGACGATGGGTAGGCAGGGAGCAGGTCGTAAGTACTCGAGAGAGAGCGAATGTGACATGTGCACTTCGCACATCATTCAGACCAGGGCCGTTGCCTGACGCCTTTGTATGCATGTCATGCTTTAGCGGCTTCACTAAGGTGATCAATGGCCACCCACTATTTCATCTGGTCCCTCAAGCCATGGCGCTTTCCAAATGAGTTGATGGTATTGATTCAAAGGAATACGTCGCCCTGAAAACCTGGAAGTCCAGCAGTTCTTATACAGCCATTGATGGTAACGTTGTTTGGTGTAATCCGCGAGATCTCCTGCCGAAACGAACCAGCGTTTCAGCTAGCCAGGATATGTCGTCCGCATAATGTCCGTAAGGTGGTTGAGCCACAAACCTGGTCTGCAGGCTGTATCCGCGGATGGTAGAGGCACCGGCACTCACGGAGGCGGTCCAGAACCAGCAGTTGGGAGACGGGAAGCTGCCCAGTTGTAGCGGCAGGCGCGTGGCTGCACGTATGATCTGCAATGCATTGTCGGGTGAGCCACCCGGGTAGCCCCCGGTGATGGCTGCAGAACATGTGACCCTCACAGCAATCAGTGCAGTGGCGATGTCCTGAATCGTCAGAGTGGAGTGCGCGGTAGCCACAGCAATCACGTTGGCAGTATTCGTGGTCGAGGACACGTGGACGGCGTTCTTTGCCGTGGACAGGTGCATTTGGGAGCAGCCCCGGAAGCCTAGACGCCATCCCCGAACAGTGGTAGCAGCAGAGCAGGTGGACAGATGCCGAGGAGGCCTCTACGCCATCCTGTGCTTACCACGGCTGGACGTTGCTGGGTCTTGCTTGCTTGCTTGCTTGATCCTTTTTTGTGGCTCTCACCCAATAAGGGGGATTGGTCAAGAAGCCGGCGTTTATTAGAAGTCAATACCTTGAGATTATCCAGAATTTGTTTTGACTTGGCGGGATTTTTCGATACAATGCATGTGAAAAAAGTGATTGAAAAGAAATACTCAAATTTGTCGAATAATTGAGGTGTAATTGTTGTATGAAACTTTTCTCATGGACGAAAAAGCCCGGGTGCGAGACTTCATCTTTGTCGGCTGCGCCATTGGCATGTACTAAACGGAGAAATATGCTAGACCTGATGTTCTTTGTTTGTTTCTTTCCTTCAATAATTGGCCAAGAAGGTGACGTTGAGACTGTTAGGTGTTATTTTAGGCAAGTTATGTGGTTAAAACCAAAAATAAAGAAATGAATTGGCAGTGGTACGTCATATAATCAATTTATATACAAGTAGTAGGCTTTTGAGCTTGTCTTTCAAACCGTCCTGTTAACCTGATGGGAACATTTTGAAAATGGAATGGAATGAAAAAACTTTATTTCAGTCCTGCAGGACGTGCGTAGCGCGTAGCGGGCGTCTCCCACGTAGGGACCGACAGGGAGTACCAGGCGGCCGCTTCGTGGGCCTGCTGGACGGCCCATTGCTGGTCGGCGAGAAGTGAGCTCCTGAGGGACCTCTCCCACTTGCTTGAAGTAGAGTCGGGAGGAGTTGTTCTACACTCCCAGAGCATGTGTGCGAGTGTCGCTGTGTGTCTACATGATGAGCATGTGTTGCTGGGGTATGCATCAGGATAATAAACGTGAAGCGTGGCAAGGTTTGGGTACGTGTGTGTCTGTAATAGGCGTAGGGTAATGCCTGCGGTCGGTTAAGTTTCGAATGTGGGGGTGGGAAAATGTGGCATTCCAGGTAAAAGTGCTTTGTAATTTCATTGTACGTAATTGGTGCATCCCGATTGGTATCTAACCCAGCAATCCCGATTGGTATCCCGATTGGTATCTAATCCCGATTGGTATCTAACCTGTGGCAGTGCGGTCGGTAAGTGCGTGCGCTGCATCATGGGCGATCTCGTTGAGGTTGTATAGGGCACCCGGCACCTGGCCGAGATGGGCGGGGAACCAGATAACAGTGTGCTGCTTGAGGGCACTCGGGCCCGCTCTGCGCAGGATACGTAACCCCTGGTCGGATATGACTCCATGTTCGAAGGCTTTGATGACCTGCCTGGAATCGCTGTAGATGAAATCCCGTTTGCTGTCGAGCATAGCTATAGCTAAAGCTACTTGCTCCACTACTTCGGGGTTTCGGGTGAGGATTGTGGCAGAGTTCAGAGTCTGCTGCGCGGATGATACCGCGACCGCGGCGAAGGCTCGGTTGTTGCGATAGGCAGTGGCGTCCACGATGAGACGTTGTCTGCTTCTATGTCTATGCGCTTGAGAATGGCGGTCGCCCGCGCAAGGTGCCTGCCTTTGTTGTATTCGAGGTGTACATTTCGTGGTATGGGAGCGATCGTGACAAGGTGGCGGATTTCACGCGGAATTAGAGTCAACCCTGGGGGTCCCTGGCCCTCGAGGAGAAGAAGCCGAGCTCGCGCAGAATATGGCGGCCCGCCTTGGTGGTTGTGAGTCGAGTCGATTGCGCACGTTTCTGAGCTTCTGCGATGTCTTCTAGCGTGTTATGTACGACAAGCTCGAGGAGTTTGTACGTTGAAGTGGTGATAGGGAGGCCAAGGGCTCATTTACCACCTTGCGAATAAGCGCATTGAGTTGATCGCGCTCAGCGCGTAACCATTTGTGTACCGTGGCAACGTAGGTAAAATGGCACAAAACAAACGCGTGTACGAGACGCCGCAGGTTGTCTTCTTTGAGGCCGTGGTGCCTGTTGGCTAATCTACGTACGAGTCGTATGGCATTCTCAGTCTTAGTCCTGAGCTTGTGTACTGTTTGGGTGTTGGTTCTGCGGGACTCGATGATCATGCCGAGGACCTTGAAGGTGTCTACCCTGGGTACAGTACGACCATCTCTGGTGTGAAGGGTGATATTGCGTTCCGCCGGAGGTTTCCACCCTTTTGGCTTGGAACCCCGGCGTTTGGGCAAATATATCAACAGCTCCAACTTCGCGGGTGAGCACCTGAGACCGGCGTGGTCGAGGTGGGACTCGGCGGTGTCGATAGCCTCTTGCCGGGCGGACTCAATGAAGCCATCTGACCCTGTGGAGCACCATATGGTTACATCATTCGCATAGATAGTGTGATTTAGCCCGTTGATTTTCGAAAGTCGTTTGGAAAGCCCAATCATCCCGAGGTTTAAGAGCGTGGGCGAGAGGACGGATCCCTGAGGAGTGCCCCGCTGTCCGAGCACCACTTCTTCCGGCACTAGGTCTCCTACGCGGAGGACGGCTCTGCATCGAGTAAGAAAAGAACGGATAAAGTAGTAAAATCGATGACCTAGGCCGAGGGCTGCGATCGCTTTCAAGATTGACGAGTGCGTTAATGTATCGAAGGGCTTTTCTAAATCGAGACCGAGTATTGCACAAGTGTCCCGAGAGTCCGCCATCTAAAGTTTGATGCTTTAGGAGTAACATGGCGTCTTGAGTGGATAAACCCTGGTCGGAAGCCAATCATGTGGTGCGGGATGCAGTTGTTATCTTCGAGGTATCCACAAACCCTGTTGTGGACGACGTGGTCAGTCACTTTGCCCACGCACGACGTGAAAGATATGGAGCGTAGGTTATCTAGGCTTGGCGCCTTTTCCCTGTTTGGGTATGAGAATCGTGTGAGCTAGTTTCCAAGCATCGGGTATCTCACCCTTTTTCCATATTTCGTTGATAGTGTCGGTGAGGTAAGTGACGGAGGAATCGTCCAGGTTGCGTAGGAGCTTGATGGTAATGCAATCGGGGCCAGGGGCTGAGCGGTCATTGAGCTCATGGAGAGCTCGGCGAACATCTTTAATAGAATATTCGGCGTCTAAGTTAGTGTTGTCGCTGACAAAGTAATCAGTGTGAGGGGTCACAGGGCCCGTGGGAAGCGGGAGATTTTTTCCACGAGGTTCTTGACAGCATCTTCCGGTGACACTGTCCGTTTAACCTGATGAAGTATCTTCACGATCAAGTGACGCTGATTTGTGCGGGTGTTGGTTTCAATGAGGGGGTGTTTGAGTAAGTTCCACGTTTTGCCATTTCGAACCTGACCATCAATCGAATTACAAATTTCGTCCCCCTGCTGTTTTGAAAGGATGCGGCAGTGATCCATCATGGTCTTAATCAACTGAGATATGCGTTTGTGTAACCTCCGATTAAGGCGCTGGCCCTTCCGCCGGGCCAATAGAGACGGTTCGGCCTCTAGTAGGTGGGCGAGACGACCGTCCATCTTCTGGGTTCGAGGTCTGTGCTGATAGTTTTGCTTGCCTTGTTTACATCAGCTTTCAGCTGGGTCGTCCACATCTCGAGGCTCGGTGGGGTATCGGGAGGAGGTCGTTTTGCGCGGATCTTACGAAGGAGGTCCCAGTCGACCCACGTGGACGACTTCGTCTTCCTGCTTACTGTGGGGAGGTGTACAGCATATATGAAGTGGTTGCTATACCAAGATCTACCGCGAGGTTGGACCAGCGGGCGTCGGAGATATTCTTGACGAAGCATAGATACGGCGTAGTATCTTTTTGCGTGGACGTCCAGTTCGAGTGGGGAAGGCCTTGAACGTAATCAGAATAAGGCCCATGTCATTCGCATTTTTCTAAAGCTCGTTCCCTTTTGGTGTGTCGTACGTGTAGCCCCAGGCGCTATGCGCAGCGTTAAAATCGCCTGCAATCACTAGCGGGTTAGGCCCCACGAGACGAACAGCTTTCTGGAACGAGCGTGTGAATCTTTGTCTATGGTGGCTTGGACTACTGTATACATTGAGCATGTATACGGTTTGTTGTGATATGTTGCCAGGAAGAATTTCGACCATAACGTGTTCAATTTCGGGCACATTCAGACTGTGCGCTGTGCAGGTAATCTTGTTAGCGACCAGGGTGGTGATACCGCGTCCTCCCGAGGGGCCGGGCAACCACTGGCATCCGGAAAACGTGGCGGTTGGTACTACAGGCTCTTGTAATAGCATGATGTGAGGTTTGGCTTCGTGGCTACGGAGGTATTGCTGCAGAAAAGGTTTCTTGTGGGTGAAGCTCCTGCAGTTCCATTGCCAGATTCGCAACTCGTCAATTGGCCTGGCCATCTTGAAGCATTTAGGAGTCGGCCTGAGCACCCGGCGGGTGCATAAGCGCCGCGTGATGCTGTGGACTGGGCACGGCTGTACGTTGCGACAACAGCTTACCAGCGGCAACGGCAGGGGCGACGACGTGATCAAGGTATTGCTCCACTTGGCCTAAACGATTACCGTGTGCGCGAGGGTAGACTGCACGAGAGCCATGCCTTCGCCAAGAAAGCGAAGGCTTTTCTTAATCGCCGATAGCGTGCTCCTAATGTCGTCTAACTCTGCCTTTAAATCTGGCGGGTCGTGGGCGACCGCGCGTTTTGTGGGTGCGCTCTCGCCGTCGTCGTTACCGGCGCTTACGGGTGGCGGCTGCAACAGGGTGACTGCATTGTCGTCGTTGTCGGTTGTGGGCGTAGCAGCGCGTGCGTTTCTGTCAGTTTTTAGTTGAGCAATTGCGACTATGACTTTGCGTATTGTTTCTTTCATCATCGCATTTTCGTGGTTTAAGATCGCTGTGGTAAAAACACTGCCCTAAAAAAACACTGCACGTGAAAAGCTCCCGAGCCACGGGGACAGCTCGGCTAACCCCAGAGAGCAGAGAGCAAGGACAAGTTCGGGCCACGCCCCGGCTGCTCGTTTTGACCCTCCGTGTCGGGGCCTCATCTCGGCGTTGAAGTCCTCGGGTGCGTCCTGGACTGGGCGTCGCCTCACCTCACCGCCATGTTGGTCGGAAGCAACGTTCGTCACGGCCAGCTGCTGTTCTGGTCTTGGAGCGAGACGCTGTCCCAGGTCTGTTCGCGGCAGTCGGCGGTACGCTGTTCTCGGTGGTGTACAGGAAAGCCCAGGCGTTGACCACCGTACTGCGATGCCCCTGGCGGTTATCTTTTAGACCGGGCCCCGCCTCGGTACGAACTCCGCAAGCACAAGGCACACCGCCTCCTGACTACCAGAGAGCTCAAGGTCAAGCGCAACGTCCACGCCCCAAGAGTAGAATGTGAGT
This sequence comes from Rhipicephalus annulatus, assembly GCA_013436015.1. Taxonomy (NCBI): domain Eukaryota; kingdom Metazoa; phylum Arthropoda; class Arachnida; order Ixodida; family Ixodidae; genus Rhipicephalus; species Rhipicephalus annulatus. The sequence goes on along the minus strand of WOVY01010157.1, from coordinate 866,286 downwards.
GGACGAACAAGAACATTAACTCCCTTTCGCGTAGGACCTTGAACGCGTGTATATATGTGTGAGTTTATGTTGTGTGTATCCCTTTGTCCGTCTTCGTGTATATAAAAGTCTCTCGTTGTCTTAGAACGTCCTCTGTCCTCATCTGGCTAACCTGTGCCCACAGTTGCCCACAAATTTTGGCGAGCCTTCCAGGATAGATCGGCCTTACCTTCTTGCCGAGAGCCAGACGGGCGGGACGAACCGATGGATTTAGAGAAATTGCACGCGATCGGAACGGACATGGGTCTAACAAGATCGGCACTGCAGGAATGAGTTGACGCGGAGTGCGTTATCGAAAGGAACCTTCGTGCGCAAGTTCGCGAAGAGCAGCGAGAAAAGATAGCGCTGGAGGAAAGACGGCAGCAAGTCGAGGAGCGCGTTTTGCTGTTGAAGCTGATGTTGCAAGAGCAGAAGACTGGTTCGAACGCGGGAGAGATAGGGAGACCGGTAAGCGATGACGCAGCGTCCCCAGCTGTAATGGATAGCTGTGGCCCGCACAAGCTATTGCCAGCGTTCAACGAGACGCGAGATGACCTCGACGCATATCTGCAGCATTTTGAGCGCATCGCGGTGTCTCAGGAGTGGCCTTGGAGCAAATGGGCCTTTTCGCTCAGCTTGTGCCTGACGGGAGAGGCGTTATCCGTGATTAGTCTACTTGACTCTGCTTCCGCCACCGACTATGATCAGGTGAAGGCAACATTGCTGTTACGATGCCGGTATACGGCTGAAGGATACCACGAGAAATTTCACAAGGTGAGACCGGAGGACAAGGAGACGGGGCTCCAATATGCTTCTCGCATAGCAGGTCATTTCGACCGTTGGATGGAGCTGGCAAATGTCGAGAAAACTTATGACGCTCTTCGCGACATAATGATTTCAAAACAGTTCATGAAGGGATGCTCACCCACCCTGAGGGTATTTCTGAAGAAGTGGGACTTAAGCGTGGGGGACAAAGTTCTCGTGCTGCTACCCGCCGATCACAACAAACTGATACTTAAATGAAGAGGCCCCTTTACTGTGACGGACAAGAAAAGCCCATTGGATTATGCTGTGGACCTCGGTCACAGAACAACTGTCTTTCACATCAACATGCTCAAAAAGTACGAGCTGCGGAATGCCTCGGACACGTCAACGACGACAGCTGCTGCTGTAACGTCAATCCATCAAGTGGAAATCGAAGGCACAGAAAATTTATTACATGCCGCACTTGCACAAACGCAGAATTGGAAGGATGTGGCTGTAGCACCTAGCCTTAGTAGAGAACAAAGAAACCAAGTCAACGAGCTCCTTTCCGCCTACCACGACCTATTTTCTGATTTACCGGGAAAGACTGATGTTGTGGAGTGCCAGCTGAAATCGACCACCGCTCAGCCCATACATGTCCGACAATACCCCATACCTTTCACTGTTAAGGAAGTCATTGAGAAAGAGATCCAGGAAATGTTACGGCTGGGCATAATAGAGAAGTCTACATCTGCTTATCAAGCGCCGATTGTGGTTGTCAAGAAGAAGGATGGCACGATGCGCCTCTGCATTGATTTTCGTCAACATAACAATGTGGTCGTTCCGGATGCGGGACCTATTCCCCGCGCTAGCATAAGGTTTGCACGACTTACTGGGCGTCAATACTTTTCGAAGTTTGACTTCACAAAAGGATATTTGCAGGTACCCATGGCCAGTACGTCAAAAGAAACTACAGCATTTTCCTGTGACTCGGGCCTATACCAATTCCGGGTTATGCCTTTTGGCATAAAGACTGCACCTAACGTGTTCAACCGATTGATGCGAGAAGTCGTCGGTGACATTCCCAATGTCTATCACTACTTTGATGATGTTCTTGTTGCGACCGCAACATGGGACGAACACATGGTCACATTACGCCATGTATTTCAACGTGTGCGCGCGGCGCATTTAACTATCAAGCCGAAGAAAAGCGAGATAGGTTCCGCGACGACTAGCTTCCTTGGTCACATTGTGGTACAATGGCTGCTACAACCTCAGAAGGACACATCAGACAAAATCGTGTCAGCGAAAGAGCCGGAAAGTAAGAAAGAGCTTCGGGCCTTTCTCGAACTTACCGGCTACTACCGAGAGTTTGTGCCCAACTATGCCGAGCTTTCACATCCACTTACCGAGCTCACGAAGAAAGGAAGTCCTAATAAGCTGGACTGGCGTGACAAGCATCAGGATGCATTTCAAAAGCTCAAGGCAATGATGTCAAGGCGACCCATACTGAAAGCACCTAACCTCGAAAGACCTTTCGTATTGCGCACTAACGCGTCGTGACGGAGTTTGGGAGCTGTCCTCTTACAAGAACACAATGGTCTCTTGCATCCAGTGTCCAACGCCAGTAGAAAGCTGCTACTGCGTGAAGTGGCATATTCTACAATTGAGATAGAATGCCTCGCCATCGTGTGGGGTGTCCAGAAATTTCATGTGTACCTCTACGGCAGGCCATTCGTTTTGCAATCAGACCACCAGCCACTGAAATACATCAACTCTGCCCGACAAATCAACACACGAGTGCTACGCTGGAGTCTACTCTTGATGGACTACGACTTCCACGTAGAATACATTCTGGGCTCAGATAATGTCGGTGGCGACTATATTAGCCGCACATCTCTTACTACTGACTAGGCTGTCCGATTACTCGTATAGAGACACAAAGAACTCATGACGCGGGTAATACGTTGTCTACTCTATGAACATGCCTACCCTTCTTATCCTACCGTTTGGCTGTTCTTGAACTGGGTGGAAGATGTGGTAAAAAACGCTGCCCTGGAGAGTGTGCGTCATGCTTTGATGTAGAAAATCGGTGTGTGGGGCCGATTTAGTATTTCAGGTTGTGTGGGAATCATCATGATGGTGATAGCGGTAAAACTATGAGCTCGCCAATGCGCGTGCTCGTGCGCGTACCACGTGAAAAGCTCCCGAGCCACGGGGACAGCTCGGCTAACCCCAGAGAGCAGAGAGCAAGGACAAGTTCGGGCCACGCCCCGGCTGCTCGTTCTGACCCTCCGTGTCCGGGCCTCGTCTCGGCGTTGAAGTCCTTGGGTGCGTCCTGGACTGGGCACCGCCCCACCTCACCCCCACGTTGGTCTGAAGCAACGTTCGTCACGGCCAGCTGTTGTTCTGGTCTCGGAGCGAGACGCTGTCCCAGGTCTGTTCGCGGCAGTCGGCGGTACGCTGTTCTCTGTGGTGTACAGGCAAGCCCAGGCGTTGACCACCGTACTGGGATGCCCCTGGCGGTAATCTTCTAGACCGGGTCCCGCCTCGGTACGAACTCCGCAAGCACAAGGCACACCGCCTCTTGAATACCAGAGAACTCAAGGTCAAGCGCAACGTTCATGCCCCAAGAGTAGAATTTGAGTGGATGAACAAGAACATTAACTCCCTTTCGCGTAGGACCGTGAACGCGTGTATATAAGTGTGAGTTTATTTTGTGTGTATCCCCTTGTCCGTCTTCGTGTATATAAAAGTCTCTCGTTGTCCTAGAACGTCCTTTGTCCTCATCTGGCTAACCTGAACCCACAGTTGCCCACAATCGCTATCTCAGATTTGGTGTGTGTACCATGCTCTGGGAGTGAACCCGACCCTACCTGTGATGTAGTGTTTCCGTTTCCCCGGACAGCGTCCGCACAAGTGAAAGGGCCCCGCTTATTCTTGTTGGCGTTGCCTGGCGATGGTGGGGCCAATGGGCTAAGCGATCGTTGATGCGAGACGCCGGTGAGACTGGGGTGAGGCCTGGAACCGGCGTGAGGCCGGGAACCAGAGTGGGAGCCGGAGTGTGACCCGGGCCGAGAACGTGAACGGGAACCGTGACGTGAACCAGAACGAGACCTGGAGTAGCCTCGCAATATAGATTTTGAAAACCTAGTTATGTTTTACTCTATAGAATTGACGAATATTTTTAAATAGCAGATTGAATTTCTGGTCCTCGTCCTGCTCGCCTTCGCCGATAACAATATATATATATATATATATATATATATATATATATATATATATATGTGTGTGTGTGTGTGTGTGTGTGTGTGTGTGTGTGTGTGTGTGTGTGTGTGTGTGTGTGTGTGTGTGTGTGTGTGTGTGTGTGTGTGTGTGTGTGTGTGAAGGGAATGCGTATTTTCTTAGTGGGCTGATGGGTTGACTTGTATCAGTTAGGCAGGTGCTATACATGAGTGAAAGAAGGTATTTGGTATTGGCTAATATTCTCAGCTAGTCCCTATTTCAGTTTTTCATTATTCAATTAGGCAAAATCTTCAGTATTGCTTTGCATAACTTCGTGAAAGAAAGTTTTGAGATTGCCTGTTTGTCAGTCCGTCTGTGCGTGCGTCCAATCATTCGTCTATTCATCCGTGAGTCCATTCATCCATGCGTGCGTCCGATCGCGTTTGAGAATGCAGACGGTGCGCAGGTGACACGACACGCGAGCCAAAAAAAAAACGTGCACGAGCGTCTTCAACCCGTCCGCCGCTCTGCTTCGTACACGTTCCACTAATAATCCACCACGTATGGCCACTGTCCAGGCGACTGGGGGAGGCACTTCTTCCTCACACAGGAAAAAAAACCCGCACAGCAGCCAATAGAAGAGTAGCGGCACTTGGGAGAGTAGCGGTATAGTAACGCCATCTGGAAATCAGATGAGAAATCGTGATCCGATATACTGTCCGGGAAAAACTGCCGGTTACGCGGGACGCATGACAAGGTTAGACTAAAAGGAGCTTCGCCTCTAAAACCTATGCCAAAACCGGTATCATATTAAGGCCCTCCCTTTGCAAAGCAGGTGCTTTTTTACAGAGCTTTTTGAGTGCTTGAAACTTCTTCGGAAACAAACCATATACTAGTGCCATGTAGTGACGAAATTCTGCGTTACATAGTAGCACCACTCGTCGAGGCGTCACACTAGATCATTGTTGCAAAGTTATTGAGTGACATATTGGTCTACCCATTACAGACTTCTCTGGTGTACTTTATCATGATCATCACCTAACTTATTATCACAATTACCACCACCATCTTCCTTCCCAACGAACAGCATCAATGATTCGCTCAATTGTATACGTATTGTACTTGCATTAGGCAAGTATTTTACGTGTTAGAGGTTAAAGTCGCCAAATCCAACGTGCAGTGATGTTCCTCTTTCCAAGTCATGGTTGATGTGTGGGCAGAGAAGTGAGTTTTTGCAAGTGTATGAGATGATACGAGTGCGATACAGTAACGCCATTGCGTTCTACTGTTGAATGGGAAGCTCACCTGTCCTCAAGTTTTCGTTACCACAAGACTGGTGTTTAGGTTAGTGAGAGGCATTCTGAAAAGTTCTAATCATAGTGCAGTTAGCTAACGAAAAAATTGAAAACGACCCGTGATTGAAGAAGCAGCATTGAACGTGCTTCTATGGGAAACGCCACGTCAGAAAAATTCAGAACAGTGGGTATATAGATGTTGCTTTTTGATTGATACATACGTGGGGTTTAACGTCCCGAAACCCAGATATGATCATGAGAGACGCCGTGGTGGAAGGCTCCGGAAATTTCGATCACCTGGGGCGGTGTAACGTGACCCCATGTTGCTTCTTAAATGCAAAAAATTTCTTTGCGAACTTCTTCATAACTGAGCGTATTTCTATCTATCTATCACTTATCTATCTATCTATCTATCTATCTATCTATCTATCTATCTATCTATCTATCTATCTATCTATCTATCTATCTATCTATCTATCTATGTATGTATCTATTCATCTATCTATCAACCTGTGACTTTCAGCTCTCCTGGCCATTTCGATAATGGTATCGATACGAAATTTGGTACGGAATAATTTGGCGGCATGACAAGCATAAGTGGTGAGTTATAAAATGAACGTCATGACATGTATGTCATGAATGCCATGATTCACATTACATGGTCTTGCTGCTCTCACTGTGGTTTCGTTTGCATGACATATTCCAAAACTGCCACGGTATGACAAATATGACAAACATAAGTGAGAGACCCTAACAAGAAAATCATAATATGCATGCCATGTAAGTCATGAACACACGCGACGCTCATGGTGCGCTCGCGGCAGTGTCACTAGCTTATACAAAACTTGAAATTACGGCACGTGAATAGCTCTCGAGAGTGAATGACACGTCCAAACATAATAATCAAGACATGCATATTATGTAAAGCGTCACTACGTGCTATATATCAAATCACAAATCAGTCACATATACCAAATCTAGTATTACATGATGCGAGCGGATGACTCTGGTAAATATCACGTCCAAGGATGACTGTCATGACATGCAGTCATGTAAAACATGAATACACGCTGAACTCATAGTGCACTCGGAGTTGTTTTGCTAACTTCGCACATAACAAATTTGGTGTTACGTGACGTCAATGACTGACAAAGCTGATTGACACGTCTAATCATGATAATCATGAGATAAATGTCATGTAAACCATCACTACATGCTTCACACGTAGTGCGCACGCGGCCGTTTCTCTAGCTCAGCGGGACCAAATTTCGTTTCATGGTACATGAATATACGAAGAGAGTAAACGATACGTCCAAACACAATAAACACGGCATGAAAGTCATATATGGCATAATATACATCCACCTAGTAACGTCGTGCTGATTTTAAAGTTACATAACAACATTTTTCATTCGTGCCTCACATATCACTGTTTCCCGCTGTGCTTGAGAATTGCCTTTTTTTTACCTGAATGGACGAATGCAAACCGCTGTCTGTGTTAACCCAGGCTGACCAAACAGTAACAGCAGCAAAGCCAAGAAAACTACTCGCACGTAGTTAATGATTGTGAAAGTCATTTATTTATTCCTGGCTCTTGTAACACTAGGCTTTTTCATGGTAATATATACAAATTTTCTCAACAGAACTAAGTGGAGTGTTTCACGAATTAAAACTCTACAGCTACATTGATAGGTGTACAATCGGTCACGTTGTCTGGTTGTTGCGGGGCATTTAAGAACACCACCTACATATGTATGCATTTGTAGCAGTTCTCGTTAGTGTCGAGTTATTTCTCACACAGTCTCCATAGCATGAACCAATCATGTATAAGACTACGTGTACGCGTGTATATATGCCAAGATTTCCTATATTTCACTCATTCGATTAGTTCTGCCTCAGACGACGTTTGCTCAGACTTAAAAGCTGTGTGCTCTGTATTTTTTTCTTCTAGCATATACCATTTAAAGAGAGAAGAGATATTGAATGAAGGCGAGCGGAATGAGGAATATGTTTATTTAAATTTTATTATTGCGGAATACTCAGCAGCAATAAAACGGCTTCATGAACCTGTCATCTCTATCTCTCTCTTTCACCCTCGAAAAAAAATACTCAAGGACTTTGTCTCGCAAACAGTCGCATCCCCGCTCAAGCTTTCGAGATTTCAAGATTTATTGAACAAGATCACAGGTAGCTTTACTTCTTTGCCTCCCATTTTACTAAACCTCTTCATAATGAAGCATGTTACTTAAGAAGCAATTACATACACAGTGCAGTTTTGGGCATTCGATAATTGTGGTGAAAATACAGCAAATCAGCAGTATCTCGGTACTACATGGTGCCCTGTGGTTGCCCGTATTCATACAAAGCTCCACTTCATGCCGAATCAACCAGCGTATTTCCGATCCTCTTGAATTCGGTTGAAAATTTTCCACGCGTATCTCTAAGTTCAAAACTTCTGCTTCTTCATTTTCGTTGCCCAAAATTTTCTTGCCGAATAATGAAAGCCTTTGAGAGTTTAGCCAATCTGAACCGACTGTTGCCTGAGCGCTTACAGGAGACGAATGTTGAACGGGTATTTAGATTTATATACTATTATTGGGTACTATTTATTAGAGATGCTAGAGGATTTGCAACAGTATTTGAAGTTCCACAAGATTCACGCATCCACTTCTTGTACCTCGAGGTAAAGTTGGAACCTAAGCAAATCTGTTGGTCGTATGCAGCACACAAAAGAAAAACTTTGTTGCCATTGGAGTCAGCCTATAGTCTAAGCTCGTAAAGAGGTCAATGGTGACGGCTAGTTTCAGAAGCGCCGCCGCAGTGGTCTAGTGGCTAAGGTACTCAGCTGCTGACCCGCAGGTCGCGGGTTCGAATCCCGGCTGCGGCGGCTGCATTTCCGATAGAGGCGGAAATGTTGTAGGCCCGTGTACTCAGATTTGGGTGCACGTTAAAGAACCCCAGGTGGTCGAAATTTCCGGAGCCCTTCACTACGGCGTCTCTCATAATCATCAGTTGTTTTGGGACGTTAAACCCCACATATCAATCAAATCAATCGTTTCAGATACCCTTTGCGTGAGTTGTAGCAGCACTGCATTTACACATGTTTTCAGAAGCAAACTGAGCCTCTGGCTTTGACAGGATGCAATTCCCACGTGCTAACAGCCGTTGGGGTAAGCTTGTTCACAGGCACTAAACGTGCCGACAGGGTGCAGGATCAGGTGCTAACTCCAAAATACCAAAAATATAGTTTTTGGTTCATTAGTTATTACGGCTTGGTGGCGCTAGCCACCGCCCGATCTAAAGGGTACAGCCATATCCATCCATCCATCCATCCAAGAAAGAGTAAAGTGGTCTTGCCGTAGATCTATAGGTTTCCAAAAAAACCTGAAAATTCTACCCCAGCGTTTCGAGATGAGGGTGGCATTTGTGGCCTCTGAGAAACTGTCCATGTTGTTGATGAACACTCCCCCTGGGGACAATGACGTATATGAAAAAAGCACCTCCATTCTTTTGAGTCATGTGCGCAAGGATTCGAGTAGTCCACCGCACTCTCATCCGGCAAGTACTCCGAAGGAAAAATGCGTTGGTGTCTCAATCTCCGCCTCAGATGTCACCATAAGTACCTCTCAGTGGTCTGTTGGATACAATTAGCGATACACTGTCGAGTTTTTACCTGCTGTCCGCATCTCAACGGTAGCACTGTCTTGGCTAGGCATTTCGAGCTAATTGTTAGAGGAATTTGATAACCAGTTGAAATTCCGAAGTTGCTTGACAGATGTGTAAGCAGGTTCCCGTTTTCCCCTTGCAATAAGGAGGTAAGCTGCCTACAGAGCATGCCTTTTCAATAGTTTTTATGTCCACGTTTTATATATTTTCAATATTTCAAATACCTCCTTGGCATTTTAGATATTTAAATATTTTTAGTGTCGCTGACTTGCCTTCTCTGGCTTTAACCTGTTTGCCTGTTGGTATTAGAATCTATTGTCATGTTCACTTTTTTCGTACATCTGTGCAGTACTTGGTGGTCTAAATTGTTTCAACGGCGCCATCACTTTTCGTTCATTGTTTTACCGCGATAGCATTCAAGAGCTCCTTTCGCAGAAATTCTAGTGTTGGTGTTGGCGCCATTGGTTCTGAATGAAAATCATCATAATGGGAGGGACTGAAATTTTGAGGAAGATATAACTATGATAAAAACTTAAGATTGCCAGTTCGAGTGAAAATCAAATACGGGTTGTTTGTGTGGCAAGAAGGTGTCCTACCAGACAGCCAGGCATCTGCTTTAAAATGATGTGAAAATAACATCGTCTGCTTCGAAATGCAGTGAAATTAACTTTTAAGCTTTACACACTTGTGCGTCCTGTACATATGCTTAGTAATATATCATGTATCGTCGCAGTAATATTGCGATGTACAAGCTAAAACTACTATCGGGCGTCGGATCATGTTTATCGGGCGTCGGTTTCAACCATAATGACTTCATGGTTGAAACCAAGCTACCCACTGCACTATGAACACCTGTAACTACACCTCTTTCCTTATGGGCACGCATTGGGTGCATAGCAATTTCGAAAAAGGTTTCAAGCGCATATTTGCTTGTGGTTCAACGCACGCCAGCTATTAAACAGTATGCAGTTATATGCAAAAGCTCCATTGACACAAATCACTTTCAATTTTATTGACTACACTGTAGCAATCTCTAATATAAGCTTCTCGGGTATTATGATACAATACGAAGTATGAGCTATGTCTTTAAAGTGAGAACTAGTGTCTAAGTATGGCTATCACGTTCAACTATTGAACTGAACCTTAAGGATTCTAATTTTTTTTCAGCAAGCGACTGTCTCGAGGTTCTTCTATGTGATCTTCAATGTTCTTCAATGTTTTCACAATGTGATCGTTTCGTCGCTTTGATGCGTGCCAATATAAAAACCTTGCTTTTATATTGATTAATAAAAGTTGTGAATTCATGCAGTGTTGCTTCTTAAGTGTTTTTTTTCTTTTTGCGCTGCTATATTTATCAGAACAATATGGCACCGACCTTAACACACCCAAGTCAAGTTCGGAGGGCATTCGCAGCTGACATAATTGTGGCATCGCGCAGCAGCTGCAACGTTCGTTAGCGTAGCTAGTGACCTTGTATAATCGCCTTTACTTTTATAGTAAGATACGTTTCTTACGTCGCCCCAGTCACTCCTCTGATTGTGCGTTGCGTCCTCACTACAATCAAGGTTCGAATGTTTGCCTATGGCAGGGCTCTTTAGGCTGAATGAGAGACGTGACGCGCTCTCATTAACGTCCATCGCTATACCCTCTACTCCAGCAAACCAACTGAACTGAAATGTTACTTGAGGGCTTTCATGAAATGCATGAAGACGCGGCATTTAGGGAGGCTTAAAGCCCCGCGAAACAAAAGTGAAAACCTAACCGGCTTTCCCTATTGATTGTATGTAACAGTAGCATCAGTATGTATTTGTTCATTAATTGATTGATTGATACCTGGGGTTTAACGTCTTGAAACCACCATATGATTATGAGAGACGCTGTAGTAGAGGGCTCCGGAAATATCGAGCATTTGGGGTTCTTTAACGTCCACCCAAACATGAGAACATGGACCTAGAGCATTTTCGCCTTCATCGAAAATGCAGCCGCCGCAACCTGCGGATCAGCAGCCAACTACATTAGCCACTAAACCGGTGCGTCGGGGTGCATATGTTTTCGTCACACAAAACGTTACGTAGTTTACGCCCCAAACTTTATGTAGTTTGCGCAAACTTCAGAAGCATCTCAATAACTCAATATGTTCCTTGCATTTACTTTCACAATTTTCACCAAAGATCCCCACGTAACACACGTAGTCTGATTAGGAGTGTACGATAAAAAATGCAGGTAGTATTACGCCTTTCAACGCCCAATTTTTCTGGTTTGCGTTTACAGTGTATGGAAACATTGGTCTACAGAACTGCTTGTTCTTGCGAAATTGTAAAAAATTATTTCAGCGTTTTTTCAGAGTACATTTTTACAATTTTGTCGATCTTCCTTTCATGTGTGCTATTCTTGAGACCTCGTATGTTGTTTTGCAACCGCCAGTTGAAAATTATCAACAGAAACATCAAGTATGCCAGAGAAAAGTGATGCTTAAAAATGTTATATTTACAGCTCGGCCGATGAAGGAGTCTGGAGGTCCCCAGTGTAAGAGAACGTTGCTGGTAAGTGAATAGAGGGAATGAAAGCACACCTTAAAATTTCTCAACAACTACACGTAGCATGTGTCGCTGCTCATTCGCATGTTCTAATACGGCCGACTGCGCTTCTTCCATTTCTTTTTTTCCAAGAAGGTGATAATATTTTGCAGTCGTCTTAAAAAGGCAAAATTCTAGGAGCAACCAACATCTCATTGAAAAATATCCAAGTTCAAATTTTTTTCCTGTTTTCTTGAATAATTAAAAGAATAATTGATTGCGATACAGAAATATGCCTGCAAAACAGATTTTTTCATCGAAGCAATTTTTTCGCTGAATGTTGTACTGTGTGCCTTCCTATACAAAAATGTTCGTTTCCTTATTTTGCGATTACAAATTTTGTGCAAGAGAAGAGTGGCTAGCACCACGCATTCGAGCTAACTTATACTAGCATGCATTAAAAAATTAACGGACTTCCCGCAGGTCATTTAACATTATTATTATTACGAGGAGGGGGTGGTAAAATACTCTAGGGTGGAGACATTTTGAGCTAACGCAGTGCTTTTTGGATACCTTCAAGCTATATAACGAAAATGTTGATTGTCTACGTGAACATAGGATGTAGGCATACATGCAATATTTTGTGAGAAAATGTTTCATGCTGTGAATGCGCTACGAATTTAGCTCAGGTTAGTAAACATATTGTTCTCAAAATAATTCATAAATTTCTATAACTTGACGCAGTTACTGCAAAGTATCGTTCTTCCTTAATACAAGAAGGCCTTTCTTACTCAACAATTATAGTTTTGGAGTGCTTGTAATGGTTAACTGTGTTTTTCACCACAAGAAGTTATTACCTGTTCAAGGATATTCCACCTTCAATAGAAAAGTACATAAGTGTTTCGTAAGGAATTTATTCGGATTAGGAGACAAATAGGCAGGTTTGCTGAGAGAATTGATACTACAGGAATAAATGGAGCAGTAACCTTTAGACAAAGCTGTGACAGATTAAAAAAAATATCTTTAACCTACACTGAGCATTTTTAAAATTATTTTGTGACGTAGCGTTACAAGTAACAGTACTAGTTTAACTCAATATAAGGCGCATGCCGCGCTGGTAATCCACACAGAAGGTTTTCATGGTAATTTTTTTTCAAGCAAGTAAAATATTTGTTGTGAACAACCGCAATACCGCACGACGCACCTCTTGCCGGCAGCCATGGTAGTTCATTTTCTTTTTTGTTTTTTCTTCTAAGTTCCGTAGGCGACAAGCTGTTGTGCTTCTGCCATATGAATGAGGTCTCCTTAAAATTCTTGAGCTCTAATCAATGATACGTTGTTTGGAATAAAAGTTTGGAGAGAGAGATAACCACAACCTTTTTTATCTTATTATTTTTCTGTCTTTCCGTATCGCTTCTTGACGAATGTTCAGTTAATGTGAAAACAAGTCTTTCAGTGATGTTGAACTCAGTATCAGTTGTGACACAACGCGGAAGGAATGGAAAAGTCAAAAGACGGAGAACGATAAAGAAGAGACACACAGGATTACTGGATGGTATTGGTACATAGACTAATAACTCTCCCGTTTTCTTCATATCTTGGACAACAAGTTTGTTTTTTTTTATTTAAATTTTCAATTTCCCCACTTATAATAAACGTCGAATTTCGGACCATTATTTCTTCGTCATAAACAGCTAAAATTTAAGAGTCATGTAAACAAGCAAACTGTCTTGACGGTTTGCGCAGGCTGAAGGATCTTACAGGAAAACTTGCACCTATCTGTCTTCTTGGCAGCCCATCCGCTTTAAAGAGGAACCTGACGGGATTCCTTGTGGGGTAAGTATTTCTCCCACTTTTCTCACGCATTTTCAACCTAAAACACAACTCTCTACGGGCCCTTCTTCTTCTATTCTTTATTTCCCCAGCCTATCGCGCATGTCAACACTACCTGGCATAAACCTTTCATGAATGTCTAGGAGCTTTTTCATGTTTAGAACATTCTTATGTGCGTCTGACGCGATCGAGGGAGGAGGTGCAATCAACCGTTTTGAGAAAGAATGCGGTACTCAAGGTGCCTCCATGTGAGCACCGACTCTTCAGGCCCGCGCAGAAATATCGATTAAACAACTGCTTTTACTCAAAGACAAATCACCATCAAATATATAGCTGGAATCTTTTATCCACATCTCAAAAAACCGACGTGCTATATCGCATATTAGATCATTGGACGACCCACAACTTTGTGCGCCGACCTCATTGAAACCGCGGAGCTACGTCAATTTTTGACACTATTTCGAAAATAGCACCATCGAATGTATAGCCTGAATCTTTTACCCCACATCTAAAAAAAACCGACGTGCTACATTGCATATAAGACACTTGGACGACTAGCAACTTTATGCGCCGACCTCATAGAAACCGCGGAGCTACGCCAATACTTGGGACTACTTCAAAAAGACCTTGTTCAGGCGTCATGCGGGTCAACAAATCGCCTTAACAAATGTCACGTAGAGTGGTAAAAAAGTAGGAGAACGACCAAGCGTCACAGAATGCGAATTGGGGAGTGTATGGTGTGAAGCTTTCCACCTATTACAAAGTCATCAGCCCTCAGTGTTCATTGCCATCAGCCACATCATCAGATTGCAAACACCGCCTTACAAATGTGCAGCGGGTACTCCACTTCTCCATATAATCACGAATATTGCCAATCTGTATGCTTTCCTGCTTCACAAACATCGTTATGTATACGTTGAAAGTTTACTTGTATTAGTAGCACAAAGAAAATATACAGCAGGCTCCAGGAAGGCCTTTCTACCAAAGTTCACTGTTACTCTGCAATTTCTGGTGGTTCTTCAAGTTAGCGTGTGCCTAAAGGCTATAAAATTTCACAATAATAATGTAATATAGCTACCTAGCATACACTTTCCATGAATTCAGATCAATTTCACTATGGATGTTCTTTTATTGAGCGGCTAGCGTTTTTTAAATTAGTTACACTGAACCTTTGATCATTTTGCCATGTTCACTCTACATCAAAAACAGAAATGTTCTGTCGAAGATAAATTGAATTTGGTGGGAATACCCAACAAAAATTTGATAAATCATTTCTTCATTACAGAATTGAGGCAGCCTTTAGTATAGTGCCAGTGCACACAATGAATTATCAGCAAGGGGCATAGAAAGCACCAGAGCATAAAGTCAAGAGCAAAAAGAGAGGGGTGTGTAATGTACGATTGACTTCCTAATGCTGTGAGGCAAATGAAACAGCGAGCATTTGCGCCATTTTCTTCACCATATTACTTCTGCATTCTATTCAGGACAAAGTATGTTAACTTATGATCAAGCAGTGTTTGTTCACTTGCTTTTATTTACCTTATGTATCTTTCATCTTCATAAATTTGGATTGACATATTTCATAATTTACCGTTTATCATTAAAGTTATTGCCAAGCACCAGGAGAAATCACGTCTGCCAAAACGGAAGATGTGTTCATGTTGACGACGTAAAATGTCCACCAAGTGAGGAAAAAGAAACATTTACGACAGGGGGCCCACCTGAGCGGCGGGTTTCGGCGGCTTCCACGGAACGTATATTTATTAGAACAAAAGACAGAACACAGCATCCGAAAACCGATAACATAGTCGAGAATGTCACAACACTAAACACCACAGAAAATGCAACCAAATTAATTACGAAAGACGATGTAACAAATGGAGGTGAAGTGAACGAAAATTCAACTGAACGCACATCAGGAGTTGGAACGGAAGAAAATGTAATAGTATTTGGAACACAGCAATACACCACAGCATCAGTATATACCACAATTTGGGGGACGAACGGAACAACAGAAAATACAACTAACAATATGGCGATGAAAAATGCAATGAATACTAACACAGAGAACACAACAAATACACCCACATTGAAACACAAAACAGGTAATGAAACCATGACCAATTCAACACAGCTACCAACAACAAAAATGTCAATTGAGACACTCACAACCAAAAATGCGACAGAGTTTGAACAAACAAAAAGTAAGATAAATAAAGCCACCAGAGATTTTACTACAGAAATTGCAGCAAATGGAAATGCGACAGAGTACTCAGATCCTAAATATCAAACAGAGAACACAACGACAAAAAATACCGACAACCCAAAAACGCAAAAAGAATTGGGGTATGCCACCATAGAAAATACAGCGATTGCTATTCCTGATGATGCGTTTCAGAACAATACTCTAACAAATACAACTGACAAAAGAGCATTCAAACTTATAGTAGAACCTTCAAAAACGGAAAATACAAAGAAAAATGCTACTTTAAGAAACGCTACCGAGAATGTAAGAAGACAGCCTAGACAAAGTTATGAGCAAACAGAAACTACATTGGTGTACGCATCAGCGGAAGCTGCAACGGAAATTTCAGTAAATTATACGAGACTAGAAAGTGCAATGGTGAAGGCAACAACAAGGACCAGAATGGAGTCTTCAACTGCAGAAGATACAACTAAGCAAGCCCCTCAAAATACAACGGATATTATATCGATTAAATGTATAACAGAGATGGCCACAATTAAAATTAAAAAAGAAACGGCACAGGCTGAAAATACAACGCAAGTTACAACAACGGCAAGTGCGGTTGAGACTGCAACAACAGATGATGAATGTACAACGGAATATACACTGACAGAAAACACAACACCATACGTCCCCATGCATTATTCAAGTAGGGTTGCAACAGCAGAAACAACAACGGAATATACAGCAATGAAAAATGCGACAAAGAATGCAACAAGAACAACTACACTGCATCATGCAAGAGAAAATATCGTGGCGAATACCAGAATAGAAAATGCAAATGGCAAGCTAACCGAAAATTGTACAGTGGAGTGTGCAACGAAAATTGTGGTGCGCAATTCAACACATGAAAGGGCAACAGTAAATTTGACTACAGAAAAGACAACCGACCATGATATATCTAAAAATAGCACAAGGAATGCAACATCAGACCCTAATGTTTTTATAACTGGTAATACGGCAAAAAAACTTAAAAAAGGATGGCACAGGAAATGCAATAGGAAATGCAAAAAAGTACACAAATATGGAAAGTGGCACTGGGGTTGAAGCAACAAAAATGCAGTCGATCATACAACAACAAGAAGTAAAGCGGTTATTTCAACAAGTGAAAAGTAAACACAGACTGTGACATCAAACTATAAAAACGTTCACAGAAAAATGGTAAATGCATCAAACGATTGCCACAACATCAATTACGATCAAATACACAAACACTCAAAAAACAGCAGGGAATGCATAGAGTGGAAGGACAACACAGACTGAAACATCAGCATTCACAACACTGCATAGAACAAAAATAGAAAATGCACCAGGAAATGCTACAACCGCCTACATAACAGTACTCCACAATTAAAAGTAGAGCGTTCCATACAACAACTAAAAGTACACCGGGTCATTCGAGTATCCAAAGTGTAACACAGATTACAACCTCAAGACATTGAACTGGGCATCAAAAAGTGGCAATGCTTCAGGCAATGCTAGAGCCCCGACTACAAGATAGTACACAGCAACCGGACGTACAGCGGGCCATTCAACAACTGAAAGAAGAACAGAGACTGTGACATTCAAATATACAGTTGTGCATGCAAAAAGAGAAACTGCGAAAGGGAATGCCTCAAACCGAACTACAAGAAAATAATCAACAACCGAAATCGCAGTGTGTCATACAAGAAGGACAACTGAATCGGAAACTGCAACATCTAACTATATAACCCTGCATGTAACAACCGAAAATGCGACAGGGAATGCCATGACCTCAAAAGCAAAGTACATAACAAACGAAAGTACAGTGAACGGAAGTGAAAGTGAAAGAGTGAGAGAGACTGAAGCAGCAGAATATGTAACTGTTCATAAATAATAAAACATTTGACAGGTAATTCGACAGCAGGCCATTGTACAGCAGGCCATTGTACAAGTCTTTGTTGCCCGTAAGGGCAACAAAGACTGCAGCATCTGAATATGCAACTTTCCCTACAAATGTAAAGAAAACAGCAGGAAGTGTCATTTTAGGCACAAGAGGGTACAAAACAACCTATAGTACACCAAGTAAGGCCAAAAGTGACGGCGGAACACTGTTCGCAACATGTGAAAAATAGGCATTGCTACATGGAATGCCACGACGAAAAGTACGATAGAATATACAACAGAACTGCAGTACATAATTAAAAAGCTGAATTTACAATGTCCAGTGCAAGAAAAGAAAATAGAGATGGAACTAACAAGAAAGAGAGACGCCTTTATTTCAAGAGTACTCATCACTAAGCTTCGCTCCAGTGGAGAAACCAGCACCCTGGAGGACACAACGACAGCGAATAAAAAAGAAAAAGATGGCTGACTTCGCTGAAGGCAATGCTGAAGGTCAGAATACAAGCACCAGCGAGTCAGACACCTATCTCTACCATCCCATAGAGGGTAGTCTAATCGAATCTGAGACATTAGCAATTTCTCGCAGTACCCCAAGTGGATAATACAGTGATCTCATCAGTAGTCATATAACCTGTGATCTTTCTCTACGTACTTGGCCTTCGCGCAGGCAGTATAAATGCCTCATAGATTGCGCCGCACAAGTTTCCAATAAATTGAAGAAAATTTCCCACGTTGTTTTTTATCAATTCTGCCACACAAGTTTCTAATAAATCGAAGAAAGTGTATTCACGTTGTCTTCTTGATTGAGATTCGTCAGAGTGGTGTTCATTGTGCTCGAGTGCTGACCCCGAAGTCCCCGGAACCGATTCCGACTACAGTGACTTCGTTTCGATGGTGTTGAAACACACCAGGCCCACGTACTTGAAATTACGAGCAGGGTAAAGACTGCCAGATAGTCAAGATTTTCGGAGAACCACCCTATGGCATCCTACATATTCGTAGCCAGGGTATCGGATGTATAAACTCCGCAATCATATTGTTCTTTTATTGGGTGCTGGTACAATAATACAATCTGGCCATAGTAAATTATCAATGAACACTTATTATTTCTTAGCTGTGCACGAACACACACAAAAATAAAAAAATCCTGCTTTCAGTGTACTCAAGAGTGAAACAACACTTGAGTGGTTTCTCGGTATTCTATTCACATAGGTGCTTAGGTTTTCACAGGGTCTGGATCAACGAAATGTAAATAATACTATGTGAGCCATAGCAACGTGCCAAATATAAAAACTGCTGTATTGAATATTGGTCTCTGTAAAGTCATATCGTGTGTGCCGGGCTTTCTTTCATCGCCTTTCCATGTTGAAATTTATGTGCTGGAGTCTGCACGGCTGGATTCCCCCATCCACTCCTTTCACGAACCCGCCTGCATGGCATTGGCTGCTGTCAATGACCGCAGGCAACAGGCAGTGGTTCGGGAAGACAGGGAATAAAAAAAATGTCCTTTTATTTCAGAAAAAGCATGCCATGTATAGGCCCTAGGTGGGCTTCTGGAGGCCCCACTGCACGCAGATTGATTGATGAATATGTGGGTTTCAATGTTTCAAAATCACTATATGATTATGAGAGACGTCGTAGTGGAGGGCTCCGTAAATTTTGTTAACCTGGGATTCTTTAGCGCACACCCAAATCTGAGCGCAAGGGCCTACAATGATTCCGCCTAGATCGGAGATGCAGCCACCCCCCCCCCTTCACGCCACCCTGTTTTTGTTCTGTTAATAGTTTCACGTGTACACAAAGTTTTGTTTGCCTCAACCTCCAGCGCCGAAGACGTCTTGCTCCTGTTCAACGCCTTAAATACGGCGGTGGTCTCAATCTCCCGGCGTTAATTTAGCTAAGACTGCTGGTTCGATTTCCGAGAAAGTTCGAATAAAATAGACCTTTCGAAAAATCACACGATGCCGAGCGAGCCGTCCGAGCTGTGTACGCCAGGAGAGGCACCTGTTCTCGCGCCCGCTGCTCGTTGGCGTCATGCGAGCACGAAACAAATAGAATGTGTTGCTGCTTGTTGGATAACATGAAACCCGAAGCATGAGATACGTCCGAACCCAACTGCACGTTTCTCTATGCATGTAAAGGTGAAAATAATGACGCAGTCAGTATAGGTATCACCGGGCGGATGTACATCGCATGCAGCAGCTGAGTGGCATGCTAGTTGATTCGTACCGACATATGTTGCCAAAGCCTGCTATCACTAGGAATGTGAGCTGGAAACCTGAATTCATACTTACTCAACGATTAACTGTTTCCAATGTGTTATGTATACATTTATGACGGTCGTGGTTTTATCGAGCCTTTAACACCAAACTGCAGGGAAGTTTGGGATAACTATTTGATGTTTATAGGCAATTAATGGAGGCAAATTAATGGGCTGCAAAAGGGTACATTTTAGTAGAACTGAAAAGTGGGCGAGTTAAAACTTATCCATATTCGAGCCGCGCACCAAAGGAAACACACGAGAGAAGGAAACAGGACAAGCGGCGCTGAAAACAGAACACTAGCGCTCGTCCTGTTTTTCTTCTCAAGTGTGTTTTCTTTTGTTCGCTGCCCAGTCAAGCACATTTTAAACGGCTTAAACATGAAGGGCTAAACTAGAATTCACCTGAGAAGTACCTCGCTCTGATAGTGTGTGGTTCCTTCATAGACGCTTCGGTTTCACTTCTGAGCACGTTCACTGGCAGTACAATTTGCATTCAGTAAAACTACTTTTGAATTTAGCGTTGGCTCGTTCGAGTATCGTTTAATGAAAGATGATGTCGTGCATACGCTTGCCATTGAAGAAACAAAAAAATAGACCACACTACCATAGCAATGATGTTCAGCTTCAAATTGATCGCCTCAAGGAGGCCTGGTATCTTGCGAATCATATTTCATCGGTTCGCCAACAGCTCATTTGCATCGAAAAAAGGGGGCATTAATGCGGATGGCCTTCACCCGTGAAGTACCTAAAAATATTGCATTTATTTCATATATACATCAGTTGCACAGTCTGAAAGAAAGCTGCAAAGCGATACGTGGTGAGTGCTGTTTTTTCTTTATTATAAGCTTAGTAAAATCTGTTCCATAGAGCACAAAAGGCCACAGGGGTGTGCAGTGTGCAGCGAAAAATACTATCAGAGACATGCCAATTGTTGTTTTAATTGTTGTGCAGGAGTTGCCGACCAAATGTCCCTTTTTTGTGTACACGATCTATACATTGGCCACACTGCTTGAGGTATTGACACGCTCTTCAGAGAACATTGGAATTCATTTCAATAAAGGCGCTTCATCGAGCTTCGCATTGTCAGTCACGCAAATGTAATTTCATCTCTGAAGGCACGGTAATCTTGCACATTCACTTTAAACAGACCACACGAGTTCAGAGAGATATCATCAAGAACAGCGCACTTTGTATAAGCCAAAGTTCTTTTTCTTTGCAACACAAGAAATTTAACTTTACTGAATGACTGTAAACCAGTAATTTGGTTGTTTTCTTTTGTGTGCACCTTTGTGACTTCAGCGATGCACCCCATTTTCGTATATTGATTGCCATAGACAAGTGTAATACTGGGGCAATGAATCAGTGGTAGCAGTTGAGTGTCGCTCTAGTGCTGGCATAATACGTTGCAGTGTCTAAACACCCAAAAAAACCTTAACATCGTCTACGTGATCTTCTGCTTCAACGACAGACTAAGAAAAACAGCCGGCATCAAGATGTTCTCACCCGACTTGTTGGCCACGGTGAAGTCGAACCCTTGGATGTCAATACTCCAGATAACATGACAGCCAGATTTGTCTTTCAAAATATTGAACCATTAGAGCGAATGGTTATGGCTGATAACGGTGAACGAATGACCGTAGAAATTTGGGCAAAATTTGAGAACTGGACCTGCCATTGCGACATATTCTTTCTCCGTCGTGTACATGGCTTCTGTTTGGTGTTCGGCATAGTGTCCTCGTAGAATAGGCAATCATTTTTTAGCTGTCGGCGTTTCACTTAATGAGTGCTGCTCCGAGACACACATCACTAGCGTCTTTGTATAATATGTGGTCGGTGCGTCTCCATCAAAGTGGGTGAGTACGGTAGGCGTTCGTATACGAGAACGAAGCTTATGAAATTCCCGTTGGTGGTCTTCTCCCGACACAATTGAGATATTATGTCTAGTCAACTGGGTCAACAACCTTGCAATGTGCGGAAAATTGGCAATGAATGGCTGGTAACAGGCACATAGACCCAAAAAACAGTGAACAAATGTTATGTTTGAAGGGGGTGGAGGGAGGAGTCTGCAGTTTTATCTGTATCAGGCCGCATTCCTTGGCTGATGATGACGTTACAAAGTAATTGAAGTTCATAGAAGCCGAGGTAACATCTTTCACGTGTATGTGTGAGGTCATTTAAACGTATTACTTCAAAAACTGCTTCTAGATTTGCTAAGTGTTCCTCGTACGACACAAAAAAGAAAATCACGTCTTTAGGGTTCACCAGGCTGGTCTATCTCTTAGTCCTAAAGGTGCAGTATCCTTTAGGGGCGGAAACGCAGATGAAACAGAAAAGAAACCGAAAGCAAGCACATGAAACTCTAAAATTCAGTCGGGCTTGACACTGGCGGTTTTCTCATGGTCTCTCGCATTCAATTAAGTACGCCAAAAGCCGCTTTTAAAGCTCGTTGACGAAAAGTAGCATGCGTTTTGTAACCTATCCAGGGAATTATAAATACGCTGCTGCGGAGAAACACCCTTATTGGCTTCATACTATGGTGTCTACGGCTATTTCAGCTATGTCTACAGCTATTGGCTAGCAAATAATCGTAAAAAAACTGCCTATTTCCGATCTATAGTCGTGGTAATAAATTATCGCCAGTTATTAACGCTCTCAATGCAGACGCTCTTAAGATCTTCAGTACGAAGTGACTACAGCGCTGTCGCTACTGTCGCTTATTGGAAAATCAGCCGATAAGTGGCACGGCAACCTCGTTCATTCCATTGCCCCCTTCTAGTATACACTGTATCATGTGCATTGACGAATTAACGTAATGAAATAGGCCTGAGTTTTGCGGTGCTGTGTTTCAGGTGACTCAAGCGGGCAGAGTACACATTGCTATACATTGTAAGAAAGGGATAAGGCTACAGCCCTCTTTTAAAGTGATTCCGTTGTTGTAGATGGTGTTAGCCTAGGGTCCTGGACGACTGCTGAGTTGCCCGATTTGCCGATTGGAACGTTCCTAGAACGTCACTTAGGCAAGTCTCTTAAACGTAAGCTCTAAAGCAGATATTTCTTATTTAAATTTTAAAGCTGTTTCTAAAACACGATTTCCCCATTAGACTTGGGTAAAAAGCCTATTCTTTATTTTGCATTGTAAGTTTCCGCCGCAATATGCATGTGTATGAAAATATTCCGATTTGTAATGACTTTGTTAGAGGCACATATGAAGGATATCATCTGGATTCCCCAATATTTCATAGAATTATTAGAGCAGCTAGCAACTGCATATTTACCAGAAATAATACACTAAGACACGTAAACCTACACTTTTTGTATAACACCCACAAAGGCAACATGCAAGAACTTTCACCCCTTTCCAGTGTAACTGTCATCGAGGTACGCTAAGAGAAGCGCTCAATGCTTTGTAGGCTGCTATCGGCGTGAAAAAGAATCAGTAAAACGCGAAAGATTCGCAGCGGTATGTGTTCACGTGTGAAGCAGTGGTCAGAAACAAGACACGAAAGGAACGAAACGACAGCAAAGCCACTGCACTCACAAATATTTATTTTGTACATATTTTGTGCGCTGCTTCACACGTAAGAATGAACTACGCCCAACTCGCCCATCTTTCCAAATTACTGAGAAGTGGAAGAATGCGCACCATGCAGCTCTCGCCTTGGAGTGGCGTGCATATGCGCATGCAGTGTTGCCAAACTGTCATACGGCGCGCTCCTCAGTGGTGATGTTTGGAGGGAGCGCAATATTCCATTGCCAATGCTTGCCAATAGCCGGGTTTCATTTCACTTCGCTAGTAGTGTGCTGAAACCTATGAAACCGTACAATTGTCCCACTGGTGCGTTGATTCAGCTGCAGGTCACTCATCACATGACATTGATAACGGTCCTCCGGTGAAGTGGACAGGCAGGAAACGACAGCGATAAGTGGCACTCCAGTGGCGAGGGCGTATATTGCTCTCGGCTTTCACCACCCTAAGCTTATATACAGGAAAATCTTCCTCATCAGCGCTTATCATTCAAGCTTCGAAGGACACTAACGTCAGTGGGATGACATTCATAGCGCTTGCCTAAACGTACCATGCTGTGACCTCAAATAAGTGCAATCTCTATTTCGTTCAAAATTAGGCCGACTGAAATGCAATACATAGCGTACATTCAGCTCATTTCGAGAGTGAATTTCAATAGTAAGGTTTCTGGTACCGTTTATTTATATCTTTGCAGCTCGTGCAAGTGACATTGTTGATGCTGAAAAGATCCTTTTTCTTATGTGTATGAAGTCGTCGACCAATACACCAGTGACAATTTTTCATATTCGCTGCGTGTCAAATTAGCTAATACCATGACGGTGACTTCAACTCAGAAGTAGCCCGTGGTACCTTTATTAGCTACATATTCTACTAGACTATCTGTGTTTACAAGATCTAACACATTTTATAGGACCCCCTGTGTATGAGAAACCGTGGGATTGATGTTTTTTCTGAGTATTCTCTGTGCGTGTACAAGTTCAAAATCTTCATTCGTGTAAATGCCTCCCGATTAGTTATTGAAATGGCAGTAAACGACTGATTGTGGTTGTGAGCTTTGCAAATCGACCATAGTTTACGTGGTGTTTTAAACGCGAAAAACATGAACTCTATACTAATAAATCTTCTCTTTTAACTTTGACAGACCAATGTCTTCGAGAACTCTTATACGAAATGAGTGAAAGATCGTATTGCTCACCGTCGGTCAGTAAAGCAATAAAGATAAGTGGGCTTCTCTTTCTGAAGTAACTTGAAATGCTTAATCATAACATGGAATTTTCATAACCCAGCTTCTGTAGTTTCTGTGTGTCCACGGCAAAATGACTACGCGAAAAACAACTGGCTGGTTGGCCTTCCCTTTGAAAATCTACGACGGCCCTGTGTTTACAAATTCGAGATGAGGGTGTATTGCCCTTATGTAACTGCGAAAAAACAAGAGGCTGAAATGGTGATTTTTAATCAATGAGCAGGTTACGGAGAGCACCGCCCCATCACTAGTGGCGTCATCCAGAGATCCTGCTTGATTTACAATGCTTTTTATCAGCTGTACGCAACACATTTCCTAGATGAAAAGAACAAGAGCGACACAAAAACAAAATACCGAGAGATCGCTGGACCAGTACACAGTTACAAGAAGCTTTCCATAGATCCTACATTAACTTTTCCGTTTTGTTATCGCTTTATTATAACGCGCTTTATTTCGTAGAAGTTCTATGTTATATATTGTTGTAAAAAGGTATGTTTTCTATACTTTCTGCACTTCAGACTGTTGTTAATTTTTCAGCTTACTTCTACTTTTACCTGTTTTTCCTTTCTGTACTTTTAATGCGCTACATTTTTACTATGACCCGACAGAAAGAAATTACGGTATCCTGGACGCAGAACGGATGCACTTTTGGCTAGCTCGCTCCCAATAAGATCCTTCTTCCGACAATAAATCATTTAAACGTGTAAACAGGAGAACAAGAATACTGACATACAACACTTCGCAAATCTTACGCAATATTAATCAATAATTCTGTTTAGCACTTCAAAAATATAATAAGAGATATGAAATGAGTTTATATGAATTGTGCTGGCTGAGAACAAACGAGGTGCAGCCAATGTCTCTCGCCCATAACATTTTTTTTTGCGCTAGCACACGGAGACGAATAAAAGCACATCTGCTTTTATGCGAGACTTCGTTCTCAGCGACCAATATAGTAATGGTTTATAGACGAAGAACAACACCGGGAGCTGTACCCGCTGTTCAGGGTTCTACTCTACTCTACTGAGGAACGGGTGTTGTCTTTGAATATGATTCTCTACAATGTTTTTATATTAGGTTATAGCCCTCAGCTGAAAATCTGGACGTATCGAAGGCTCGATGAAGTGCGGTGCCACTGTTCTCTATACACGCAGGCTAAGAAACCGCAAACTGTCAAACGCATGTTCATGTGGAAGAGCAATCTGTGCTTTTTCTTTGCTCTTTTTTTAGACGAAGGATCAATGCCGGCTTCGGCGGCTGCATTTTCAATTTAGGCGGAAATTCTGTAGGCCCGTGTGCTCAGATTTGCGTGCACGTCAAAGAACCTTAGATGGTCGAAATTTCTGGAGTCCTCCACTACAGCGTCTATCATAATCATATGATGGTTTTTGGATGTTAAACCACACAAATAAATAAATCAATCCTTCTTTCTTGAGAGTGGAGGCAACAGCCCCTTGTGTTGGATAAGTTACGCGTCTTTGTTGACAGGGAGTAGCCAGAAGCTCATTCAATGTATCCTGTCTAGTACCATTTCTTTTCATGCGACGTCATTATACTTGCTGCAGCAGTTGCAAGGGATCAATGTTAATCATATGACAATGACAACGAGTAATAACATGTAATACACTTTTACGACAGTGGCATCAAATAGTTCGTTTCGTAGAAAATCTGGTGTCGGTGTTGGCGTTGGCGTCAGTGGTGGTGTCAGCGTCGGCGTCGTTGGTTGTGAGCGAAAAATCATCATCTTGTGCGTGACTGAAAAATGGAGAAACAGGCACATCCAGAAAAAAATAGGAATAAATTTTGGTTTGACTGGTGCTCAAACCTGGGTCTTTTTTTGTGGCAAGCAGATTTTACACCATACAGATAAGTGTTCGCATGAAAATTGAACGAGAAAAATTTCCTCTGCTTGCAAGTGCAGCGAAGCAACTTGTAAACTTTAAAAACACATGCGTCCTGTATACATACTTTACAACGGAACATGTAATATAACAGTAGTAATGTGTGGTACAAGCTCATGTTGCCACCTGGTGTCAGAACATGTGAATAAATTCAGCTAACGGTTTAAAGCAAGCTACCTGCTTCTAAACTCTCACGCGTTACGGCGCATTTTCACTTAGGGTCACGTAATGGGTGCACAGCAATTTCAAAAAAAAAAATCATGCGCACAATGTTCCGTGGCGCAAAGCATGCGACCCATTACATAGAATGCAGCAGTGAGCGAAAGCTTCACTGACACAAGCAGCTTTGATCTCATTACGCACAAAGGCAGGATATTGCTGTCATCTTAAACTCTTTAAAGAGAAGCTTCAGGGTCCCCCATTTTTATTCTACACTAGCGTATAGTACTGCATATATATTGACTATTGATGTAGTGAAGCAAAATAAAAGGGACAGGAAAGGAAGAGACACTGGTTAGCCTCTTTTTTTTTGTTGTCCCGTTCATTGCACTTCATTTCATCAATAGTGCATCACCGACTGGCGCAAACATTTACTTTTCTAAAATTAACTGACGCGCTCAATCAGGAATAGTTTGTATGTCACTGCCGCTTTTTATATGCTAACACAATTTAGTTTCAGTTGCATCACAAAAACAAAAAATATTGCCAGAATACTCAAGTACAAAGTGTCTATCGCAACTTCAAAGAGATGGAAGCTAGTAATAATGTCTGTAGTTTTACGTCTAAAACCATGTTATGATCACGAAGCGTGCCATAGTAAAGGGCTTCTTCATTTCGATCGCCTCGTATTCTTAAGCGCGCACTGAAAAAGAACAGTACACGGAACTGTATCGTTTCACCTTCACCGAAGTGCAACCACCGTGGCAGGGATCAAACACGCGATCACATCCGGGCTCACTCTAAATATATTTCGTAACTCTGTACCATTCACTGATTCCTCGTAAAGATTTTATTAACATTATGTTCGCACAGAAAGAAAACATCAGAGAAGCAATCGTCTATGCAGAAGTGTTCCATGAAATTTATCTGGGAGAAAACCACAAACCACGTTTTCCAACAGTCGTAATGTATTCAGCAATCAGAGATGCAGTAATTACTGCTTGTTGCAATAAACAAAATTGAATCTGCATGATTAGCAGGATGAAGCAAAAAATATTATTCTCAATAATTTTTTGAATGAACACAACAATAGCGAAAGAGAACAGCTGCTTCATGCGGCCGAAATATGGTCTGCTCTACCCACCCCTTGTTGTGGAGTGATTGCGTCGTCAATATGTACTTTGTTTACTCTTTGTCAGATGCTGTTGACACGTACTATTGTAAGAAATATGTAAAAAACACGCACGCACATGGAAATAATAGCTTCGAGTCTGAAGAGGGTGGTTCGCAGTGCTCGCTGCCACAAACAAATTGAAAAGGGCACTGCACTTTCACCTTCCGACTTGCCCCTGTTGATACCACATAGGGCGTTACATCTAGCATCGCGCAACATAGTCGCGTTAGTCCTTTTCAGACGAAGGTCCTCGAGAGAACATGAAACGTTATATTACTTTTTTTATTTAATTCGGAGCATTTCTTAGTGAACTTTGGCCTCTGTGAGCGTTTATTTCTATCTATCTATCTATCTATCCATCTATCTATCTATCTGTCTGTCTGTCTGTCTATCTATCTATCTATCTATCTATCTATCTATCTATCTATCTATCTATCTGTGTGTCTGTTTTTCTGTCTGTCTGTCTGTCTGTCTGTCTGTCTATCTGTCTATCTATCTATCTATCTATCTATCTATCTATCTATCTATCTATCCATTTATCTATCAATCTAACCACGTATGAGTACTTTTGATCACTATTTTACAATTTTTTTCTTCTTGGGCTGTGTGTCTCTCACTTTTATACTTACCTTTGGCATTGCTTGCAGCTCAAAGTGGCTAGCTGGCTTGCTGTCTGGTTAACCTGCCTCCCAATTCTTTTTTGTATCTTTCCCTGCCTTCCCGACTCTATCGGTAATGGCATTTCAACAAAAAAGAGTATATAAAACCATGACTGCATGAGAAATGTTAATGACTGTCATATAAATATCATGACTAGCTCGACATGGATGATATGCTTAACACACCATGGCTTTGTGTGTTTTTGTTGTTTATTATTCTTGATATACTAAAATTGATATAATGTGCGAGTTATGCTTAGCCAACTCAATTCACAGCTTATTATATCTAAAAAATGTTATGGTGCTTGTCATGTGAAATATTATTTATGCGATAATGCGTTAGCAGGCTAGTTAAAGCTAATCCGTAGCGAACGTTTCAACGCGATAGGGATAAAGAACTAGAGAGCGAAACATCACCATTTTTTGCGTGATCGAAAATTCGAGAAATATACCAATAAAATAAATGAAGATTCATTGTGGGCATGAGTGGGTATCGAACCCGGGTTGCTTGCGTTGCAAGTGGGTGTTCTACCACACAGCCACGGGCCTTTCTTGTTCTTTATTGCAGGGAATCAACACCTGTATTTGGAACTACGCACATCATAATTCCTCCTATTAGAACGGCCTTAACGTACACAACACCCGCCTTTTTACAAACAGTTAGAGGTATTGAAATTCAGGCAAACGTCGAGAAGGGGAAATCACTCTGGAGCGGGATCACAAGTCTCAACAACACTGCAAACATTTTCCACTCTAGGCGATATCAACATTCTTTTTAGATAAAATAATGCATCATGACCAGATAAACGCGAACATGGCAGTCGATAAGCACGTCCAGGGAAAACATCATTCATAAGGGCAGCGCTTAACGTTGCTTTGTCGATATTGCAGATATTCTCGAACTGAATCTGTTTTCAAAACATTCGTAGTATCAACAAGTTTTTTCCCAATTCCCACAACTGCAATACCTAGGAAATACTTGTTATGACATAAATGAAGGGAAGGTGGTAACACAAATGGTTTCTAAAGACCGCTAAAGAAAGAGTGGCACACGTGCTAGAAGTGAAACTATCGCAACACCAACTGACGCACAAACAATTGCGCCAGGCTGAGCTCTCCCTTTACAAGCGGAAGAAAAAAGTTGCCCTGTCTCATTGGTTCCCATGAAGCGCACTAAACAAAACAAGCAAATATCCTGCGAAACACTCGAATGTGCACCGGAGTTCAGTGCTTGTGAATGCAGCGAAAAGAACTTCCTCTGCTTAGAAGTTTTGATTGATTGATTGATATGTGGGGTTTAACGTCCCAAAACCACCATATGATTATGAGAGACGCCGTAGTGGAGGGCTCCGGAAATTTCGACCACCTGGGGTTCTTTAACGTGCACCCAAATCTGAGCACACGGGCCTACAACCTTTCCACCTCCATCGGAAATGCAGCCGCCGCAGCCGGGATTTGAACCCGCGACCTGCGGGTCAGCAGCCGAGTACCTTAGCCACTAGACCACCGCGGCGGGGCTCTGCTTAGAAGTGCAGTGAGATTTACGTTAATGATTTACACGAGTCCTGTATACATGCTCCAAAATAAAACATAAAATATAGCAGTAATGATGCCTGGGACAAGCGTTGCTCATTATGGGGCATCAGAGCACGTGATGTTTATATTGACTTCATGGTTTAAAGCCGGTCACCCATTGCAAAAGGCCCACACGTCACTGCGCCTATTCTTTTAAGGTCACGTAGTGGGCGCATAGCAAGTTCGAAAAAATTTCATGCTCTTAAAGCTTGAAGTACGCACAAAGACATGACATTGCTACGTTAATCTCTTATGGGCGAAACTCAAGGGTCCCCAGATTGTTTCAGCGCGAAACAACACCACCAGCATGAGTGACAGGGCAAAGCGCTCTCTGCTGTCGTTCTTTCGTGCGGTGCCGCTTTCGCAGTTCCGGCAGTCTTCATGTACGTGAAAGATTCACGACAGAACGTGGCGCACACCACATGGTAAAGCAGATTGAGCATCGGGCATGAAGCTGCTGTCATTGATTTCCTGGTTTGTTCAGCTACGCAAAACTGCGCAAAACAACACCACCAGCAAGAACGACAGGACAAAGCGCTTCTTGCTGTCGTTCTTTCGTGCTGTGCCGCTTTCGCAGTTCCGGCAGTCTTCATGCACATGGAAAATTTATGACAGAGTGTCGTGCAGACCACATGGCAAAATAGATAGATCATCAGACATGCAGCAGCTGTCGTCATGCAGCAGCATCGGACATGCAGCGCTTCCTGGTTTTTTTCAGCTATGCACATCGCTTCTCAGAATAATACATAGAGACAGGTTCATATCGATAACCACGCATCCGCCACTATACTATCAAATGTATAAACTGGCGGGCAAGGATATGTTCTACGACTATATGACTGGTGTCGCAATGAAGTATAAACGGCATGTTCCCGAACAAGTGCATATTCGTTCGGTTAGTAAGGCGCTATGCCTCGAACACAGAATTTTGCAACGACGTGGCTAGCTGTGATGTGGAAGCAAACTAGATAAAATATCTGTTTTTAGTCAGCACATTAAATCATTCATCATTGTGGTTGCGCAAGTCGCTTGTCCCCTTACGTGCACACCTGTGGCTATTTCAGTAAAAGCTAGCTGTTGCAGCATGTGCAGCAATAGCACCTGCCACGACCAAGGGTGGGGTGAACTATAAAGTGGTGACGGAAACCACATCAACTTCAGTGAATACAAAGAAGAAGCAGTGCCAGCAATGAGGTTACAGGTAGCGCTCGCCCTTCTTGTCGCAGCCTTCATTTGCCTTGTGAATTCTACAACAGGTATGCTTAGACGTTGTCAGTGTATTTACACACCTTGTAACACTCACTTGTCCCACGTGTGAGTCTGCGTTAGTCACTGGACGACGCTTAGTTTTTTCCGAGAATCCTGTTGCCCGGAATATTACACTGGGCAATAGAATACCACTCAGTTCAGTCCGCAGGGTGGGGCGGGAGACGAATCACAATTTTACAAACTGCATCCACATTGTTGAAAGGACTTTGTCAGTAGAGATAATAAACAAACAATTTGAAAGTAGAAACTAATTCGGATACATTTATTCAGTCATTTCTCCTGAAACTTGGTCCGTGCAAATAGACGTCAAAAGTAGATAATGTAAGAAGTGTACATTCCAATTTCAATTTTTAGGTTTCATATCTCACCATATCATAAGTTAAGGTATCATTATGTACCCATGTTTCATAACATCACCAAGTAAACAGTGCCTAAGGACTACATGCATCAAATCCAGTGGTCTATCAAAACATTTTTTTTGCCGGGACATCACCGTAGTGACTACGTTTGCGTGTCGGGCTCCATTTATTACCTTAGCATCTTCATTCGTTACCTTACAAAATCTTCATTTAATACCTTTGCAGCGTTTGTGTTTGAATGTACTCATATGTGTGCTGTGGTGAAGCTCCATAGAAAGAACTGTTTTTTTTAAACCTGTAGGCATACAGCACGGAGTAAAGCGAGTAATTCTTGTTCACCTCTTCAGGTTAAGGGCGCTCATTCGCAGCCCTTTTCCACTAGTATTTCCTATATTTGCCAAATTGACCATCAATCTACCCGAGAAACTGCTCATACCTATGTGGGGAGTGGCTGTTTAAACTCGTTGCCGCTAGTGTCAACTTGTGTTAACGATATTCGCACAATCGCTCGCGAAGCGAGCTGAAACGTAGTACAAACGTACCACGCACTGTCACTATATTTAGGTAAGTTTTATATTCTCGTTTGATTGAATTATCTTTTTTTGCATACGCTGGAAGGAAAATAGGGAGGAAAGAACGGCAGGGATGTTAACCAGCCTATAGGCAGCCGGTTCGCTACCCTGCGCATAGGAGTGGGATGGGGGAGATGAAAGATAGAGAGCAGAGAGGAAAGAGAGACACACGGCATATTCGGCAGCACACGCGCACACACTCAGTCATAGTCCAGTCTTGTCTTTCGTGTTGTGACATTGCTGTTACAGCCGCTTGTTCAAGTCCGTGTCGCGTAGGGATTTCAACAGAGCTTTCGTCGCCTTCTGTTGCAATGTCTTCTCTCGGGCACTTGACAGAATAGTGTCCACAGACATTTGGCTGTTGCCAATGCGCGCAAAAGCGGACGCCAGTGACTGTCTCTGGATTTCATAGAACGAAAATTCACACAGGATGTGGTGTAGCGTCTCTTCGCAATGACAGGCATCGCAGAGAGCGTTGTCGGCGATTCCTATGACAAAGGAATAAGATTTTGTAAATGCCACTCCTAGCCGTAAGCGATGAAGAACGGTGACTTCTCTTTGGTCGAGTCCAGTGGGCATGCGGAGAGCCATCAAAGAGGACAGGTGGTGTTGAGGATTCGTATCGATTCTTGGTGGGAACCATAGTGAAAACGTGATTTCACGGGCAAGTAGTCGAAGATTACTGGCCGCATCGGTCCGCGAAAGTGGAATGACTTCTTCTCGTGTTCCTTCAAGGGCTGCCCGCGCGGCAGTATCAGCATGTTCGTTCCCTATGATGCCGCAGTGACTTGGCAGCCATTGAAGCGTCACATGATGCCCTTTCTCGTGTGAAGTGTGAAGAAGGCATCGAATTCCGAAAACAAGCTGTTTGTATGGCCCGCGACGCAGTGCTGAGAGCACATATTGTAGGGCAGCCCTTGAGTTGCTGAAAATCGACCATTATTGCGGTGGTTCCCGATCGACCAGACAAAGTGCAGCGTGCAAAGCAGCTAGTTCCGCTGCTGTAGATGCCGTGGACTGGTCAGTCCCAAAGCTGATGGTAACACCTCATGCTGGGACAACTACTGCCCCTGACGAACACTGGTGGTTCGTGGAACCATCGGTATATACATGTATGTTGTCTGAATATTTCTCGTGCAAAAGAAGAGACAGTTGTTTCACCAAGGTCGACGAAAGCTCAGATTTTCTCTGGATCCCTGGTACACTAAGATGCACTGTGAGTCGAATAAGACACCAAGGGGGTATGGATGGTTTAGATGCAGGAGTGAAGCCCGAGGGAAGTTTATCGTTGTATTTCACAATCATTTCGGCGAACGATGCTTGGCGCCTCTCTGAAGGCAACAGTGCAAGGTGATGACAGGGAGCACGTGCGAAGTGTCTGATGTGTGTTCTCAGGACTTCTACAACAATTAGAGTTTGTATCGGATAGTCACCAGCAATTGCAATTGTTGCTTCTGGTGACGTACATCTGGGCAGACCGAGGCACACTCTCAGCGCTTGGGCTTGTACTGCCTGTAGAACACGAACATTGGTCTTGCAGGTATTGCTAAGCACGGGCAAGCTATATCTGAGGAACCCGAGAAACAGGGCTCTGTAGAGCTCCATCATTGCGTCTACTGACATCCCCCACGTCTTTCTAGCCAGGAACTTGAACAGTTGGGAAATAGCGGTCAGGAGCTTCTTCATATAGGTCACGTGCCGACTCCAACAGAGGTTCCTATCAATAATGATGCCCAGAAACCGGTGGGTTTTGGCGTGAGCAATCGGTCGCCCGCAGATTGAGATGACATAAGGGGTCGTTGCTTTGCGAGTGAAGGCTACCAGAGCGCATTTTTCTGGTGATATGCTGAGACCTTGTTTTAACAAGTAGTTGGCATAGTTGCTGCTTTTTGAAGCCGGGCACGTATCTGAGGACGTGTGACTGCCGAAGTCTAGACACAGACGTCGTCTGCGTATATTGAGACTTCAATGGTGCTTGGCAAGTATTCAGCAAGGCCAATTAGTGCAAGATTGAATAGCGTCGGGCTAAGAACTCTGCCTTAAGGAACACCCCTGGAAGTATAGC
Organism: Rhipicephalus annulatus; assembly: GCA_013436015.1. Classification (NCBI taxonomy): domain Eukaryota; kingdom Metazoa; phylum Arthropoda; class Arachnida; order Ixodida; family Ixodidae; genus Rhipicephalus; species Rhipicephalus annulatus. Next base: position 832,113 of record WOVY01010157.1, on the reverse strand, counting down.
CTCGCGTAGTTGGGCCACCTTCTTTTAACACAAAAAATGATCTAGCAGCCAGTTAACTTGAAATCCATCGAAAGACTCGACCACCGAGACCAACCACCGCAAGAGCACCCGAAATGGCTTCATGTAGTACATTATCATAAGCACCTTTCACATCTAGAAACAAAGCTGCAGATAGTCGCTTACGGCATCTTTCGTGCTGAACGTACGAAACTAGATCAACGACATTGTCAATAGAAAAGCAGTCGCGTCGGAAACCAGCCGTCGAATTCAGATAAATTTTGTAGTATTCGAGATGCCACTCCAGGCGGCCTAGTATGATCCATTTTATTATCTTCCCTACGCAGCTGGTCAGTGCTATTGGGCGGTATGAGGTGAGTTCGAGTGGGGATTCGCCCTGCTTCAAGCTGGGTAACAAGCGGCTTACTTTCCAGTCATCAGGAACATTACCATCCTGCCACGAGATGTTGTAGAGGCTCAATAGTTCTCTCCTTGCACCTTCCCAAAGGTTGCACAAGGCTGGGTACGGAATACCATCTGGGCCCGGAGAAGTTGAACGCCTGCAGAGAGCTAGTGCCACCTCGAGCTCCTCCATTGTAGAAGGGAGGTCCATGTGGTTGTCACGGGAACGGGAAACGTCACCTCTCACTGGAGAATCTGGACGAGTGACTTGGTTGGCGATCTGCGTACAGAAATCTTCTGTGACATCGATATCTTGACTCCTCTGAAATAGCGCGAGCGCTTTGAATGGAAAACGCTGTTCCGTAGGGTGACGCAGACCTTGCATCGTTTTCTAAATGTGTGAGAGTGGCTTCCGAGGGTCTAGTGACTGGCAAAAGGTTGTCCATTGTTCCGACGCTAATCTATCCATGCGACGCCAAATCTTCTTTTGCATCCTCCTGGCTGCCCTAAGATCCTGAATTGATTTCGTCGCCGATAACGACGCTCCGCCCGGCGTCGCAGTGCTCGAAGTCGCTCCAACTTTATATCTAAGTCGTTTCGTGTGGAAGATATCATCACCGTGCGAGTGGCGTTTTGCATTGTGCTCCTAATTGTTTGCTCTAACCCAGATCGTAGGCCATCGCTGCGAGCATCTTCCATGTCAAATTTGAAGTTGGTCCATTGGACTGCTCGAATGGTCGTCCATGGACAATAACTAGACAAGCCTTTGATGTTAAGGTAGATTGGAATGTGATCACTTCCTCGTGTCTCAACATCTGCAAACCACTTGACGTATCTCGCGAGGTTGTTCAAGACAAAGGCAAGGTCGAGACAGCTGCCGTATGTCACCCCTCGAAAAAAATTTGGGCTACCGTCGTTCAGGAGAGTAAGGCCATAGTTGTAGGCGATGTTTGCTAACCTGCGTCCTCTTGCATTTGTCCGCGTACTTCCCCTTGCGTGATTGTGTGCATTGAAATCACCTATGATGACCCATAGTGCAGGACACACTCTCAAAATATCCGCTAATCTCGTGGAATCGAGATTATCCGACGGCGATATATAAACGCCTGTGAGAGTAAACATGAGTTTGTTCTTTTGCACAGTGATGCAGGCATACTGATTGTCATCGTGAGGTGCAATTGGTTGCACAACATACGTCAGTTCACGACAAACACAGACGATGATTTTGCTGCACGCACCGTTCGTTGAAGACATGACAGCTTCGTACCCCGACAGTCTTATTGGTTCGGACAAATTGGGTTCTCAAATGACGATGATTGGAAACACGTTGGTAAACACAAACTGACGAAAATCTGGAAGGCGTGATTTTAGTCCTCTGGCGTTCCATCGGATGACGGATGCAGCCTTGACTTTTTTACGAAATGATGAGGTGTTAGTAGCCATCTTCCTAGTTGAGAGATTTAGCACTGGGCTTAGGGCGTTCAATTATCCAAGTGCGCTTTAAGCAGATGGTGTCTTCATGCCGACTAATATCGCTCGGATGGCTTATATGAGGGAACGTAGCACCGATATCACTTGACGATCAGTTTTAGGCAAATCTTCCATGGCTCGAGGCGGCTCTGGTGTGGCCACAACCTGCAGAGGTTCCTTGGTAGAAGAGCGCGTCGGGAGCGTGGGCCATTCCTCCAGAAAAGGAGGCTTCTCTGTTTCTTTCGTACAAATGGTGGGCCCTTTCGCGGCGCTACTAGATGGAACCGCTAAAGAGTGGGAAGCGGCGTCTCGGGAATGTGCCTTCTTTGAAGACTTTCGATGATGCCGACGTCGACGCCGACGCCGGACCACTTCGACTGCCTCCCTGTGTGTCGAGTTGTCTCAGGCCATTTGTCTGCGAACCGCACGCTTCTTTTAGATTCGACGACAGTCATTCGACGAGGCAGCACGAGGACCACTGCAGTTGACGCACTTCAGAGTAGTCACACGACAGGCGTCTTCAGCATGAGGTTCAGCGAAGCGGGGACACAGTCGTGAGTTGGGGCATACGCCCTTGACGTGTCCTAGCCTGAAACACTGATGACATTGAAGTGGGTTTTGGATGAATGGCCGAACCGGATGTCGGAAATGTCCAACTTTATCGTGGGACGGTATGCAATCTCCCTTGAAAAACACTTTTATGCAGCGCGTATTTCCAAGGCGCCGCACTTGCGTAATGACAGTTCTCTCAATTGCAGGCTTGATGAGGGTAGACAAGTCAGCATTAGGACCGCCAATGTCGATGTCATAAATTACACCGGCAATTGATTTATCATCCATCGGGACAAAGGGGCACATTTTAATGTCGCCTAGCTGTCATTTGCTGCAGCTGTCCAAGCGCACTCACATCGCGCACGTCTATGGCGAGAATGTTCTTCTTTGGGTTTACTCGTACGTCCTTAAATTTATGTGGCACCGCACATTCGAGAGCAACGAAAAGGGCTTGCCTGTAGCGGTAAAGTGCTTGATGGATCTTCAGGCATGATGATGATGACGTGCGGCCAGCGCGCAGGCCTTGACTGCACTGTCGCTGTGCTTGCAGGAGCTGATGCTGCTGCATTCACGTCCTTCTCTTCGCCCTCTTACCCCGGACAGGTATAAAGCTGTCATCGGATGTGTCGTCTTCCGACATAGAATAGAGATCGGTGTCCTCAGTGACACTGAGAGAGCCAGCTCGCTTCCTTGTGGTTGACTGATGTGAGGTTCTATGACCAGGTGGGCCTCTGGCATGCTTCACGGCCATCACCGCAAGACGGGGAGGCGAGGCACCCCAAAAGACCGATGATTTCACTCATAAATACACAGCACAGAAACAAGCTTTCTTCTGAAGAGACACTTCTTCTTCTGCGCATACGCTGAGTGACTGCTATAACTACGATAACCTAGCTTACCATATTCACTGGTCTCTCACTACCATTTTGTTAAATCAGATGAATATCTCCGCCTGTGATGCTGCTTTTTGAAGATATTGGGGTGTCGTTTTACTGCACAATCACGCGATGAGTAACATAATTTCTGTATTTTTATTCTTTCATTTTGCCCTGCGATGTTAGTTCTGGAGCCTTTCGGTTTCGTTTGTTTTGCTAACAATATATCAATTCATATATAGTTGCATGTACGTCCAGCAGAATTGGTACTGTTAAATGAGACGATGACTTATTTCTTCAGCCACTGCGTGGCCTGTAAATATTATATCTTTTTAGCGTGCAAAAGGAAATTTACACCATGTTCGGATGAAGAATTAGAACATGGTATCAGAGATTATTTTCGCTCAGGGCTAACTAGCCAACAAAAACTATGTGCCTTGAAGGCCAGACAGTTCAAATTCTTTGCCTTGATCGATGTTGTCATGCGCCGAAGTACCCATATGTTGAGCGTGCCAAGGTCACGCTATGTTCAAAGTTCTTTTTTTAATTTTATTTAGGAGAGCAAGATGGAGATCTGCAAGAAGCCAAATGCACCCGAGCTTTTCCACTACCACGGGTGAGGCTAAACGATTTTTGAAGATTGACAAGTAATAGGCTTACTTGAAAAAACTGGCGTTAATTTAAACGTTGAAAATTCAATAATACTATAATTTCTGTATGATCCAAAAAGATGAGTGCGGCGTACACATAAAACTTATCAACTTAATAATCTAGCTAAACTGCAGTAACAAATCACGTAAGCGAAAAATGAATCACTCTATAATTTCAATACTGCCATTGCAAGCTGCGAATAACTTTATTTAGTGATACAAATATTTAGTAAAACCGGCATCAAAATTGTTATCAGAGAATATGTATCATCGAAATACGTATTACAAGACTTTTCATCCAACATACTTGTATAACGTGCTCTTAATGACAATACAGAAGAGCAAAAAAAAGCACCTGAATTAAAGTAAGTAGAATTCTCGTTGCTCAACAGATGTACCAAGGCCGACACAGCAACCTGTATCAAAACCATTCAAAGCAGTCATGTAGAGTATATATATATATATATATATATATATATATATATATATATATATAATATGAGACCACGTCCGGTACGGCAGCAACCAGGTTGTCTTTTTTAATCCAGACGCACGAGCCAGAGAGACAGCCCGCGTGACATACGATGATGATCAGTACAATGGTTTGGTCATACAGATGAAGATGAAGTTCAGCGCTCACACTATTTTCCCCCCTTCGCGAAAGAGGGCAGCAAGTTAGAAAGGGTTGGGACGCCGAATATATCGTTTCAGTTGAGAGACGTGGGCGATCTCGGTGTGGCGGTGAAGGTGATCAGGAGCCGCGTTGACAGGAGCAGCGCGATAGTTCACTTCAGATGTTCGTTCCAGGACGGTGTATGGACCGAGATATTGGTGAAGGAGGAAGAGGAGGAAGAAAGTTTAAGCGGAAAGACAGGGAGGTTAGCCAGTTCTTAGACCGGCTGGCTACCCTGTGCTGGGGAAAGGGGTGAGGGAAATGATAGATGTTAAAAAGGAATGTTGCGAAGAGAGGGAGAAATTACAAAAAAAATTGCGACAAAGGAAAGACAACATCAAAGAGTATAAGACACTAAAGTCTGTCTCTGAGGCCAGTTGTCCGCAAAAAGCGCAGCAAAGCTTTCAAAGCCTTCTGGGCTGAGGATGGGCTTGGCCAATGACCCAGAATCCTTTGTTCCGACAAAGGCCGATTGTCTAGTCTATCCAGAGCTGCAGTGAGTTCTTGTCTTTGCACGTTGAAATAGGTGCACTCACACAGAAGGTGCGCGATGGTTTCTTCGCAACTGCAGTAAGTGCATGTAGGAGAGCTGGCCATCCCGATGAGATAAGAGTATGCGTTCGTGAAGGCCACTCCAAGCCACAGGCGGCATAGAAGAGTCTCCTCAGCTCGAGATATCCTTGGGGGAAGACGAAGCTGCAGATCGGGGTCCAAGTTATGCAGGCGCGCGTTTGTGAAGTCTGTCGAGTTCCACTGTACCAGTGTGAGGTCACGTGCAAGCGAACGAAGTCTTGCAGCTGCGTCAGTTCTTGAGAACGGGGTGGCTGTGTATTGGGTACCATCGTGTGCAGATCTAGCGGCCTCATCTGCGCGGTCATTGTCATATATACCGCAATGACCTGGTATCCACTGATACACTATGCTGTGCTGTTTTTCGGTTGCTTGGTGATAAAGAAGCCTTATTTCAGCTACTAACTGTTCATTAGGTCCATGGCGAAAGGGTGATATAAGACATTGAAGAGATGCCTTCGAGTCCGAGAAGATCGACCAAATTTCCGAAGGTTCTTTCACTATAAACTCCAGAGCTGCACGAATGGCTGCAAGTTCTGCAGCTGTCGACGACGTCAAATGCGATGTCTTGAATCTAATTGTGATGTTTCTCGCGGGAATAACCACCGCCCCTGCAGAGCTTACTGAAGACACTGAGCCATCCGTGTAAATGTGAAGGCGTTCGTTGTGCTTCTCTTGCAGGAAAAGTAATGTGGCCTGTTTCAGGGCTAGATGCGACGACTTTTTCTTATTTTGGATGCCAGGAATCGTAAGAAGGGCTTTGAGTAGGTGTAGGCACCATAATGGTATCGGCGGCTGTGCTGCATGCGTGAAGTGCAATGGAAGCACTGCGCAATGCTGAGCTACAGTTGCGCTGAACGCTGAGTGGGGCCTGGAAGTTCGAAGTGAGGCTAGGTGATGAGATGGTAGCCGAGCGAAATGTCTTATGTGCATTCTCAAAGTGTCTACGCGGATGTATGCGTTGACCGGATAATCACGCGCCATGATGACTGTCGCTGCTGTAGACGTGCATCTCGGGAGACCAAGGCATATCCTCAGGGCTTGGGTTTGGATCGACTGGAGGACGCGCAAGTTTGTTCTTCGGATCCCGCAAAGCACGGGTAAGCTGTATCGCATATAACCGAGGAACAAAACAGTGTAAAGTTGGAGCATTGCTTGTACCGATGCACCCCACATTTTCCCAGCAAGAAACCTCAGTACGTGGGTGATCATGGTGAGTTTAGTTTTCATGTGGGCGATGTGAGGGCTCCAGGAGAGGTCGCGATCAACTATGACTCCGAGGAATCGGTGGGTCTTCACGTAGTTGATCGTGTGTCCGTTGATTTTAATAACATATGGGCTCAGAGCCTTACGCGTGAATGCTATAGGCGAGCATTTCTCTCATGACAGCTCTAGTCCCCGTTCTTCCAGGTACTTTGTCGCTGTTTTTGCCGCTCTCTGAAGCCGGGCACGCAAATGAAGGCGTGTTACGCCTGACGCCCAGATGCAGATGTCATCTGCATATATTGGTGAAGGAATTTTTCGCAGAGCCAAGGTACATGAACAGGTGTCCACAAAAGCACTTCGTCGCCTGGGCGGAACACAACAACTCGACGCTTCGCATTGATGTCAATTTTTCTCTTGTCCTGAATGGTAGCAGTGTAGGCGCGGGCGATTTCACGGCAGCGGGCGACGCGAGCGGCGAACTCTTCCGGGAGAGATGAAGATGGATTGGAAGAAGTGGACAAAAAGGTGGTGTCCAGAACAAAAGTCGGTAAACGGCCATACACGAGAAAAAAAGGGCTGAAATTTGTCGTACGCTGTATGGAAGTGTTATATGCGAACGTGACGAAAGGAAGTATAGTGTCCCAGTTTTTGTGATCCGGTTGCATGTACATAGAGATCATGTCGAACAAGGTTCGGTGAAAACGCTCAGTCAGACCATTAGTTTCTTGGTGATACGCTGATGTGGTCTTGTGGATGGTGTTAGAGGCCTCTAAGACTTCAGCAAGGACATGTGAAAGAAATGTCTTGCCACGGTCACTAAGGAGCACACGCGGTGCGCCATGTCATAAAATGATGGCGCGAATGAAAAAATCGGCTACTTCAGAGGTAGCACCAGATGAAAGAGCTGCTGTCTCAGCGTAGCGAGTAAGGTGGTCTACGGCAGTAACAATCCAACGGTGACCGGCTGGCGTAAGCGGAAGAGGTCCGTATAGGTCTATGCCCACAAATTCAAAGGGAGTGGACGGGCACGGCAGTGGTTGCAATGGCCCCGCGGGAAGAGACGTGGTACGTTTTCGGTGCTGGCATGACGCGCAGGAAGCGACGTATTTGGTGACTGAAGTGGAGAGGCCAGGCCAAAAGCAGTGAGTCTTGAGGCGGTCGTAGGTCTTGTGAAACCCTAAGTGGCCAGCTGTCGCATCGTCATAAAACGCTTGTAGAACTTCCAGACGAAGTGAGTGAGCAATGATGGGAACCCATTGGTTACCGAGAGGATGGTAAATTTGCCGACATAATGTTCCCTCTTGAAGCTTGAAACGCGCAAGTTGTCGTCTTAGGCGGCTGTTTGGAGCACGCGATAAACCAATGAGCCGATCGATGATTGTGCAACAGTAGGTATCGGCATGTTGGAGCGAGGCGAGATCTGTGAACGAAAGAAGGTGCGCCGAAGCAACTAACTGTTTCGAAGCAGCAGCCGTCTGTTTGGTCACTTTGGTGGGTGGTGACGAACAGATGGAAGGTGACACTTCGGCGCTTTGCGAGAGTGGGCAACGGGACAAAGCGTCGGCATCTTGATGCTCTCGACCCGACCTATATGTGACGCTGTAGTCATACTCTTGCAATCGTAGTACCCAACGGCCAAGGACTCCCGACAAATTTTTGAGAGACGATAACCAACACAGAGCATGATGGTCAGTCACTATTGTGAAATGCCGGCCGTATAAGTAAGGACGAAACTTTTGTATGGACCACACGATGGCGAGACATTCTTGCTCAGTGATGCTGTGGTTTCGATCAGCAGGTGACAAAGTACGGCTCGCGTAGGCCACGACTTGTTCTTCGGAAGCGTGGTTCCGCTGAAGAAGGACAGCACCGATGCCAAATCCACTTACGTCAGTGTGTAGCACAGTATGTGCTGCAGGGTCGAAATGGCGAAGCACTGGCCGTGATGTGAGGCATCGCTTGAGGGTGTGAAAAGCGGCTTCGCAGTCATCCGACCAGACAAAGGGTGCGCTCGTGGTCAGAAGTTTGTGCAGAGGAGCCGCAATAGTAGCGAAATCACGTACAAAGCGGCGGAAACACGACGCTAAGCCAAGGAAGCTGTGGAGGTCTTTCTGTGTGGTTGGTGTAGGAAAGTGCAGTACCGCGGCAACTTTGTCGGGATCGGGCTCAACGCCATGTTTACTGACAACGTGATCTAATACCTTGATGCTGTGACTAGCAAACCGACACTCCTTAGTGTTGAGCTGGAGACCGGCCTTAGCTAAACACGTGAGGACTTCATCTAGACGTTCCAGGTGCTGTGAGAAGCTGGACGAAAAGATGACAATGTAATCCAGGTAGCAAAGGCAGGTCTTCCATTTGAATCCCCGCAGTACCGTATCTATCATCCGTTCGAATGTGGCTTGGGCATTGCACAGGCCGAAAGGCATCACATTGATTTCATAGAGCCCATCTGGCGTAGCAAACGCAGTCTTCTCTTTATCACACTCGTGCATTGGAATCTGCCAATAACCGGAGCGCAAGTCGGGACTTGAAAAGTACTCGGCACCTTGTAAAGTATCAAGAGCATCGTCAATGCGAGGCATTGGGTAGACGTCCTTACGAGTGACTTTGTTGAGTGATCTGTAATCAATGCAAAACCGTAACGAGCCATCCTTTTTTTTCACTAGTACGACAGCAGAAGACCATGCGCTTGTCGAAGGCCTGATGACATTACGCGCGAGCATGTCGTTGACTTGTTCTTTTATAAGCTTGCGTTCAGAAGCCGACACACGGTAAGGGCGACGGCGAATGACATGGGATTTGTCGGTGTCGATACGATGAGTGGCCACTGTTGTTTAACCCAGACCTTCGGAACAAACGCCAAAGCAAGTTTTGTGCTTCATTAATAACGCTAGTAAGGCATCAGCTTGCGTTGGGTTGAGATGTTCACACAAAGTGGCCTTGAGAGCAGGAGATGAATCGTCAGTTGGCATACACTTTGAGAATGACGAAGCAGATGAACCAGTGACGACACAAACCGGCGCTTCTTCGGTAAAGCTGGCAACAGCGGTACCCTCTGGCAGAAGTAGTGGTTGTGGCGTCGTGTTGCAGGGGGTGATGCTTGCATGACCACGTGAGAACCGCACTAAACAAGATGCGATGGTGATCCCTCGGAAAATGCAGCGCTGGCAAGGAACAACCACAGCGTCACTATTTAGAATGTCTTGTGGCTTGATAGTAAGGACACGTTCTTGTCTGGGAGGCAGGAGGAAATCCGCAGTTGTCGCGACGAAAGGTCGGCAGCAGAAGAAAGCTCAGTGTCCGTAATACGAATGAGGGGCCGACCACACGAAATTACAGCAGACGCCGCTGACAAGAAGTCCCAGCCTAAGATTATCTGACGAGCGCACGAAGACAGCACAGCCAATGGTATGTGATGACGGATTCCATCGATGAGAACACGAGCAGTGCACAACCCGGTCAAGCGAATGGGACTGTCATTAGCGCCGCATAACATGGGACCGCCATAAGGAGTTCGCACTTTACGCAGGCGAAAACACAATTCACGATCAATTATCAAAATTGCGGCTCCAGTGTCTATAAGGGCGTCAACCAAAACACCTTCCACACAAACAGGCAGTAAATTAGCTGGACGAGATGGAGGGGTTGTAACGTTTCGACAACAAGAAGTTTCCCCTTCAAAAACTGCACCTTCTAGTTTTCCGAGTCCAAAGAGATCGGAGCGGGACGCAGGGGTGATGACATACGCCAAAACGGTGACGGAAAATGGCGGCGAGATGATCGAGAAGGATGAGGACCAGCATGAGACCACGTGGAGGGGAGGGCGACAGACGGGAGGTGGATGGATACGGTACGGGATCGTATTCATCGGGTCTCGGGGCATAGTCTCTCTCGTAAGCGGAGTAACCACGTCGTTCATCCTGCTGATGGCGGTGGCAGAAACGGGATATATGACCCCTTATGCCACAGTAGAAGAAGATGGGGCACGGAGGACGCCATGTAGAATAGTGGCGTGGCCTTGGCGCTTGCGTTGTCATCGCAGCCACATGGTCATATCCGACGTCCGCAGGCACGGTGGGAACTGGTGCAGGGGCCCGCGATGCAACTTCTGCGTACGAAGGCACTGGGAAGCGTGCAGGAGACGGGGCATGTGCAGCGCTTGTCATTGATACCAGTTTGTCCTTGATTATATTCCGCAGGTTGGAAGGATGTGTGTGGACAGACGCAACTGTAGGGTTGCCTGGAATAAGGCCGTGAAGTTCTTCTCTCACAACTGTGTGGATAAGGGCCTGCAATTCATGCTCTTTGGTAAAGCGAGCGTCGCAGGAGGCGTGTGGAAGGCGCATGGAATGAAGCGCGTCCAGGCGTTGGCATAGAGTGATGACGTCCCGGACGGTAGTCAGATCCTGGATCGCGAGAGCATTGAAGGCCACAGAATTGATACCTTTCAGTAGATGTCCGATGCGATCGGCCTCCGTCATGTCAGTTTGTGCTCGGCGACAGAGAGCCAGAATATCTTCAATGTAGGACGTATACGATTCGTCGTCCCCCTGGATGCGGGTTGCGAGCTTCTGTTTCGCTACTACAGAACATCCTGCAGACGTGCCAAATACCTGACGGAGCTGCCCCGTGAAGGCCGACCAATTGGGGAAGTCGCTCTCGTGGTTGTAATACCAGGTTTTAGCGACGCCATCGAGGTAAAAAGGAACGTAGCGCAGTTTGTGCGCCTCGTCTCAATAATTACAAACGCTGGTTCGATCATAATTGTGCAGCCATCCTTCGACGTCTTCGTTGCGAAAGCCGGAAAATAACGGAGGGTCTCGATGAAAGGTACTCACGGTGTAGTGAAGCCTAAGTGGCTGAGAAGGAGCGGTTGCAGCAGCGGACGCGTTGGGTTCTGCCATCGCTGTTGCTTGAGGGCACAACCATCGACCAGACCGGAGCTCGAGGGGTGATGGGTAGAGCAGGAGGACTTGGGAACCAAAGCACGCTCCACCACTTATGAGACCACGTCCGGTACGGCAGTAACCAGGTTATCTTTTTTTAATTCAGATGCACGAGCCAGAGAGACAGCCCGCGTGACATACGATGATGATCACTACAATGGTTTGGTCATACAGATGAAGATGAAGTACATAGTCAGCGCTCACACTATATATATATATATATATATATATATATATATATATATATATATATATATATATATATATATATATATATATATATATATATATATAGGTATGCGATATGGCACAACGGGAGCGTTGTGAGCAAGGAAAATAGATTTTCCAACAGTTTCGGGAGGGGTCCACCATTATCAGGAATGAGTTAGCCTTAACTCATCCCATGATGAAGGGAGGTCCCCTCCTGAAACAGTTTGGAAATAAATATATATATTTATCCTTGCTGCCAACGCTTCCGTTGTGCCATATTCCATACCTTCACGAAGAGACTAACTGGCTTATTGAAATATTACTCCCACTATATATATATATATATATATATAAACTTCGAGAATAGTGCAGTATAGGAAACAAAACAATAAAATATTTATTTAATCATAACAGTTTCGGCTGGTGGGCCAGCCTTCTTCGGAGGATGTAAGTGAAATGATACAAGTTCCCGTAGCAGAGGGTCACCCTCACAGTTTAAAGACCCTCCAAAAAAAGGACAATATATATATATATATGTGACGCATTCACAGTGTGATTCTAGGAGAAGCCGACGAAGAGGAAGTGCGCGTGCATTAGAATAAACGCATTCACAGGGTGATTCTAGGAGAAGCCGACGAAGAGGAAGTGCGCGTGCATTAAAATAAACGCATGGCATCTGGACCACGACGTGTCTCCATTTTGTAGCGTCACACACATATATATATATATATATATATATATATATATATATATATATATATATATATATATATATATATATATATATATATACTTGCGAAGTGTGATTTGTGTGGTGTGTATGTGAATAACGGTACCTATTAATATTTCTCTGTGCGCCCAGCTGCAGGAGCAGAATTCCTACCGGATGAAATGCAGATATCTGTGTCGAGGGTGGCCACGGCGCTTTCAGGCCGAGCCTGATGGAATCACTTGTGGGGTGAGTCTGAGGTTTGTCTGAAGCATACTGTTTTTAAGGGCGCAAGAAGCAGAATACGCATAAAATATGAGTAAGGCCGTAGAGAAATAGAGAGGGAAAGCAAAAGGAAAAAGACACTTGGAGGTTAACAAGACGATCGTCCTGTTTGCAACCTTGCACTGAGGATAAAAGAATTATAATTAAAAAAAGAAAAGGAGAGGGAGAGAAGTAGAGTACTGCACGTAAAAAGAAGTACAGTCCGTCCGCGTTCACTTGGCGGGAAAGTCGGCGTTGGAATGATTTTTTTTTTGTTCCGACTTCGTAGCGTTGTTTTCCGGTACTTCATGGGCCAAAGCGAGTGAATTTTAAGGAGGTTTTGCCGCTTTTGCTTCCTTCGAGGCGAAGTGTGTACGCACCTTAACAGTGCCAAAGCCCGAGAAAAATGGGGCATCCTGGACAGTTTTCAATCTGTAATTTTGGCAGCCAACAAAACCTACCCAAAGCTGTGCTAAGATGGATGAGGGAACGTTTTGCGTTATCGCCCAATTTGTTTTCTTGCAACACATTGTCGATAGCATCTTGTAGAACTACTTTAATCTTTGAGTGTGATCATAATCTAGGTGCCTATAAAAACTAAATGTCTATCCATTTCAATCACATAATCTGTTTTGCTGAAAATTACAGCAGCGCCGCTTTTCTCGGCTGGCTTTATAACAATATTGAAGTGTTTAGACAGTCCAAGTGACGCAATAGCTTTCCGTTCTTTTAATGAAATAATAAACTTTAACGACTTTTGCTTTTCGAAGGTTTTGAGGGCAGCGCGTTGTACAGTATCAGTATACATGTCTACATATTGGTCAAGTTGAGCTGAAGGACACATGTGAGGAATCAGCAGGACGTCCAACTATGACATAGAAAGCTTCAATAAAAGGTAATGCTTTAAAATCTAACACACATGGCCCACAGAATCCGAGAGCAGTGGCTACGTTTCTGATCAACTTCAAATTTTAATAAAATACTTGTAATATCGTTTGTAGGCAGCCAAGCACATAACTAATTTTGACAACGTTGCTAAATCTCAAAGACAGGTTAGCTAATTCAAGCCATGGGCAGCAAAGGCAGTCCAAACCAGCTACACGCTAGAACACAATCTTAATTTCTTATTTATTTTAACGACCATATAGTTTGGAGCCCTTTTGCAGACTTGCAAATAAATAAGGTGGGAACATTTCCTTTTCAAAATCTCGAAAATGAAGTACTATTTCGAGACCTTAGCTACAGTTTCGTCCAACATTTTCTTCCACTCTCGAACAAAAACGGAATCCTTTTAACAAGTTTTGCGTGATTCTTGTTAAGTATACTGGAATAGCCAGCTTTTCAATGCAAACAAAATTACCTGCAGCTTTCTAGTTGGAGTGTCCAAAATCTTAATGTTACTGTGAGTTATTCACACATTTAAAACAATGTATAGAACTCCTGAGATACTATCCTCACTACTACGTTTTCCTTGTTCATACGTCGCTTACCACTGGCTACCCTCATAAGACTGACTGTAATGTGAACACTGTTTTAGCGTCACAACTGCAGAGCTGTTATGGTCAAGATACGTCACGAAGTCCGCTCCATGCCGGCGGAGTGAGCATAGAAGAAAGTGGCCGCGTTCCCTTTTAACTCAGCTTGGCATACCTTGACCCCACCATTACCCGTTTGAGCGCCGCAAGTGATACGCATAAGAATTTTCGGCTGCAGCGAACAGAAGCATAGCGTGCTAAATTTGTGTTTCAAACCTAGCATGCATGTCGTATTCGATTTTGCACTTCTTTTTAGCACTACTGACTGCAAGAATTTCAAGATTGGCGTGTTTCACTGATGCACTGCGTACTGGCTTGGGCTCATCGTCATCTGTCTGAGGCATGGCCGGAGGAGGTTGCCCAGTTCGCAGTTAGACTCATCACGCTGGACCGAGTTGCCTGTGCTCAGCTTTCAGGGCCAAAGCACCTTAGAGTATAGACGAGAGCACGCCTATCTTGAATTCAGGCGCTTTCAGCCGTATACCCTCGCTCCCAGAGACACCATAATTTGTTTTCAACTGCCAAGACGCACCTCGCTAGTATAGAATTCAGTGGCTCTGGGAATTTAAAAAGCTAAAACGTGCCTGTTAACGCTGTACCTGCTTGTAAAAAGTCATCTTGGTACCACTGCGCTGCCATCTGATGCGACAACAACCAGCGCAAGAAGAGGAGATTGCTGAGCACTGTCTGTGAAGTTCACAGCGCTTCGCGGAAATTGTGCCGATGCGCTGTTTTGCGATTACACAAATTTCCAAATTTCCGTCCACAACAAAACCGCCTTAAGATATAATCGCAATATGCAGGAAGAAGAAAGTTTTAGCGGAAAGACAGAGAGGTTAGCCAGTTCTTAGACCGGCTGGCTACCCTGTGCTGGGGAAAGGTGTGAGGGGAATTAAAGATGTTAAAAAGAAATGCTGCGAAGAGAGCGAGAGAAATTACAAAAAAAATTGCGAGCAATGCAATATGCAGAAAAAACTACAAGCCCTGTGAAATGAACGAATAAGTTTATTCAAGTGTGACTGCAGCTGTTTCACTTTACAGCAGCGATTTGCGTGCAGTATGCCTGTAGTATGAGGCACAAAACTATTGTCGTACTCTTTCGCAGGCCCCATGTCAATATTAGGATATTCGTGTTACGACTCATTCGTAGATGCACGCACCGCGCATGTTTTGTACAACCATAATTGATTACTATCGTGATGCGTGAACGGCGCAGAAGGCATGACTTTTGGCCCAGTCAAACTGCGACATACCATGACTGTCACTATAGGCCAATCTACATGTGCTTTCGGTCGGCGTCACCGTAGCATTTTAAAATCATGTTCTGACAGGCTCTTTTGCACCGCGCGTGTGTTCCGAGTGCACGGCAGGACTGGCCTTGACACACATGCGGTGAATGAGCGTAAGATGGAACCAGATTCTAGCGCTACGTTGACGTTGGCTTACAGCACAAATTCTGCTGCCTTGTCACAGCAAAGGCAAGACGCAGTTCGACTGAGTCGAAAACAACGCTTTCCGCTGTTCGCGTTTTTTTTCAATCACAATAGTATGCACCTGATGAAGCTGCTTCCGTAGTCTGCAATGCACGTGCTGCAGACATTCGAGGCTGTCGAGGAAGGTCTCCTCAACGTTTCACACAACATCAGCATAAAATTCCAGCACAGGAACAGCGCGAATTATGCTTACAGCCAGACTCGATATGTGAAGTTTCGCATTTGATTTGCAGAGCGTCTGCTAGCTTGGCAGTTGAGAGTGTCGCTTCTACGCGATGGCAACAGACGGTGCCAATGGCTTTTCAATGTGGCAGCAAGCCTGAGCTTGCTGTGTTCTGGTGTATAAGCTTGTCTGACGTTGTGCGTGATCCATGGCACGGTTACAATGGTGACGCTGATGACGATGCAATATACGAAATTTAAGCTAGGGTTATATTGGGCGATGATGGTGATGGTAATAAAAAGCATGTTCCAGAACACACATTCTCATTCGGTCATGGATGAAAACGCAAGTAAGCATGCTTTCTGCCGCGAAAGGTAACGCCGACGCGTGCAAGCTACTTTGGAGACGAAAGCTCGCAAAGTAGCGGCAATCCGGCGACGCTGACAACAACCTGCTACTCCGGATGTGGCAGTGTGGCATGCAGTGGCTCAAATTCTACGCAGACAACAAGCTACCACGGAGACTACAGCTAGGGAAGCAGCGGAAAACTGCAACCCCGATAAGAAGCAGCCGCCCTAAAGTTGAGGACGGAAGCCGCGGCTTTACAGCTAAAACACAATGCCTATACTCTACACACGTTTTGTCACTCCCTTACATCCTTACATGCGCTACTTGGCAATGTCATTTTTGATTTGTGGTAAAAAACAATCCTTAATGCCACTCCTCATGACCCCCTTTGTAGAGATGCGTAGAATTTTCCACTCCTACAACTGTTGATGCCAAAAGAACCGCACAGCTTTATTACATATCTGTATGGCATCGTTCTCCAGTTTGTGATCATGTCCTTCGGCTAGATTGTGACTGACTGGGACGATGCGAGTACTAGAGACAAAATTGAGGGGTTGGTGTGGCAGCGGTAATTTTCTTCGATAATTGCTTTCGCGGATAGTGACACTTTCGTGAAGCATTCAACCAAGCATGATGAGCCATGTTGGTACAGCACTAGATTCAAACGCATCCAGTGGCAATCGAATGAAGGCGTGCTTAAAGGTAATCACTTACCAGGTACTGATTCATAGACACTACATTTATCAAAAGTACGACAATACAGGTGCGCGAAGATTTTCTCCTCCTGCTCAGGCATGAGTAAGTGCACCAGCTAAGTTTGAACGCTGTGTACAAGGGTATGCACTGAACTAAAACTGTGCCCTACAAAATACTTCTTTTTCTCCGTGCCCTTTAAAGTAGTATACGTCTCTGAGAAAGAGATGCAGTTGTTCCGGGCACTGTCACTCGCCTAAGCCGATAGCTGCCGCCCTTGTTTCCACACATCGCAGCCCGGATTTGCGTCTATTCATTGAACCAAGCACCGGGGCAGGCACGGGCTCCCTTTTTTTAAAGCACGCAGGAAGGCCAGAAACCCATCACTGCGCAAAACATGGTTCTCTTTATATTCTAGATTATTTTTTGCACAATCTCGAAATTTAACCAGCCAGGATTTCTGAGGCAGAGTCCTAACCTAATTAGAAAAGATCAAAAAAGCTTCACTGGAGCCCTTAAATCATTTTTCTGGTCATGAATCGGAGCCACGGGGCGGCGCTGCGTTCTCTCTGGGGACATCGGGCAGACGGCGTCTGCATACTGTGGAATCACGATAAGTGATATCTGGTAAGAGCCAAGAAATTTGTATTTCTCTAGCTCGCGCCTCGAGCCATGCGGCTATATTTTGCCGAGGCCGGTTAGACGCGCACGGCATTCCGTCACATTCCCTGTTTTGCTAGTCAGTCACGCGACAAAATTTTCAGAAACTTCGCGAATTTCAAAGTGTGCCCACGACTACACTGCCTGTACCACGACCACCAATGTGCTGAACACACACTTTAGCTTGGCGCGAAGTGCGAACACACTTTGTAGTCTAGCGCGAAACGCCACAAGCTGCATTTTGCACCCGTCACTTTACCGCAGACTCCATCACGTCTGCGTCTCTTCTTCTTGACGAAGGGACGCTGAGTGCGCCCGAGCGCGCATGTGTAAAGCCAACGTTGCTCTAATTTGCGCCTCATCGTAGCATGGCAAACCTCTGCGTCACCAACTTCATCCACCGAAGCCTTATCATAGCTGGCTGCCGCGAATGAGGTGTCGGTCTATATGAAGCATAAATATCCTATTTTCCTAAATATTAGTGTAACTCTGGCGCTAGTGTCTAAGGAAGCTGCAACGAATAGTGCTTCAGCGTGTATAAGATTTAGGAGTAGTATACGAATTTGCCGAGTCTTCATACTTTACGATCCTTTTGACTTCGCGCAGCTAGAAGCTGCTTTGTGACGCAACAACAATCAGCTATAGTTTATTAGTTCACTTCAACACCTCGATTTTTTAAGCTCAGCAATTCGAATAGGATCACGAAGCTCAAAAGGGTTTGTTTTTTTCTTCGAAAAGAAACCGTAGCCAGCAACAAAACAAAACCACAAGTGTGATTCGCCACCCGCAGTTTCGAAAACTAGGAATATCCATTTAATACCCATCATTCTCATGGTCGCGGAACGGTCGCAGCACCAGAGTCCGCTCTAGTTCTTTTCGGGCAACTATGAAACGTAGCTCTTGATGAAGGAATGTTGCCGCCTGCGATCCTATGCTGTGACACGATTTCTAAGAAGCGTTAGGGGGAGATACCATGACATTGCTGCTGAGAGAGCATGAGGGGGAAAGGCCACGTGTAGCCTTTCCCCCTCATGCTCTCTCCTACACGTGTCCTCCTACACGTTTCCTTCTACACGTGTCTTTTCCCCCTGGGGGAAAGGACGCGTGTAGGAGCCAATAAAAATTTTCGCCCTAATATATGAGGGCAAATGCAAGGGCGGGATTTGCACACGCTGCTCTTTAGCAGACCTGATCTTTGTCAACTTCATACCTATTGAAATTGCCATAACGACAAATCTCTGCATGACTAACATAAGGAATAGGTGACAATAAGAATATTGTGAGTCGCTTGTCATACCATGATAAATATCAATTTCATCAAGCATTAGCGGCAAACTTGCTAAGTCCAAATATACGAAATTTGGCATTGCACGACGTGCTTGTGAGACGAAAGTAAATAACAAACTCTGATGTGAAAATTGTGAGAATATTGTCATAAAAAACATAAATTACATGGCTCGCTCACGGCACGCTTGCGGTTAGTTTGCTAGCTTTATATATACACAATTTGATTTTACATGACGTGACAACATGAGGACGATAAATTACAGAAGTTAAAACGGATATCACCAATCTGCAGCGCACGGCATTTACCACCAGACCACAACTCGTACTAAAACAAAAATTTATGACATCTATATTATGGTCATCATGATACATGCCTTGCTCATTGTGTGCTTGTGGCCGGTTCGATAGCTTCATATACGCCATATTGGCATTGCTTGACGTCACTTATGAGCAGCATAAACGACAAGTGGCCGTATGAAAATCGTATTTCGTGTAAGATTGACTTGCATGCCACGTCCATGGTGCGCTTTCGGCTATTTCATTAAGAGATATAAACGAATTTGGTATTGCGTGATAGGTCTGAATGACGAAATCAATGAAGAATAGTGGGGCAACAATAGTACGAAGAAATGACGAACCATGCCATGTACAAGATGGTTTACATACCACGCTCATACTGCGCTTGCGGCCTATTCGCTACTGTGACATAGGTCCTAAAGTAAACTTAGAATTTGGTGAAAAGTTTTTATCAATAAAATAAATGAAGTTCGATTAAATAAAAGTGAACAATTTGGCCGTGACAGGTTGGCAGCGTTCAAATAGCGTGTCGTGAACATGTTGCCGCGCAGGGACCTTTGTGGTACCAGTACTAGGTCAGACCTAAAGTCGCTAGGGGCCTCAGTCAGACCCGGCTTGCACGCCCTACGCACATGTGTGCCTCTTGTTACAATGAAGAGGAAGCCACTTGAACGACCAGCAAAGTGGTACGTGTTCTTGCTTTTGAAGGAAAACAAACAAACAAACAGACAGGTAGATAGGTTTAGAGTACGACTGACTCGGACTTCAACGGCCATAATAATTTAGAGTTGTGAGTACAAGTTCACTCAAATAAACCCGTTTATTTTTTTAGCCTGTGTGCCTCAGCATCCCCACATTTCTGGTGGAAGTGCTGGGTACACATCTCCTCCAAGGCAATACATATATGTCATGTTCAAGATTGCTTGCCGCTGTGGTGCAGTGGCTAAGGTATTCGGCTGCTGACCCGCAGGTCGCGGGATCGAATCCCAGCTACGGCGGCTGCATTTTTATTGGATGTGAAAATGCTGTAGACCCGTGTGCGCAGATTTAGGTGTGCGTTAAAGAACGCCAGGAAGTCCAACCTTCCGGACCCCTCCACTATGGCATCTCTAATAATCGTATCGTGGATTTGGGACCTTGAATTTCACACTTCAATCAATCAAAACTCATAGCGCTCATAGTGCTCTCACGTCTGTTTCCCTAGTGGGCTTCGGTATTGTGTGAATAATCTCTATAGCGGACATAAGTGACCATTCCTAACATGTAAATCATGACATCTGCGTCATGTACATTAGTATTGACTAGCCAGTGCATGACACACTCGCGGCTCTTTCGCTATCTTGATATGCGCCAATATTGGCAATGTGTGACGTGGCCGTATGATATTAGATGACAGGTGGTAACAGGAATTCTTGATATGCACAAAATCTACGGCGTATATGACATGTCATGCTCATGGTCCACTCGCTGCCGTGTCGCTAGCTTGTTATGCACCGAAATTCATAATGTGTGACGTGGTTGTATGAAAACCTGAATAGCAGGTCCTAACATGCAATTGATGAAGTGCCCGTTGTGTACAGTATACTTTACTTTTGCTGGCTGCTTCGTGTTAGACCAAATGCAACAATGCGTGGAATTTGCCAGGTCTTATGCTGCTTGTCGTAAGCTCGAGATCTCTTTTGACCTTTCTACATGTAGACTGTACGCATACTTTGGAAAATTGCGCCTCCTATTGCTCTCAAACGTGTAGTTGAAGGCCGTCTTTGAAATTAAGAATCAGAATTACAAAAAAAATTATTTCACATCAAACAAAGGGACAACCACTTTATACATACATACAGAAGGAGGTGCCGTGGTTATATGTTGGAGTTGTGCGTCCTGTGTGTGACAAGATGGTGAATCATACAAACAAATCGGCTTACGAACAGCCGATCTCGAATAACAAAGTTACCTAAGACAACAAGGAAACTAGCCGCAATACAGCGTTCTTAAAAGGCATTTAACAAGAAAATAAATGTGCACTCAATGAGAGTAACAAGGACAGCGATCGTCTAAAAAATGGTGGGTAGCGCTGTTCAAAAGAAACCACCTTCTAGTTTCATTATATCTTCTAAACATAAACTTCCTTTGCTTACTAGGCAGTGAGTAAGTTTGTTCATTATGTGCATTCAAATTTTTTAAACATCGCCCTGGTTCCCGGTTATGCTTTGACAAACTTTATGTATTTGTGAAATAATGCCTTTATATAGAAAGAGTTTCTCATCAGACTCGTCTTCTATAGGTTTGACTTTGTTGAGCTCTTCGTACATCAAAAACGTAATCAAAAGTTTTTGAAACACCTTTGTGCCCATGCAAGGTCGCATGTTTATGTTTACTACGCTTTAAAACTTTAGATTAGAGTTCCTATAAAAAAGCACCTTACGAAGTCTGCCTTTTCTCATGAACTGAACTAACAAAAAATCTTTTAGCAATTTTTTTCTTTATTGTAGGTCTTCGGAGGTTTTTCTAACAGACGTTACTGCAGTGGCGGAAAGTGTGTAAAACGTAAGTCGGTACAAGGAACTACTACTGATGGAGGTCTCCCCGGCATTTCATCTACAACAAGCACCCGGACGCCACCGCAAAGCGATACGAGTGGTGAAACCAACAACAATGCCGGCCTCGCGCCTACAACCCAGATGCCTCCAGAAGTTGATACAATTGATGAAACAAACAACTATTCCGGCACTCCGCCTACAATTAGCACAATGACGCCTCCGCAAATTGATACAAGTGGTGACACAAACAATACCGGCACTTCACCTACAATCGGGACGCCTCCACAAGTAGATACAATTGATGAAACCTACAACAGTTACAGCACTTCGCCTTGAAGCAGATCCCGAATGACTTCACGAATTCATGCAATCGAATGAACCAGTAATAATACCATCACCTCCGGTGACGCTACAATCAAGGAGTCTAGTTAACCACAGTCTTCAAAACGGGCATCTTCAGAAGAAAATGGTGGCTCAGTCTACTAAAGCTGCATTACAGACACACAGATGGAGCAAAATAAAATTCTTTTTCATTCTCAACTTTCTATTGTGAGAGTTCTGTATGCGTTAACAGCTTTCCACAGCTTTACAAATGGATCGCATAAACATAATTTTCTCGCAACAACACATGTCTGGCGTGGTGTTGTATCGGGTACAGTGCTCGGGTACTGATACTACAGTCGCATCTCCAATCCCGGCCAGGGCTATCGCATTTCAAAGGGGACAAAATGCTGGAAGATAAACTTCTGTGTGATATTAGTTCAAGCTAAAGTACTCCAGGTTGTCAAAAGTTCCGGACCCATCTACTACGGTGTGCTAATAAACTATATCTTTATTATTGCACGTAAAACCAATGTATTATTATTATTATTACGCAAAACCGAAAGACACAAAAAAAAAGCTTTGATGACAAGCGTTGACTTGAAGTCCAATCAGAGTTTTATTAGAGGTGGAAAAGAATTGGCCCTGTATATGCGTGCTTGGCTGCAAGTGTCGTCATAAGGCGACAGTCTCGTACACAGCACTTGATCGAAAGAACTTATGTGGACCAGTTCTTTATAGGCATCGTCACATTCTTTTGTCCAGCAAAAGGGGTTATTCTTTTGTGTCAATCTTGTAACGCAGTGACTCTTCAAAGCATTATCTTAAATGAAAGCTCTGAAATAGCCCGTGAATCCTAGAAATACACAAAGCGAGTGTATATAGCACAGCTTTGCAAGCTTTGTAGTATTGGTTACTTACTTTTCTTTCGTGTACTTCGTTCTTCCATCCCCCATTCTGCCAAGAAAAATGACATTGCTTTTGAAAAGCTCAATATTTTTCAAACTAACTCTTAACCAAGCATAGGATAATGCTGTCATTATTTGAACCAGGTGTTGCTCATGAAAGTTTTCACTTTTAGACTATATAATAATGTAGTCTACATGGACATTGCAAAGGCGTCCGATATAGGGGTTTAACACTGCATTCGTCATATTCTGGAACCAGCTCAGTGAGTTTTCCGCACAAAAGAAAGTGGTTATATTTATAAATGGCAAATTATATTGTAAATGCCGCGTATTACTTGGTGTCTTCTAATGGCTCCTGCCATTTGCTCTTGCGCAGGTCTACGCGACAAATGCAGGTACAGCCTCCTGTTTTATCAATGACTGTGTTGAACCTCGGGATCGGACAAATAATCTACAGTGTATGGCTATTCATCACTCTTTATTCCGTGCAGAGACACTAACTACACCTTCTTTTCTAACACTAAGTAATGGTAATGGACGAGGCATATGGTAACACCAATAACTGAAATATTTTGGCATCTAACATATTTTAAAGTTTTTCTTTGAGCCATAGTTTCTTCATTCGCGTCAAGTTGTATGTTCTTTTTTCACAACTGCTTTCTCGTGAAGCTGAATTAAAACTTCGAATTTTGTTATCACCGGTCGGTATCCTCTCAAGCAAACTAGTTCAAATTACCTTCATCAAATTATTGATGAAAAATAAACAATGTTATTAATAATAAATCATACTGCCTTTGCTAGGCATTATCAGATGCACCTCTTTGTGCTCCGGTTCCGCTTTATCAGCCTCTTTATCAAGAGACACTGTATCGTAAAAATGAATATAAAGCTTCAAGAGCTTCATACCTGAATTAGAATGAAGCAAGCACAGCGTCTAAAACCAGTGCGACAACGACTGCAGTATTAGAACAACGTCTGCAGTTTTAGATTGGTGCAGAAGTTTCAAGGGAGCCCTCTCACAAAACGCTTTCTAGTTACCGTCGTACCTACGTACAAGAACAGAACTTCCCCGGAATACATTGTGAGCATCAGTATTGCTTCTCTTAGGAATAGATGCTGTTGCCGCACAGCCTTTCAGTGCTCCTATGTGATGTCCGTTGACCTGAAGGTCTACACGCAGAAAGCTTGCAGAAGTGACACAAACAGTCTCGTTTTTCGTCTCAAGGTCAGACTGAGAACGCTCTTTTTCTAGTTTTTCTTCTTTTTTTACTCTTTGTGAAAGGCATTGCTCAGTCATAAACTCCACCTCGGTAGTGTGCAACAACTCGAGGTAACGTGTCGAATGTGAAGACAACAGTAGCAGCGCACGAAACTCCCTGTTTCCTAATGATCCTCTCCCTTGAAAATCTTGGTGTGACTGCGCTGGCATCCACACCATGCGTTCAGTGGGAGGTCACAACTTGGAGGGAGTGCACCGATGTCTCCTCAGTTTTCGGTATTCTCGCCTGAATCTGTCGTTGGCGATTCCCGAGGTAAGTCGTGTATGACAAGCATTATAACAGAACTTTCTGGAAAATCCGGCTCTGCAAGTAGGAGCAATCAACGCTTTTCATACATACTCAAACACTGGTCTCGAACTGTAGCAGTGAAAAATGGCTTGATCCATTACCCTAGTGGGCTCCCACGGATTGATGAGAAAAAACTTTCCTTCTATATGATTAATGCGTTCTATTTATGTGTCACGTTGCGCAATTCATACCAATCTCGTGCGACCAAGTTAAAGACTAGAATATATTCTTCATACTTCACTCATCTGCTGTGTACCAGTGATTCTGTTTTCAGGCGTATTCAATGAAAATAATTCATGCTTCTGGTTCTCCTGACAAATTGTCAAAAAGTTCAGGCTTCACAACCCCAACAGGACGATTGTCATTCAGGCTCATAACAGATAAATGACCCTGAATGATATCATTTTGCTGGCAAAGTTGTTTTTGCTGAGCCTAAAACACCTGGAAAACATCGGACAGGTTTGCATGACAAGTAGGCTCCAACGCAACCAATTTATCTACTTTAGATGCACAAGGCACTTTAAGAGAGAGACTTGAAGATTTATCTTGACGGACCTTTTTTTTTTTCAAGATTTCGCTCAGAGACATAGACGCCTTCTCGAGAACTGAAGTGATAGGCTCAGCTGTCGTCATGTCGACAGGAAGATCTGTTGACGGATTTTTGTGAGCACGTTCTTCGTGAAGACAAAGCTGTCCATGGCTGGCTGAACTAAAAAGGCAACCCACATTTTAGATCGTCAAGGCCAGCTGCGTTTAATTGTAATAAAACTCCACCTAATTACTGAATACAAGATACGCTGTCTTGTTCTGTTGAACCTCTATATTCTCTTCACCCCCCACTGCTCCTTGTCTTGTCCTATTTCGACATCTTCTTTCAGGGGTAGGTCGTGTGGCTTGATTCAATATATACAAACGTTGTATACAAACATGTAGGTTCAAAAGTCCCGCATGTCTTATACGAACGGTTGCGCACAGTTTAATGATGCCGAAAGCCACGCGGTCATTAGGAACACCAGAAGCGGTTACCGATATGCACCGTTTGTGCTTGCGTGGATGGCAGTCCTGGATAGGGCTGCGTAAATAAGCTTAACTGGATGGCGCTCAAGTACATAGTTCCCTTTAACATGAAGCGATGGCTGTATCATAAGACTAAATATATATTTTTCATGAAGTTAGATATAGCCAGTTCGGCAATTTTGACTGACGTAATTTTGACTGACGGAATTTTGTAACGACTTTTTTTGAAGCAGTTTTGATACAAGGCGTGGTTCTGGCAAAACACTTGATTGCCGCTCAGTAAGATTGGCGGTTTGATTATTGCTGGATACCTGATACTCATTCTTGCTGTTCGGCAGTCCAACACCGCCAATATTAGTTTTTTTTATTATTCTCGCATAAGAATACAAATGTCTGTTTTCGTCATTTCATATTAGATATAGGCTGTCAATCTCTTGTGGTGCATACCCACATACCACGGCACGTGGTACATAGGTATGTGCTGCGCGTGTCCGGAGGATAAGGTTTGACAATGCATGCGATGGGATTTCCACATTATGCATGCTTCGTGAGATATAAACGTCAAAGTCTTTTCTTAAATTGATGCCGTGCTATTTTCTTGTGTGTTCTTGACGCTTGAGCTTTTTGCGAGTTCAGTTCAGTTCAATGAACTTCATTTCTGCAACGGTTGTCGCTGTGCCCGGGGCTAGTCTGCCAGGGACACATCGTTCGAGGAACATCTTCCGAAGAACATCTTAATATTAGCTCTCAGTGAAGTCAAGGGTGTCTTTGCTGTGTCTATACGTTTTACGGGTGTATAGAAATATCATTTAGGAGGTCAATTAAATGCTCATTAGTAAGAGCACGAGTCACTGCGATAAGAGGTGGGGAAGTCAACATAGGGGCACAATACGTGTTCAACTGCAGTTACCATGGCATTTCCAACATGTCATCAATTCTGCCATGTTTCACGCCCAAGTTTCGTGTGGAGTCAATACAGGTAGCTTTTTATGTTACTGGAGGGAAGACCATATGTGCGAGGGACTTCCCGGCAACTGAAAAGCCTGCGAGCAGCCTGTACAAGACGATTTTTGTTTGAAAAGATAAGTTGTATGAATTGGACACTCGACGTAAAGATTGTTGACAGCACTTTCTCCTTGCATTGATTCACAACACCCCTGCAAGGATGCGCAATTTCACATTGTATTAAGGCGGCCGTTTATGCTCCAAGTTTCGCCTCGCATATTTCCTATTGGAAGTCTGACACTCCTACATTGAGGATATTCTCGGCCCATATGCGTGCAGGTAAAGCTCTGGTGGCTAAAATGCCTTGCACTATAAAAATGTTTATTTGTCGCTTCCTGCTGTGCTAATCTTCAAGTGTCGGACAGCGTAGCTGACTCGGCTTCTTATGAAGAAGTCGACGAGCCTGAGTAGGTTCGCCTCCTTCCTCCCCGCATTAACAGAATACCAGTACCTCAAGAAACACAGAAAAAATGAACACAGTCCAAGTATTTTAAGGTGCCGCCTCTGTAAACAAAGCTAGCGCCATAGTATCTAGAGGAGTGCTACGCAGTGCCAGTGATGCAACTTGAAACGGACCTTTGGGTGAGTTGGTATTCTATTATGAGTGAACCTTTGTGAAAAAAGTATACTTCGTCCACATTTCTCACGCGGTTTACCTCATAAAGTACTATTGAGTGTCAAATTAAAGCTCACATCAAGTTGTAGAGTTATACACTCTTCACAGGAGGAGGTAAAGATCGCAGCGAATGCCTTTGCATTCGCAAACCTTCGGAATGCAATCATCAAAGATTGCGAAACCGATACTAACGCTTATAAAATTGGTAAGTTCTTCATAGAAGGGGGGGGGGGGAAATATTGCGAGTAGGCAAGAATAACGTTCCCGACAATCTGATTAGTATAGCATGGGCACCCAGCCATAGCAAACTCCCGGGAACAAGATCACCAACGAGCTCACCCAAGGACTAATGCACCAGGCCACCGCACAGTCAGACGACCTCCTGTCCGAAAAGCGGAACCTAACGAGACACAGAAAGCTTCTAGAACCACACAAAATTAGCAACAAAAAGCTGCGTTTGCTCATAAATTCTCGAAAAAAAATGTAATCTGGCGAAAGGGGCATACAGTCATCATACCGAACTCGTATTTCCTAAGCATATTGTATCCCCAAAGGCACTTTTAAAGTGCAAAAACTTCGAACGCATAGTGACCCTGGATATTATTATTGGGTCAACGCAGCTCTAAGTGGTTTACAATTGAAAAAATTGTCAAGCGAATTCTTGCCCCATAGCGAGGCAGGACACCAAAAAAAATTATCTGCCAAACCCAGGTCACTCCCAAAAGCTATCTAATTTTTACCCACTTGTAGTGAAGAAGTAGACGTTGAGGAACTGCGTCTAAGTGATATCACCGATGCTTTTGTTTAAGTATACTTATAAAGTCATTTCATCCTTTTTCTGCCTAAATTTGTTCAGAAATTTTGGAAAGCGTTCGTAACGTCTACTCCGCAACATTTGCTTGCGCATACAGTTATAAATTACACCGTGCCAAAGCCGCCCGATTGCAGAAGTGATATTTTATTTTGATAGGCCATATCTTGGTATAACGGAACACTACTCTGAGAGTGTATAACACTTGGTGCCTGACCAGAGACAATCTGCATTTCCCGCAAGAGGATTCTTTCGGAATACGCTACAGTAGTGCACTGTGACCACGCGCAGTGTGCGCTCAAGGTAACGTACTCGTGCATAGAAACAGGATAATCCAGGGCTCAGTAACGCACATACTCTTTGCCCCCGCCATCCTTACTTCGGGTCATATCAGCGTAATTTCAGCTCGAACGCCTAGATAAGAGCTATCATTCTCTTTAGAGACCAGATTCGTCGCGGCATGTCATTGTTATTTTTAGCAGTTGCGCATACTAATCATTATTTTGAAAAAAACATTGATGTCACGTTTACATCAGTGAGGACAGAACATATTCTGCAAAAAAAAACATTGGCAGGTGATTCTGCACTTCTTCCCAAAAACATTTTTATTTCTACTGCAGAACTTCTCATGTTTCTTTTTAAAGCATTCAAAGGCTTTGCGCTGACAGTGAAACTTACGGGAAGTGCACCAGTGTTCTTCCGCCTATTGGCAGCAATGCGTAATATGTATAAAAAAGTTTTGCTATGGTGCGCGTTTTCGCAAACTCCCCGCGCCCAATACATGTGAACCGCTCAAATCACCACATAATTTACAATAATTGTGAATAAGGAGACAGAAGACACGGCATCATTGCTGTGTAGTCATTAGCAGAATAACTATAAATGCAAGCCCCACCCGCGGTATTACGGCACTGCAGCCTTTCACCTGCGTAAGGTTGTCTAGGTTGCTTTTGCTATCACCATTAGTAACATTTCCCGCAAATGTAAATACTAGGCATATGAGTTGCTAAACGTTGGTTGTACTAGGTTTAAATACTATGTTTAATTAGAGCTGATATCAGAATGCCTGCTGAAGTTTCCAAGGAAATTCAAGTTGTTCGTCAGAAAACCAGAGATTTCAACATGTATCTATAGGTGTACAAAAATAATGTGGCTAAGTTGCGCTAAACAAGCTTGACATCCAGAAAACAAACTTTATTACAAGAGACATCTGTAAAAAAATGTCCGCACCTCCCCAAAGCAAATCGTGAGGAAATTCCCATGCATTTTTTGCGCTGAGAGAGGATACCTTTGCCGTCAGACATTCGCCTTCACCAACTTCTGCCATAGCATTGAGAGGCACCCAGGAGCGAACGGTGGAGAATGGGGAGCGAGAAGTTGCAAGAGTTGGGCGCAGGGAGGAGAGAAAATGAACAGCGAGAAAAGGAGCAAAGAAGCAGTCGACCTACTCTCTCCTACATTTTTGCACCACATGCTCCGTTTGCTAGGGGCGACGATTAGTGGACGCGCCCGCAGCTGTTGCTATGAGAGAAGAAGTGAGAGCGGAGAGTTAATAGCTGCCGGCGTGCGGACACCACTGCGGACGCCTCGGATGACGCCGGATGCGTGACATCGCTCGACTAAGAAGTGCATTCACGTTTAAGATTTTCTCTGGGAGGGAGAAAGGCGACGTGGGAAGAGTGCGCATTTATTGTTCGGTTGTTATCATCGATAGTAGAAACGCAATTTCGGAAACTTATACTTCGCCTTTAAACGTTTAACGCAGTAGCAATATTCTGTCCCTAAGGAGTACTTCAAACACTGAGAGCATGAAATATTTTCGAAGTTGCTATGCATCCACTACGTGGCTTTGAAAGAAGAGGCGCAGTAACGTGATTGCCTCGTGTATTGGGTGACTGGCTTTGAATCATGAAGCCAATTAATATTCACATGTTATGACGCCTGATAGCAATGTGCGCTTGTACCTTTAATTATTACTGCGATATTCTTGTTGTATTGTGAACCCTGCACACAGGACACGTATGTACATAAAGCATTAAAGTTAGTTTCGCTGCATTTCCAAGCAGAGGAAGTAACTTTTTCTGCATTTCCAAGCCGAGGAAGTAACTTTCACTGCATACACAAGCAAATGCATAGTGTTTCCACAAAGCATTCAGTATTATCAAGCGCTTTGATTTTTGATATGATTGTGTCGGCTTTTTATAGATATATCATAGAATGTGTTTGCTGTTTTAAAGCATGTTTATGTTGGTTCAGCTAACAGCCAAGGAGTGACCCTGGCGTACCGAAATCACATCATATTTTTTGTCAATCAGAGGCTGGTCACCCCCAATTAGTGTGCAACGTTAGGTTTATCAGAGTTGCGCCCTCAGCCCCTTGTTGTTTTGCTTGTATATTGAAACCATTAGCCTAACAATTCTCAAAGACTCTCGTTTAAATAGATTTCGTCTACAATCGTGTCCTTTGGAACGATTTTTGCGTGTTTCCTCCGCGCCTTATAGACAACTTACAGCTTTCCCATAGTAGAGTACCGAGTACTAAAATAGTTAACCACTTTTTCTAAACACACAGTCTTGTGCAGACACACTGCTTGCTGTGGCAATACGGCAATTTTTCAAAGGATGCGAACATGTTTCCTTTCAACGGCTAACGTAGTTATAAACAGGCTGTAGACACTGTTCGTGATTTTAGCCATGTAAGTGGGAGCGGAATGAACTGGTGCATATGTCTCCGGTTATGGCACGGTTCATGGCACGAGAAACTCGACCATTCTGCAACATGCCCTGGGCAACAGTCCTGAGCATTTACTTGGGCATCCCACTCAGCGCGTATCGAGACAGTGCCCAATATTGATAAGACCAAGTGAGAGGCACGCAGAAAAAAACCCGGCAAGTGGAATGGAGTGGACTCGTCAATCTTTGCCAGAGCCACCGTCTGTAACCTGTTCTTCTTCAGCAAGCTCTGTTATATGATGATGGTGCTGCGCTGCTCTGGAACCAAGGTGCAGAAGTTTCAGAGGATCTTTATCGGATAGTGTGGGCTTTCAATTGGGAATGGTGCGACTATAAAAACTTGTTTCGACGGGTTGAAGACGGGGGCCTTATACTTAGTCACTTCGTTTCGCGGCAACTAGTGAACCAATTTTTGCGTTTAGAGACGTCACTAAACCCTTTTTACGTACACTGTGTCACTTACGACTGACTGGGTAGATGTCTTTTTGAATATGTTGTGACTATCGAAGGCTGTGCGGGAGGCATTGGTGCGTTCTATAAGAAAACAGTGTATAGCATAAGGTTTCTTTCTGTAAGATTTTTTCAAAAGTACTTGAGGAGTGCTAAAAGAAAACAAGTTCATTTAGCATTGTGTGACGATGTATTCTCAGTGCCGCTCCATCGTATTTGTACAATGGAGGATAGGGCAGCAGCGTTTAAAAAGGCAAAGAAAATGCACTTCCAGCCGGGGCTAAGACACTCTTCTTTAAACTCTATTTCGGCACACTTCCAGTAAAAGTTTTTGCAGCCAAAGGGATGTTGTCCCCACAGAGCATGCACTGCATATTTAGTCCCCTGAAACAATAGATCATAATTTTTCACATTGTTGGGAAGGGAAGTGTTGCGGCGTGCAAAAAAAAGTCATTCATTCCTATTGGATCCGCATGCAATTCGGTTTCTAAACGACTACAACGATGACACTTTTAAGGGTTCGAGGTCGATGGTAGGTACGGTGGGTTCTCTTTCGGGTAGCTGGCTCCCCGACGTCGTCCGCATAGCCGAGCTTCGCCTGTGAGGGGACGCGTTAAGAAAGGTAGAGCAAAGGTTTATTTATATATTAGTTAAAAGGTGACACTGTTATGCGATTCCGCAGGGAATCAGCTAGGTACAAAGATTCAGCTCAGATTCGTCTTTGTCTTTGCCTCAAATTTGGCTTTAATTTTGTCTTTGGCTCAAAGCCAAAGACAAAATGTCTTTGGGTTTTATAGCCCGTCCTGCGTTTACATGGAGGTCTGAAGAAGGCGGCGACCACTCTTTCCACAAATCAGGTGCCGTGATGTCTCAGTGGTCCACCCTACAGAAAGGATGCAGAAATTGGGCCACTCGTGAGAAGGAGAACTTGGGTGAAAATGTCCAATGGTCATCACAAGTGCACCACGCAAATGACGGGCACGGCCCACGCCTTGAAAGCACCGCAGGGCGAGGAGATAGAGTCCGCAGGAAAGTTGAGCACCTCTGGAGAGATGGCCGCTGACCAGAACGTGAGCAGTGACCTGTGACTGCTTTCAACTAGAGCCATCTAGAACCCTCTCGAACATGGCAGTCCAAACACCTGATCTCTTAGAACGGCTTCTTCGACGGGTTCCCACGTTTGCGGACCGCCGGTGCTTTTGTGGCGATTTCGCGCCGTCTACGACAGCCGAGTCGAAAGGTTGACTTCAAGAGAACTGCTACAGTGGCACCGTCCCACACTGTTCGAACCCGTTCTACAAAAAGATTTTCTCACGGGGCTTTCGTTGAGACACGACCACAACCTGGAACCTCTGCAGGCATCGTCTAGCCGACTGAGCGCCGATGGGGTTGAAAGCAACTTAGCAGACCAGCTTACACACAATGGTGTCTGCCCAGAAGAAGGGCCGGGCTAAACGTTATAGCTTCTCCGTCGCCCGGAAGATCACGGCTGTCCAGCGCTCCCAACTGCTGGGAACAAAGAGAATTACTGGTGACGAGGACAATGGCCTGGCCAGGAACCTCCAGCTGCAAACTCGCAACCAACTCCCAAATCACCTTACAATGATTTAAACCCTCAAAAGGAACCACACAACACAATACCATGCTGCATTCAAGTGCATTCGTACTCGCTTAAAACCCTCCAGGCTTCTCAAAAAACACAAACGAATTCTACTCTGAAATTTTTGACGGAACCTCGTGCCATAAAAGTTACAACAATCATGGATGTGGAGATTCTTTACTAAAGATGAAACGATTTGCCGTGTATGAAAAGCACACAATGGCAAATACAATTCGGCCCCAGACAAAGAAACAACCTCTGCCAAAGCTAACCTCCTACCATCCGCACTAAAATGTTACAACTAACATCCGCTACATTATCACTAACTTAATGAAACACAGTCAACTACATGGTTTTAACAAGAATGCTGCCAGACCATATACACAAGGCATCTGTGGGCATTCTCTATTCTCTCAGAGCATACTTTCAAAACGTTTTCGCTACTACTTACTTGTGAGACACCCCGGCACGAAACTCTTTCAAAACTGATTAAACTGTGTCTTGTAAATAACTGAAACGTATTCCTAACTTCAACGTTCAGTAAAGGGCATCGCTCCGCTCAAGAGATGACATGATCCCCAAGCACTCACTAAAATAACAAAGTGAAGGGAATAAACCTTTTGTACTACACGCCTATTTGCTGAATGCAGCTTCGTGTCAGCCCATGTTTTTTTTTTAAATAAGGCACAGGACTTTGATATGCGCCCTAAGTATCATCCAAAGAACGCTAGCATACTAACACACACCTAACCATAGGTCAATCCCTGTAACCTAGACACCACAAAACGTATGTTTGAACAAAATTGTTCACAAAGAACAACACGCAATGAAAAATAACGATAGATGCCATACGCGTCATGAGCGCCTAACAAAACTTGCGTAAGTTACGTAAGTTTTCCGCTAAAAACCCTGTACCAAATGTTTTTCAAACGTGAGCATTTCAAAAATCGCTTCTCGTTTCATTCTAAAACATTTCTTATAAATGCTCATCTACTCTTTCAAGATGGAGTGGACTTTCACGCTACACAAAAAAGGGCACGATACAAACTTCGGCTGTGCTCGACCAACGTTACCACGCTCTCTATTTCAGCAAGCGTACAAATCTTCCTTCAACCTCCTTGCCCGCAGTCGGCGGACTGATGCGCATCACTGCTTCCGCATAATTCCTGATAACTTAAATCAAAACCCTTATAATGCTCTTGAAAAATCCAAGAAGGCAAAAAATGGCAGGATATCCACGGAGTGAATGATTAAGAGTGGGGCGAAGCATCCTTCTGTCCATTCGTTCTTGCTTCCGTCCGTCCATGCATGCGTCTGTGTGGCCACCCGTTTGTCCATCCGCCCGTCCGTGCGTGCGTCTGTTCGTGCGTCCGCACGTCCATCTGTGCGTCCATCTCTGCGTTCGTCGATTCATCCGCTCCTGCGTCCGTTCGTGCAGCCATCCGTGCGTCCATCTATGCATCTGTCTGTTTGTCCATTCGTCCACCTATTCAACACTCCGAGTACTACCATCTCGCATCTTTTCATCATTTATTCTTCATATAGAAGCACGTCATCCAGCGGAAATTCCAAGGACTGAACGAAAGGAGGCACACGCACACTTTCTTACGGCTTAAGCTTCGTGTCTACTTCCCACCTTTAACCACCTAGAGTTCATGGTATATACTAGTTCACTGTATTCATGGCACTGCGGCCCAACGCTCGCTAAACCTTTCTAAAAGCAAGGAGGCTGCACCCAGCGAGTACAAGGTAGCAACCCTTTTTTTGTAAGATAGTGCTCATAGTACCTGCCAATGGCTGCTGAGGGGTAATGGCAGACAGGAGAATTCGGCTTTTAGGTAACGCGCACGCTGCGATTTTTTTTATTGTTCAACTACGCACAGGAGAAATCTCCCACCGGCACCAGCTTTGAGGTCAAAATCTAAGACTGGTTAAACACTAAGTCTACGACTACAAGGGGCGAACAGGTGCCGCTATAAGGAGCCTCGCCCATATTTAGTGCCGTTTATGGTACTGTTAAGAGCGGGGGTCACGGGACGGCTTGTTGCTCTCCCATAGCAGGGTACCAGGTACTCTAAATCGTTAACAACTTTTTCCAAACACACATAAAAACTATAACTAAACAAAGTAGCCCAGCAGATGACATAGGAATATTATTTCGAAGCCAAAAATACACAAACATACATGCTTCGAAGTTAATCCCTGTGTCCCAATCTCTAGCTTACAGCTGTCCCTCGCCAATCAATTGCACACGCGGCGGTCACAGTCGTGGCAGATTTTCAGAACGCCTGACACCATAACGTGCACGTCCTATAAGCTGAACAGCGCAGTGAAGCATTATTCGCAATTTCGGCTTGCTTCTATCCGTTCAGCCGAGGGGACCCCTGCAACGCGCGGGCAAAAGTGGCGGTGCCCTCTTTTGGCTTGCACCAGCGTTGGGCTTTGTTATTGTACCCTTTCTTTTAGGACCCTTTCGACACTCCGATCCCCGCAAAGCTGTTAGTCTCCGGCGTGCATTCTGTCGCGAGGATGCGCGCTGTGGCCTACCCTTTCGCCACTGGCACTTTACTTCATGCAACAATGACCTCTTCGTTGAACTGGCTGATGAGCTACCTTTTTTTCTTTCGTCCGGCTGCTTGCCATATCTCTCATCCCTTTACTTTGTCGCGCGCGTACGCTTCATTCTTTTACGGCGACGTTTGAGACTGATATTTTGCCCAATACTAGAGAGTTCGCTTCGGGTAACTTCAATAGAATTACAATTCAAGGGCGCTTCTACACAGCCTTCCATACCACTTCGGCACTTCGAATTTTTATCACTGTTGCCATGACGGGTCAATTCACCTTTGCTAAGCCTGCGTTGCACCCTGAAACGTGTTATGGATAGAACTGAAGTACCGACGCCTTCCACGCGATTTCATTCGCAAACCCACTTTCCTTTTAGTTTTGGTCGGCGACTCGGACGCGTGAAAACCGACTTGGACGTCGATTCAAAATACCTGGTACTACTCGCTGCGCTTAGAGGTTTCGAGCCTTCTTTTAGGCGCGTAGTTCTTTTTTTCTCGCGCTTGGCTTTCCGACGTCTCTTGCGGCTGCGCCGCGTCTTAACACTAGTTTGCAAGCTTCCCGATAGCAACTCGAGCTCGTCTACTCTCTCACAGCTTTCGTCAGCTGTCTCACTCACGCAGTCTGAATGATTTTCGACAAAATCATCTATTCCGCACTCTAGACTGGCGGACAGCTCAAGACACTTCGCAGCAATGCATCTGTTTCCCTCTGAACAATCTCGCTCGCATTTCTGCGGGCTGTCTGCAACTGCATTGTTACCGTCGCTCTGTACATTCGCTGCTTCTGAGCTATGGTATTCTTGCCTACTTGGACATCGTTTGCAAGATCCTTCGTCACGACAACCACGATTGAGGTCTGTACCAGATTTTCTACAGCTATCCTAGCTGTTTCGCTAACATTTAACTGGCACCGCACCTCCTCGCACTTGCTCTGGCCTTCTTCGGCCTCTCTACTTGGAGCAGCATCTTTCGCAGCTCTCACATTTGGTTCATATTCGAACCTAGAGCTGTTTGCACTCGTGCCATCTTTCTGCATAGATCTGGGCCCGGATTTACAAAACTCACTTAAGAGAACATTTTTGCGCAAGAGAAATTTTCTTGCGTAAGTCGATTCATGAAACGAAAAAACGTCGTAAGAGGCCGTAGTTGTCACATCGGCCGCTGCAAATAAAGCGCGCTGTGACTGCCCGAGAACATGTCAGCGATGGTGATGCAGTTGCTATATTTGCTTACGTCACCGAAAAGTGCTCGTAAGTGGATTCACGAAGCGAAATTGTGCGTAAAAACAGCATGGCTGAGAGAAAATCCTAAGAGTGGTCCGGACCACTCTTAAGAACAATGTGGCTACTTAGAACCTGCTGCCGCAGCGGTATACTTTGGTGTCCTGGCTGGTTTTGAGTTAATTCACGCCCATCAAGGGCTGCCTGATGACTGCTGGTGCATTTTTATTTCTTTCGGCGCTTTGAGCTTCGCGTGTTGTTTCCCTTGTACGCAGTGGATGGTGTTGACAACCACCATCGTCCAATAAGTTCGAAGTCACAGTAATTGAAGAATTCTATTGGGCGTCAATGGCATAAAACTACGCATGTAAAGATTTGTGGTTGGATGAAAACCAATGTGATACGTGAATGGTCGGTGCATTCGAACGCGACATGGCATAGGATCAACCTTATTTGTTGTTATGTTGTTGTATTGCGCCCCATCTCATCCAATTAAAAGTGCGACTTGAGATCCTTGCCTCATTGGTGGAAATTACCACCAAAGAGGTTAATGGGAGCACATTCTTTGCACGCTATTGGAAATAAAAAGGAGAGGAAGTTTTCAGTGAGTGGTTCCTAAAGTTTGTGCCCCAGTGTACTTTCATTGGCTCTAACTGTCCAATGGTTCCGATCTCTGAAATACAGCTGTCGATACACTTTGGGACGATCTGGAACAAAGTGTACTTTGTAAACCAAAGCGTATTAGGTGTGCGCGTGATTACGCACGGAACTGCAAACAAATCATGCATCTTCACCTTCACTGTTCAGACACCGATATGGAGCGTGATATTATGGCAAGCAATCAGAATGAAATGACCCTAGTAACTTTCTATGACACCGAAAATATGCAAACCCTCACGATTCTGGAGCAAACCTTGGCTGAGTTCATCCCTGCGTCAATTACCAGCCATTTATTTTGGCGCACGAACATGATTCAAAGGTAGAGCGAGCCACTGACATGTATTTTGTGCGACGTAGCGGCCACTTGACCTGAGAATAATAGCGTTGCGAAGGCGAATCCCCTGTCGCATGCTCTGATCGAAGCAGACGACAAACGCGAGCAGACGACGGCTTGGCCGACAGGCACAGCTTGTGATTGGTTGTGAAGCAATACCCTCTACATCAGCTCACTCCGTGACGTTGCCAAAACACTTCTTTCATCTGGCACGCCTGTCCTGTTCGTCATATCACCCCCCTCGCACAAAAGAGAAAATTTTGTCACGCCGTGAAAATAGTGCAAGTACTTTTAAAGAGCTCTCTTATCATCTTATGTGCTGCGCAGTTGTCGAAAACAACATGGCGCCGTAAACAGCATTTCGGTCGGTGCGACTTTCAGCAAATGCTTCTCGCACGAGTTACTTCAGCGTTTGACCGGATGTGTTGGGATTACAGCAGCTCTTTCGCTGCGTGTAAGCAGTGGGGAAAACTGTGGCAGTGCAATGGTGTACGGTGAAGCGCAGCGAAGCCTGTGAATCGGTGTGGTTATTAAGCGGGGATCGGCGTCGATGTGTCGATGGCAACTAGCACTCGAGAAGCCTGCAATGTGTGTTTGTGTGCCGGTAACAGTTCGTTCGCTTGACTTTCCAGTCTCTCAGTTGGGTGCTGTGCGACATTTCGGATTGACAGCGTTTTGACACATTACTTGAGTGACCCCAAGTACGTACGGAAACGTATGAACTACGTGCTCGGTTCTTGCTTCGCCACTAGCTAGCCCGTACGCTTCTATTTAATTGAGAGCAATGTACTGTTCGGGAGTGAAACGATGTTCGTTGTGAACAGTGGTGCTGTGTTGACGTTCCAAGACTTGTGAACAAGCTGTGCTCGTGTGACCGAAAATTGAAAGACAGCGTTGATAACTGTTTTGCCCTGCGAAGTCGTGGTGGGGCAGCTTGGCGCTTTTGTTTGTTAAGTCGTCACTTCTCCTTTTTGTGATAACCATAGTCCTAGCGCTGTGATGTGATCAACCAAAACTGCGAGATGCTACATTCTGTTGTGGAACGTGTTACCTTGGAAGCGCGCCTAGACTGTTCTTCGGTAACAAATTGAGAGTTCTATGTGGCAGCGAGAGCCCATGAACGTCAAGCTTTCCTCCAGCCCCCCAAAAAAGCAAAGATTTCACCGGTGCCTTGCTTTGGATGAAGTTGTAGGCCAATATCGCCTAACTACAGGTTTCTGAGTTCGTCTGGCCATCGTTTTGCACGGCACTAGAGCCTTGACAACAGCCGGTCATGGCCAGTTCTTACACTTTATCATTGGACGTGCACGCCTGGCCAGCCCTTCATTGCTGTCATTGGCAGCTTCCAGTCTGCAGATGTCCTTTGCCTGTTGGCCGTACTTGGTTCCTTATGACACCGACGGCTACTAAATGCTGCCATCGGTGAGTTCACCTTGCAGAACTAAAATTCACCGGTGCTATAATTCACGCAGTTCTATAACGTGTGCAAGTTTTTAAGCTTATCAGATGTAATGTTTCTCTATGGTCAGTTGAAGCATGAAAAATTTACTACTACTGTTATATACTACATATAATATGAAGCAAATACATAAAAAGTTTTTTGTGATTTATACAAGTGAGCTCTTGTTTGATTATGAGGTTGGGCCTGTCGATTGACCACGTTTGATAGTTGGAAAGTTAATGTGAATTTATTTTTCAGGAGCCAGGTTGCACTTAAAAAATTTATGTTATTTTGGAAAATTAGTTCTATAGACGATTACCCCTGTGGTAGTACTCTACTTCAGTAGGACATATAGATTGCGGTACGTAAATTTTACATGGGGCTTCAGTTTATTTCAAAGTGATTATAGCAGATTTTGGTCACTCTAACGAAGTGATAGCTTCCTCAATTAAGTATTAGAAGTGAGTGCTTTTAATGATTGTTTTTAAATATCTCGTTTTTGGCTCTTCACAGATCGCAGAGATTGGTTTGTTAAGGTCCTGTGATGCATCGGTTGCACATTCTGGCACATCAATACTCATCATTACTTGGAGCACCTGTACAAAAGTAGGAAAGACATGTTCTCTCTAACTGTGCAAGCCTATGTCACTGCTGGGACTGTATCATTCAGCGGATGTGGCGTGGAAGCATGCATGGCAGCCTCATCTGGAAGGACTGCAATCTGCTTGGGAGCTTCGAGGGCACAAAACTGCCTAACGGCTGGCTGCAAGGTTAGTTTTTCTTTAATACATACGATTACGTGAACACCACTTACTGTGCACAAACTGAAAACCCAAGCATGGTTGCTTTCAGTGGATACCTAAAATATTCTTACACATAATTCTAATTAAATATTTATAGAACTAAATTGCAAGATGATTGAGAATGTTGAAAGCTGAAAGCCTGCAGCTTATGAATGAAACTCCAATAATCTGAGACTCAAAAGCTTGTGCTTTGAAACGAGCACAAATACTTTGATTCCGTATTGAGCTCTCGAGCTTGTGACTCTCTCTGTGGATCAAGTGCTCTGGAAGGAAATAGCAAGTGGGTGAAAATTGCCTGGCTGTTCACAAATTGCAAGGAGAAAGACCTATTGAAGAAGCCTCAGATGACATAGGGCCAGTAACTGCATCTTTTACCTAATGTAGCTTTTTCTTTCTCTGTGCTGTTGCTTGTGTTTCAGCCGAACATGTTCACCACGATCGCATAGTGATATATATTTTTCTACAAATTGTACCTGACCTAAGAATGCATTGTTGATCTCTAAAGGTGACGTTCAGTGTGTTTCAAAGCCATGGCTTCTCATTTCTCTGTCTGTGGCAAGCCTATTTCAGCAGCAGAGCGATGCAGCCAGCACACATGCAATCCATGTCATGGAGCGCTCCTTTGGTGTTCTGTGCAGGACACAGCATATCCATCCGGCAAGACACTGGTATCAACAATAATGGTGAGTGTTAGTGGCACCTGTAGCAGCTCATTGTGTTTGTTGCGTATGAATATTTCCTCTGATTAAGTGCATTTTTGAAAGGTTTTCTTCATTTAGAATAATAGATGTCAGTAACAAGCACACTCATAATCCACAAGTTCTTTGTGTCTTCTAGATTGTCCATTTGCTCCTATATGCGGTGTGGTGAGCTGGCTATGTTAGACAGCCTTAAAGTTATCAACATCGGCTGTTGTGTTGTAATGCAGTCTAACTTGTGTTTCTTAGTGAACTTATTTGTGGTCTACTTCTCGCACCTAGTGTAAAGTCGAAATAAAAGAAACTCCATTGGCTTTTTATGCCTGTCAGAAATTTCATGCCTTCATCTATAACATTGTGGTTTTGCTCTTGTATCATATTAAATATATTTTCAGCCTTCACTGTTTGTGTGTGTGTGTGTTGAGGCTTGTCATTGGCTTCTGAAAATACAATATCTGTAAATATGAGCACATAAATGACAACTATACACTCTTGCATGTAGCATGGTTGTAACAATGATCTGTATTTTTCTACGTTCCAGCAGTAACAAGGGGTTCGGTGCTCCACGGTCATGTACAGTGTATCAAGAACAGAGCATACAAGTACCAACAGAACCAACAAGTATAAAGGGACTGCCAGTGACTGTTCTCCTGCTCAAAGTTTACGACAGCAGAAAGAGCACATTGTGATGTCAGGAGCAGCTGCTGCTTAACTGCTTAGCAGTGCTATATTCAGCAGTTCTTTTGCTTGCATTTGAAATTATTTAAATTTTGCATGGAAGATACCAAACTATGACACTAATTTAAAGGCTGCTGTAGTGTTAGTGGGCAAATATTTTTGAGCTGAAGTTTTTAACATGTGTGTTAAGTGCCTGCATGCCTCTACATTTGCATGCCAGAAATCACAGCATCCATGGTCGCCAATGGTAACTGTGTCTGCATTCTTTGTAGTACAAGTAAAGCCATAGATGCAGTAATCATGTACTTAGTCGATGTAATCCTTCAGTGTACACTCATTTGTATAGCACCAATGATGCCATGAGTGTATAAGCTCTGGGAAGTGAATCTATGTGGATTATTTTTTTTTGGAAGGAAGACAATCATCACTACTCCTAGTATATCTTAACAGTAGATTTTAGTGCTTGGGTATTATCCCACTGCCTGTCCGTTCTCAACAGTCTTCTTATCTACTGTGTAAGTGTAACTTTTTAAATGTATACTTTGCTCGGATAGGTTTGTTCATAATGTAATGCAAGTGACTTATCATCTATGCAGCTCTACTCATAGAAATAAAAGTATTTATTTTTATATGTAGCTATAGCATGCATTCAATTGTGTTTTTCTAGGTGCCTGTACAATTGTTTAGCCCTACAAAAGTGCTGGTATACTCTAATATTGAATCTGGCATCTTAAAATAGTTTGTTAGTGGAAGTAAGAATGTGGTTACAACCAATATTACTATCCTCAGAGGAACTGTGAAAACTCTGTGAAAATTTATTTACAGTTTTTGAATGTTGCGAAGGCAAATGTTATGTTCTTTTATTGTGGTCCCTGTTTCATGCAAATGACACATAATTACTTTGCAGTGGCATAGTATTAGCTGTTATTTTACACATATGTGCTGAGAAACATCACAGTTGAGGCCAGCAGCAAGACATACATGCAGTGCACTGGAGCATCACCTCACATAGTGTACAGTCTTTGCCCACCAGTAAACTCAATATTTTTCAAGCAGACTAATAGACAGCTGTATGGGAACTGTGTTGGTGTGCAAACTTT
This sequence comes from Rhipicephalus annulatus, assembly GCA_013436015.1. Classification (NCBI taxonomy): domain Eukaryota; kingdom Metazoa; phylum Arthropoda; class Arachnida; order Ixodida; family Ixodidae; genus Rhipicephalus; species Rhipicephalus annulatus. The sequence continues at coordinate 790,044 of WOVY01010157.1, read as the reverse complement.
GAAGTCTTCTTGAGGAGTGTTTTTCATCATTTTTGTCCAAGTGAAGTAGCTACCCAAGGCCACAACTGGTGGGAATGTGGTGGTTTCCTCTCTCCAAAAGCACTCCTACCAGCTGCCTCAATGTTAGCATGGGGTGAATTCACGAACTGGAAAAATAATTGGTCTTTCTTTTCTTGGCCGAAAGAGTCACTTCCAGCGTTGAGCCACTACGACGTGCCAGAATAGAAACTTTTAGCTAAATAAAGTTGATAATACATTTGAGAAGTGTTTTGGGGAAACGAAATGGCACCTATAGCAGTCAATATAAACACTGTTTGCACCAAGGAGCTTAGTAGCTTATAATTGTATTATTCATGTATTGTCTAGAATTTACTCGCGCTGTGCCAACTTTCAGCCCAAGTGTCCTAACATGCTTTGTTAGTGGGTTGTGAATGAGCCAAGCTATGTAAATAAACAGAGTGATATAGGAGACATGTACAAAATATTGATGCACAGCCCTTTTCTTTAGCATGACATTGTCAAGGGCTTTATTCTTGTGTTTTGTATAAAGAGTGCTTGTCACTGGGCATCAGCGGAGAGCTATGCATCAAGCTTTTGCGAGATGGTTCGAGAAACACTGTGTTCAGACATAACAGTGCCGGTGGATTTCTCTCGTAAGTTACTTTCTGTAGTATATTCAAAATGAGTTTATTAAAATTGTTGTTTTATAGCCATTTATTTTAATATTTACACCTGAGTGTGTGTACGTATGTATGTATGTATGGGTGTACATATGTATATGTGTGTGTGTATACGTGTGTGTGTGTATATGTATGTATGTATGTATGTATTTATGAATGTATGTATGTATGTATGTATGTATGTATGTATGTATCTTTTAAATGAGAATCCCTTTACCATTGGTGAGTAAGTTTGGTAATGATTTGGCTGAATTTGTTTCTAGTTATTTCTCTTTTGAGCCATTATACATTTCAATTTGTTTTGTCCTGCATAAGAATAAATCTAACCTTACACGGAATATGTGTGTTCGAAGAAGTTGTTTCATTTACCAACCCACAGTCATGGGCAAGAAATTGGGTAAAATGGAACGAACCTGTGAAGATTAGTTTAGAGCATAGCTATTCTACATGACATATCTCGTACACATTGCGTTTGTTGAATATGTCGATTTCAACCTTTTAATTTTAATCAGAATAATCAAGCTATCACCCGTGGTTGTATATGTGTGTGATAATTATGCATACTGTGATACCGGTTCGCAATTACAATTAAGGTCACAAACCTAGTCAAGCTGAATACACGAATTTTGTCCATGCACCTTTCATCTGCACTGGAACTGTTGTTAATAAAAAATAAACTTCAGTTTAGAAATTTATTCTAGTAACCAAAAGCAGGGTATCTCTTTATCACACAAATCAAATTGCCATTGTTCTGTTCCTTCTAGACAATAGGGGACCCTCTCAGGAGAACTCGATTAACTGCTATAGTTCATTTTAACGATTGACAGCGACATTACACTGAAGCGTGCAGCATGACAAATAGCGGGAGAGAAGACACAAACTAATCACTCTGTTCGCGTCAGCTCTAACTGTCCGTGCTCTTTGGTCTTGCTGCATGTGATGATGCCCACCAAATTAGCACGAAAGCGTGTCCCTACAAAGGCAGTCAACTTGGCTGCAAGCAGTTAGCTCACTGCATGTGTAGATTTTCTTCAAAACACCGTGAAGACTGATTGCTGGTCGAATATCCAAACACGTGAAAAGTAATATACCAGGTATAATATTGGTATTTCAGCACTGGACACTTTTGAGATAAGAGAGAATGGAGGAAAAATTTATGAACCATGAATTGTTTAATTTTTGAAGGAGCACAATACAGCGCTTTTGGGTCAATAGGGGAGAGAAAGAAGCAAGTGCGAGAGCCTACTTCTCAAAAAATTAGTACCCGCCACCACGCATAATGTCAGGCCGGGCAACCTCTTGAAAAAAAAAAGTGCTCAGTGATTCTGCGAATCGAACCAAGTACCTCGTAGATTGCAGTTAAGCGCTGTAACCGCTCGTCCACTGCAGTAGTGCTTGCATTCGCCCTATTGCTGATATATCGTCATTCCTTCGAATGAAGCCAAATGCAAAAACGTCCGGTGATACTTTGTCAAAAATAGAAAAAATAGTTAGAATGCGTTTGCCCAAGGTTACTAGAAGATAGAAACCGCCACGTGTGACTGTATAACCGTGTGCTATTTATTCTTGTACATTACTGTCATGACGTTGGGATAGCCGGCTCTAACGTAGGCTACCTTCTCATAGTTTGCCAAATATAAATAAGAAAATAAAAATATATAACAGCCTGTGACAACGCTAATCAACTATTATGAGTTTACTGTCACCAGTGTCACTTTCACTAGATGAATGCTCAGTTTGCTTCTATTATCGTTATTTAGGAAAGTTTTGGCTCATTAACTCAACTCTCGTAATTATCAATGATTCTCACATCTAAGGACCGTCACACTTCATCTCGCTTTCTGAGTGGCTGTCACTCCCATATAACGCATACTCCTCTTTTTTATGCTCTCCGAGCATCTGACGCTGCTTTGCGGAGACTTTCCCTGACGTCTGCAGGGCCAGAAAATTGTCTTTATTATCTATCAATTTCAAGCTTTCGCGAAGCCGAAACGAGAGTCTCTCTTTCTCTCTCTCTTCATCCTTTTCGCACGTGTGATAACGTCTCTCGACCTCAAGACTCGTATACACGTCCCTCGCTTTGTTTGCGCACTGAAACAACGCTGGACGAAATATTTGCATCGTGTTTTGTGAAAAGCATTAGCACTGAGAGACCTCCCGACGAGTCTCCCTCATTTTACGTAGACATATACCTAAGCGTAAGCGTATGCACGTTCTCGCATTCCGGCTTTATAAAAATGCTGCGGTGCATGGAACCAGCGAAATTGCACTCACAATTTCATTTGATTACTGCTGTTATCTATTTTAGCACAATTCGTCTGCAGGCACCAAAGTCGCTCATGTGTCTTGTAATAAGAATATTGTAACAAAGGCTACCTTTGACTGTAGGTACAAAACACCCTTACGTTCACCACTATACCGTGCTAGATTGCACCGAATTAGTTAAGTAGCAGCGCAGTTTCAATGAAATGTAAGGTAAGTGGTCGCTTTAAATAAGGGAAGACATTCAAGGCACATTTTCAAACATTGCATGCATCGATTTATGTGTGGTTTCATTTATGTGGTGCACCTGGAGTGTTGTTTACTTGTACTTGGCGAGATAGTGCATGGATTGCTCGGTGGCTTAAGGCCATCAAGCAATTATTTTTTTAGCTACAGTCATTGAATAAAGGCCAGTGCTTGGCTCTGCACAGCCCACCAAAACGTCTATTACAACGTACGCGGCATCCCGTAAGCGCTGTAGCAGACGCTCGCGGAACTGAAACTTAGATGCAGCAAATCATTGGCTATCATCGCATACTCTCGATGCTAGACGCTTTGCGTGCTACCTTGATATTATCGGCACACACTTCTTTCTTTCCTTGTCGTTTCATCGGCTATCGTCAGTCCTCCTTGCCCTCTTAAGTGCCGAATAAGTTAAATTCATACCCGCGCTATAGTAATCCCTCCAGATAAGAGAATTTTTGGCTAAGAAAATGCGTAGCCAAAGAGAAAGCTTTGTGAATTCGGGCCCTGGACTGCACCTCACTCATTTGATCCTCGTATTTTTTATGCGCTACACTTGCGGGTGGCTCAAGCTTCCACCGCATTGCCTCAACTTTCTGTTCCAATTGTTCAATCTCCAAGTCGAGTGCTCGCTCACGCTCTTCCACATCTCGCTTAAGTTTTTCTCCTTCCCTTTTTTGCTCGCACTCAAATTTTTGTTATTCTAATCACTTCAAAGCATTTAACGCGTATTCAATATCCTCCACAATAAAGCTTTGCAAAGTTAGCTCTACAATTTGAGACCTGCCCCTTTTTTCCTTAACCGTAATATGTAGGTCTTCACAATTGTACAAAATACTATCTCTTAGCAGTGTCTTTACCTCCATGATTGCCGTTGTACTTTGGTCCTGCATCTCACACAATTTAAGTGATCCCTCTGACTCACTGAACACTCACAAATAGGTGATCACCCTAACTCACACACAATCCAGCCTCTAATGATTTCACACTCGCAAAATAAAGCCTGGAAAGTCCAAGCAAAGAGCAAGCACTTACAACAGCACTGCCCAATATCTTGAGGTCCATCTCACCGCTGCTACCCAGTTGTTAAGCGTTCGAGGTCGATAGTAGGTACGGCTGGTTCTCTTTAGCGTAGCTGGCTGCCCGCCGTCATCCGCATGGCCGATCACCGCCAGTGAGGGGACGCGTAAAAAGAGATAGAACGAAGGTTTATTTACATGATAGTTGAAAGATAGAACTGTACCGAGATTCCGCTGAGAATCAGCTGTGTGCAAAGATTAAGCTTTGATTTCACAAATATTTACAAAAATGTCTTCGGATTTTATAGCCCGTCGTACCCTTATATGGAGGTCCGAAGAAGGCGGGAACCACTCTTGCCACAAAATAGGTGACGTGATGTCTCAGTGGGCCACCCACCAAAGCGGTGCTGAAATCGGGCCACTCGTGAGAAGAAAAACGTGGGTGAAAATGTTCAATGGTAACCACGTGTGCACCATACAATGACACACCCGAACCACACTTGAGGGCACCGCAGGGTGAGGAGGTGGAGAAGGAAAATTGAGCTCCTCCGGGGAGATAGCAGTTGACACGAACGTCAGCAGGGGCCCGTGACTGCTTTCAGCTACATGCATCCGGAACTCTCTCGAGCATGGCAGTCCAAACGCTTGATCCCAAAGAACGGCTTCTTCGACGCCTTCCGACGCTTCCGGACCGTCGCTGCTTTTGTGGCAACCGAGTCGAAAGGCTCGACAGCCGAGTTTCGACAGCCGAGTCGACAGACTGACTCCAAGAAAACCTGCAACAGTGGCGCCGTCCCATGCTGTTCGAAACCGTTCAACAAAAAGTTGTCTCGTGAAGCTTTTCTTGAGACCCGACCACTACTTGGACCCTCTACAGGACAGCATCTAGCCGACTGGGCGCCGATAGGGTTGAAAGCATCATAGCAGACCGGTTTACGCACAATGGTGTCTGCCCAGATGAACTTCTGGGCGAAACGTAGCAACGCGCTGCGATAAAATGCAATCAAGATTTTGGGCCTGCATTCTTTGCGGATATCGTGAATGACGGGTTTCTTCTCGACGTATGCACGAGGCGCACGAGTCTTTTTCAAGAACATATAGACTAATTTCTTTCTATTAAAAATTTGGAAGATCCCACGTACAGTGGGAATCGATGAAATAACAAGCACGAAAGAAGAAGGTTGATATGTCACTTTAAAATAACCACAACGTTACGAGGTGAACATGAATTATGCCGTAACATGACTTCCGTGTCATGATTATCCTGTTTGTATGTGTCGTTTACCTTCGTCACCTATTCACGTGATGCCAAATTTAGTATATGCGATGCTAGCGAAACGGCTGCAAGCACGCTATGAACATGGTATGCTGTCATGTTCTTGCACGGCACACGTGTCAAGATTATCATGTTTGCACCAGTCATATACTTTTGTCATTCATTGATGCCAAGTAACACCAAATTTGGTATAAGTGGAGCTAGCGAAACGACCGGAAGTGCATCATGAAGGGCCCAATATACTCGAACGTGTCAACGACGTTCGCACACACTGGGCACAGCGATGCTATACGTTAGCAAAACTTGAGAACTCTTCGGTCTCACGTCAGGCGCGACCAGCACGACCAGCGTTCATCGGCATGGCCCGATGGCAACCGGCGCTGAAAGCGACATGCTGCATATTGTGCCGATACGTTACCCAGACAGCACTGCACCTGCCTTTTTTAGGGGCGAAGCTCCTTAAAGCGGCACCCGTTCGTCACTCGTAGTGTGTAACCAGTGTCACAATTTGACCTGCAAGTTGGTACCGGTGGGAGATTTCTCCTGTGCTTTGTTGAACAATAAAAAAAATGAAGGCGTGCGTGCTAACTATATGACGGATGCTCCTGTCTCTCATTTCCCATTAGCAGCCATTGGAATGTACATTGAGCACTATATGACAAGAAAGGGTTTCTACGTTATACTCGCTGGGTGTAACCTCCTTCGTTTTAGAAAGGTTTAGCGAGCGTTGAACCGCAGTGCCATGAATACAATGAACTAGTACTAATATGCCATGAACTCGAGGTGGTTAATGGTGGGAAGTAGACTCGAAGCGCAAGCCGTAAGAAAGTGTGCGTGTGCCACCTCTCGTTTTGTCCTTGGAATGTCCGCTGGATGGCGGTGCTTCTATATGAGGAATATATGGTGAAAAGATGCGAGATGGTGGTACTTGGAGTGTTGAATAAATGGACGAACGGACACACAATGGACGCATGAACGGACGCAGGGGCGGATGCATGGACGAACGCAGGGACGGACGCACGAACAGACGCACGAACAGACGCACGCGTGGACGGACGGAAGCAAGGACGAATGGACGGACAAATGCTTCACCCGACTCTTCATCATTCACACTGTGGATATGCTGCCGTTTTTCTGTGACGGAGTGACGCTGGACGTGCTGAAATGTGCAAGCGTTAAAGCAACGCAGCGCCCACCTGCAATACAGCAAGACCGGTGCCTCGCGTGGTAACGCCGGCGGGACGCGACGAAACAAACGCCGGCGCGCACGCTCGCCGTGTCACGTCGAACTTTATTGGCGCCTTGACAGCGGCATGTAGTAATGTTGTCACATAACCCACATCTCATGATTATATCTTTGCACCCGTTACATACCTTCTTCATGAATTGACGTCACCTAATACAAAATTTGGCATATGTGGACTAGCGAAACGGCCGCGAGCGCATCATGAGTGTGGCATGTAGTCATGTTGTTACATGACACGCACGTCGTGATTATCATGTTTCGATGTGTCATTGATCCATGTCGTCCGTACGAGTCACGTAATACCGAATTTGCTACATCTGATGCTAGCGAAACGGCCGCGAGCACATGACGAGCATAGCATGCAGTCATGTTGTTACATGACACGCATCTCATGTTTGTCATGTTTGCACCAGTCTCACACCGTCATCTATTAACGTCATCTATTAACGTCCCGTAATACCAAATTTGGCATAGGTGAAGCTAGCGAAACAGCCGCCAGCGCATCAGGAGCGTGGCATGTAGTAATGTTGTTACATGACACGCATCTTATGATTATCATGTTTGCACCATTCACATACCTTCGCAACCCATTCAAGTACCTTAATACCAAATTTTGTTTTTGTGACGCTATCGAGATGGCCGTGAGTGCATTATGAACATGGTATGTAGTCATGTTGTTACATGACACGCATGCCATAGTTTTCATGTTAGGGTCTAATGCTTGTGTTCGCCAAGCAATCATGTCATAAACATGTCATGCGAACGAGACCACCGTAAGAGCAGCCAGACTATGAAATGTAAATCACGACATTCATGACACACATATAATAGTCCTCAAGTTATGAGAAGTAAATATGCTCTTCATGCAGTCATGTTATGCCATACCAAGTTTAGTTTCAATAGTAATCCAAACGGCCAGGATAGCTAAAAGTCATAGGCGGCTAGATAGGTAGATACGTTCAAAGTCACCGAAGTTCAAAGAAAAATGCTACGCATTCAAAAGCTACACCACTCAATTAACTACTGAGGGTAGAGCGTTTTGTGACTTTGACGGAATATTAGCTTGACGATACCAGCCCCATGCTGGACGGCAAAAAAAAATTTCTTTGTGAGCATTGTAACTTTGGGGTTGTACTATCAGTGTACTTTGAGTTATGTATGGGTAGTAAAAGCAAGTAATAAAAAACGCGTAATTGTCTGGTAGAACACCCACGTTTTCACGCAAACGACCCTGGTTTGATGCCCAGTCAGACCAAGAATTTTTAATATTTAATTTATTTCCATGTTTCTCAATTTTTAGGTCACGCACACAATGATTTTTTCGCTTACAACCAACGATTACGACACCGACATTATAATCTCTTTGAAACGAGCTATATAACGCTATCATGTTGAAACTAATTTTGTCGACTGCCACACCTCTAGTTATTTTCAAGGTTTGAGATATTGAATTTTAAATATAGGTGTTATAACGCTGTGAAGATAAAATTAGTCACAAGGCCGTAGATCAAACTGGATAATCAAGGGCTCCCTCATACGCGTGTCGTTCATAGCGCATAATCAGACGCGTTATCTCCCCCCTTCTGCGAAAAACAACGGGACGTAGAAAATTATAGGCCTATTACATTTGATGAGGGCAATACGAGATTTCCAATACTTCATTTAGTATACCACAAAAAGATGAAATGCGTCACGCGGGGTCTGCTGAACTGGGTTAATAAAGAGCCACTTGCATGTACTGCCATACTGGAGCAATACAAGTTCTCTAGATGCTTTTTTGTTTCGAGGTTTTACTGAATTCTAGAGAGCCTGCTCTGGCACACATTTTCACACACTACTAGGAGATAAGAACCACAGTGCTCATTGTTCTCCTCCACACGATGTGAATTGTTTTTTTCTCTTTCATTGTCCGTGGCAATGTAATAATATTGGGCTTGAAATCACTTCCTGCACGTGGTGAAATGAACGTCAAATATCTGTATCACCTCTCCAGCTTTGTGCATGATTGGATTTCAAGATGCCGGTACGTTTTCCCTCAAAGTTTTATGATGTTGGTTTTTCGAAGAAGTCAAAAGATTTTGATGGGCAAAAGAGGATTGAGTAACGCACGTGGCATTCATCACGGATCGCTGTAACATCTGTGTGAACATACATGCATACATACATACATACATACATACATACATACATACATACATACATACATACATACATACACACAGTTTGCTATGGAAAACTGCGTCGCAATAAACTTACACATATAAGTCGAAATTCGAAAACGCAAGGTGTAAAAATATATTCGCCAGTGCTTTTAAACAATACATTGCAGGTTTGATACTCCACAAAGCCGTGCAAAGCAGAGTTAGACTAGAAGACAGTCTGTGGTAGCCTATTGTATGCGGCGTCACTTAGGGGACTCTTCTTAGGCGCACTGAAATTGCCCGAGCTCTCAGTAAACATAGAAAACACAAAACATCGTCTCTGTGGCACTGCAGAACAATACCTTGAAATTGCACTGATCAATCAATTTTCACAATTTCGTCGTTTATTGAGGGCGTCAGTATTGTGTAACAATCTGCCTGCTTCTAGACAGTGCTGCTAATATAATACTGGCCAAAACATTACGTTGATTTTGGTTCATATTACGGTTAGACTTTATAAACCAGGATGTACATGAAGTTAAGTAGGTGTCAATCTCATTACATTCCTTCTCTGAAAGAGCATCTTTCGTAATATATATTGAGGTAAAGATGTAAGACAGGATGGGGTAAATTGCGACAATAGGTTTGAAAGTAATGAATATTCCTTTTCTAATTCACACTTCATCATTGAATGCCACAGCAGAAACTTTTCATTGAGTAGAAGGTACGTGCTGCATAACTACACCATGTCGCCACAGTTAAAAAGAGTGTTTTAAAAATAAATAATAAAACGCACGAGACGACCCATTTTGCCTCAACCTGCGGGGAAAAACAAGACGCTGCGTAGAGCAAGACAAGGTATTATGAAAAAAAATCATTTCCTCAGTTTCTGCAGTAAAAAGACCTTAAATTTACTCTTTGGGCCATTACGCAGTCTTAAGAAACCCAGTCCTCAGACTCCACGCATTCAATCTATACGTAGCGCAGTGTTGTATTGCTCTGAAAGCCCCTGCCGATCAAACACCACCAAACTTTCCTTGCACTAATGTTGTTTTGTCGAACGTTTGCACCTCACAGGATTATTGAACAATTGCAACCCAGATGAGTTTGGCTTATCTTCTCCGCCTCTTTTTGCACTTTTTAGGGAGAACTGCTTAGCAATTTGACGCCTTTTAAGTTCGTTTGTGGGGTTTCGTGAGGCAACGCATTTAGAACTATGCTAAGTGTTGATTTCCAAGCAAGTATTTTTTATGTTTGGGTATTGAAGAAACGTCGGTAAAGCTCAACCACAAGACAGTGTTTGTGAACGACTTGACTTGGTGACACCGCCATTTTTATGCACCCATCAAAAGCATTCCTGGGAGCAAAGAAAAACCAAGTTACTGTGCTGATGGAGGAAGTCATGTATTGAATGGGAATCAGTGCTTTTTTATGTGGTCTTCGTCCTAGGAAGCTCAATATGATAATAAATGCGAAGAACTTTTTATCGAGCTTCGCAGCCTTTGAGCGTATCTATCTATCTATCTATCTATCTATCTATCTATCTATCTATCTATCTATCTATCTATCTATCTCTCTATTTTTCTATCTATCTATCTATCTATCTTTTTATCTATCTATCTATCTATCTATCTATCTATCTATCTATCAATCTAGCCACCTACCAATGTTAGCTCTCCTGGCTGTTTCGATAATGGTATCGATACCAAACTTGGTATGGCATAACAAGACTGTACGAAAAACTTATTTGACCGGTAATAACATGAAAATCATGGCATACATAGCATGAATGTCATAATTTACATTTCATGGTCCTGAAGCTTTTGCGCTGCTTTCGTTCACGTGGCATGTTACAAAGCTATTATGGTGCGACATAATTGCATCGCGAAAAAAGCGACAGACAATAAAATGAAAATTATGAGATGCATGTCATGTAACAACATGACTACATGCTAAGCTCATGATGCACTCGCGGCTCTTTCGCTAGTGTCACATATACCAAATATGGTATTACGGTACGTGAATTGATGACGAAGGTATGCGAATGGTACAAACATGATAATCACGACATGCGTTCTATGTAACAACATCACTACATGCCACACTGATGATGTGCTCGTTGGCGTTTCCCTAGCTTCGCACATGCCAAATTTGGTATTACCTGACATCAATGGAAGACAAATATATGTGACTAGTGCAAATATGATTATCATGAGATATGTGTATGTGAGAACATGACTACATGTCACAGTAAAGGCGCCAATACGTTTCGACGTGACCTGGGGCCCGTGCTTGCTAGCATTCATTTCGTCGCGTCACGCCGGAAATGCCACGCCAGGTGCCGGTCCTGCGATATACCCGCAGGCGCGCACCGTGCTGCATTTCTTTGGCTGATCCGCGTTTGAGCGCGTCCACCATCTCTCCATCAGGAAAAGAGAGAGATGCAGTGTTGTCCGGGTAACGCATCGGTGCGAATCGCAGCATGTAACATTACGCACTGGTTGCCATTGGGCCGCGCCGACGGACGCTGGTCGCGCCGGTCGCACCTGGCGTCAGACGATAGAGTGCTCGCATTTTGCTAACGTAGCGTCGCTGTGCACAGCATGCACGCGCGTCAACGCTACATTGTAGTATATTGGGCCCTTTATGATGCGCTCGCGGCCATTTTGCTAGCACCACATATACCAAATTTGGTCTTAAGTGACGTTCAATGGATTACAAAAGTATACGACTGGTGCAAACATGATAATACTGGCATGCGGGTCATGTAAGACCATGGCAACATACCATGCTCATAGCGTGCTCGCGGTCGTTGCGCTAGCTCCGCATATATTAAATTTGGTATCACTTGACTTGAATAAATGACGAAGCTATAAAAGACACATCCAAACTTGATGATTAAAACATGGAAGTCATGTAGGCGTCATTTAGCTTCAAGTCGCCACGTTGTGCTGATTTTAAATTGACATATCAAGCTTTCTCATTCGTGCTTCCATATAATTGATTTCCACTGTATGTGCGATCTGCCCAACTTTTAGAGACCGTACGATTAGAGCTACACTGAAACCTGACAGAATGAAATTATACAACCAGACTCGTTTTTCCAAGTGCTATATGCTAGGGGCCCGAAATTTCCCGCCGATGTGGCTGGCGTTGAGAAGAGCTGGGAGACGTGATTTAATATCCGATTGCGTGATCACGCAGAACGAATGAGAAGAATAGGAGTTGTCCTACTCCAGTGCCAGTGCGTGTGCCTCTGTCGTGATTTCTTCGATAAGCTATCTCTTGCAACACTTGCAACAATAGCATACGACTGTAGACAAAGGCTTTTTCAAATATAAAATACCACAGACCTCGACTGAGGTGCACCTAACGCATTCACGGAACAGGGTCAGCAATGAGGTTTCAAGTAGCATTCGCTCTTGTTGTCACGGCATTCGCTTGCCTCTTTGCACCCTCAACAGGTATGACTTTACGTCATAAGCGCGTCCGCACATCACTTGCTTTTTCAACGTTTAAGTATCACTGCTTTTTCTCTTTCTAGTGCTCAGGTCTGTTAAAGAATGATTTGTTCTTTTGCTTCAATTTAGGATATTGGATGAGCATAATGATCTATAGAGGATATTCCTTTTATTGAGGAGAAGGTTTTTGATTCCATTGACGGGTGCGCTAACGCAAGGTGTTCTAAAGAACATATAATGATTGTGAAGATTGTAGATTCTAAAACAACGTTATGATTATGAAGGATTTCTCAGTGAAAAGTCCCGGAATGTTTAACCACCGGCCGTTTTTTTTTTAATCCACACCTAAATCAAACACGTGCCGCAAGCGTTTCGCCTTCTTCGAAGTGTGGCCGCCGTAGCCAGATATGCGAATTGTTTGAGCGTGTGGGTTTGTGAAAGTGATCCTCTAGACAGCCGCTTTGCTTTTCGCTCAATGTTAAATAAAAAGCCGAGAAGTCTTCGAAATTCAGGGATTTTACCTGTATTTTCTGTAGTCTTGGCCACTACTTCGAACACTTCACAATATTGATATACATTTAGCTAATGTTTCAAGTGACGCGAACAGTTTTTTTTTCTGGAAACCACATTGTCGCACCTATTATTGTCTCTAATGAAGTTTGCCTTGTAATAATAATGCAACGAAGATGCGCGAGCCTACGGGGCGCGGAAGAGAAAGAAGAGTAGTGGAGAGGCACTTGGACTGTGTGGTTAGGTGAAGCGTTCTAGGCCTGTCTCAGAAGTACGCTGCTCTATCACAACGCCATTTTACCTCATCTTTAAATAAACACAGTCACTCGTAACAATATTTATAATTTTCCTTGCATTTTTTATAACACACACTTTGCGTTGTGGAACCTTTCGTGTTGTTTTTCGTTTGATACTTGTATTTCTTCGCACACATTCAGGCAGGAGTCAGTTGTGTCAGGTAGCTGTGAGTTTCTGCGTGTTCAGCGCAATCAGGTTTACTCGCTGATTCTATCGTCTATTGTATGCGTCTAAAACAAGACGTTATCCAATCAGATATATTACATTATTTATTATTACTAATGTCGCAAACCCCGTTTCTATGCTGTTGCTCGCAAACTCACCATACTTTTCACGCGTTGGTAACATCTCGTACGCGTTCACCGAGAAACAGGTCCGAGGTAACCGTATCACTAGCAGTGCATTTGCCTGAGCTTGTAATTAGGATAGTTTTTTCATTCGATTCAGTGGTGAGTTTTTCTGATATATTGAATGATATCTGTGAAAATTGTTAACTCAGCATGAAGGAGCTATTGGTTCTTTCCTTTAGAGAAGTAGATGTATCGGCAAGTAGTACTACTTGAAGCTTTCATGGCATTTACTTCCATATTAGCTCCTGTGATGCGCTACTCTTTTGAAATAACCTCTTTCTTGTAGTATTTATTTACATGTTCTGAATCATATTGATTTTTGTTTTCGCGGCAGCAATAAATAATGAAAGTTTTCACTAGCCGCATGAAGCTTTGCATAAATCCATACTGGTCAATGTTTAACGTAGCCTTCTTGGCTGCTTCCAGATATTCCCTTGGCGTACAAAACGTAGAGTGAAACCACAGCCTGTCGAAGACCATGCAGGAATGCCCAATATTATGTGGCACAGCTCACGTGTGAAGCTATTTCTCGTAATACCTTTCCGTCGCTTGTAATGAGCTCGCGTGGCGGGAATACACGGTGCAGTGGGTGCGCAAGGTGTATCCATCGGTGGGCATGGCCGATAAGCAACTGCGCAGATGGTGTTCGGTGTGAAGCCCACGTTTCAGCTCGAGCTCTAAGAACGTCATCTAAAAAATAAAACTCAAGCAAAAAAAGGCAAAAAGTTTAATGTTTGCCAATATTTAGCCTGCCATGGCTCTTAACCTCGCCGAATGAGAAGGTGTTTCTCCGTATAGTGACCACTTATATTCTGTGCATCTCTATTCTACCTGGCGGAGGCTGTGACTGAAAACTAAAAGAAACTAAATATACACAATTTGAAAAAAGCGGAATAACTTTTTATACCCTAATTTTTAGTGAAAATTGTAACAAGCGAGCATGTATTCTTCTTCACGCAGTGATGTCTGCAGAAACTGCAGCCCAGTCATACATATACGTATAACAATTTTAGATAGAGAAATATTGAATAAACGTTTTTGTTTTATGTTCAGGTCAAGACGTCGAGGGGAAATGTCGTCGAGCGATTCCACTTGTACCGGTAAGAGCAAGGACTCACGTTAGCATGCACGAATCATAAACTATACAGTCATAAACTCGGTGCGAATTTTAGTAGCGTAAGCATGACTACTTCAATTCTCCTTTTACAGTGAAATTGAGGCTTCACCGTTAAAATATGCTTTGACATGCTTTATTAGCAAGAATAGATAAAACAATTTATTTCATTGTCTTAGCAACGACAGAATGATTGAATAATGATTGCCATAGTAATTGTTAGGGTAGTTTGTAGGCGGAATGATAACTTGGCGCTGACAGAGACAAAACTAGCCATCTTCGAATAACGTTACTTACGCTTTGCCAACTAAGTCAATTCCACTGTCATCCCCCCCCCCACCCTATTGAATGCCTGGGGTATATATGAGCACATAAACATGGAAGTGTTATTCAGTGCCGCTAGTAGCATTGAATGAATCTATGCAACGCCATTTTCTACCTGTCAGCCACACATAGCTTATGATTTTGTTACGACCTGGCGGCTGACAAAACATTCATCGTATATATCTTAAGGAACCGAGTCTGCTAGAACAGCACTTCCACTATTAACCATATCAAATCAGATGATGTCCGTATACTTTTGTTGGCATCATTGCATGTTATTTCTCGTTAATTTTGCGTCTAACAAAAAAGAAAAGGCGTCAACATTTACCTTATAATTACTTCGCAGTTAAACTACTAAATGGATCAATTATAACAACCCCTATACTTTTTCGCATAATAATCAGTTAGTAGTTACTAACCCCTAGTTCAAAAATTTTCATCGCCTCAAGCTTTTTTTTCGTGATCATGTAACTTATTTATTCTCGACTAAGTGTATGACATGCAAGCCAAATGCGTGTGTGTGCGTTGTGGCTTACAATTCGTTCATCATCGCATTGCTGTTTTAGTAGCGTATCATTCGTTCCAATTTTACATCTATGCTCGTACAGTGGAAAGCGTCGTACAGGACGAGCTGCAGATACCTCTGCCTAGGGTGGCCAATCCGGTATGACACCGAGCCCGACGGAATTCACTGTGGGGTGAGTGATACGTTTAACATATAAATCGCACTGCCTATATCACTGAATGCACGCAGACACCCATATATATATATATATATATATATATATATATATATATATATATATATATATATATATATATATATATATATATTGTGCGCATAAAAAACTCACGAACGTGAAGAACAAGCTGTCGTCTAAAAAATCACATGCCCAGATTGCAGACATGTGCATATCGGCAAGACCAGGCACTGCAAAAGTAGGCTAAGAGAACACCGTAATGACATGAAAAACACAAATGTGACCTTAAGCGCTATTGACCAACATTTGGTATTCAAGAGCCATGCCGTGAACTTCGAAGGCACTCCCGTCATTGCCACGAAAATGAATTATTTCCACGGCTTCATGTGGAATCTTTCTTTATTGAAACCACTTAGCACGGGCTAAATAAACAAGAGCTCTAGTAGTATTACGCCTGTGCATGCGCCTAGCCTCGAACGTGTGATTAGAGGACCTTATAAAAAGTCACAGTATCGTCGCAAGGGCGAAGTAATGAGTGCGACAGCAACAACTTGGAATGTAGCGCTGAACCGGCTAACAGATCGAAATGTGCAGTGCGCAGCTCACGCTCAAATGACGCACAAAAACAACACACATGTGACTTGAGCTAACAAACAAGGTTAACAGCTCAACGCTTAACGCGCTGTTTGAACAATAACGACGCACAAAACGCAAAGACAGGTACAGATACGAGTGCGAACTAACGCGTGTCTCAGTTTTTACGTTGCTGTGTTCGAAAAGCGCACTCTTTTCGCAAACGGCGCCTGTCCAGCGAGCGAAGTGACCTTTGTGGCCTAGGCAACTAAATGCAATCTGCCCCGCCGCGGTGGTCTAGTGGCTAAGGTACTCGGCTGCTGACCCGCAGGGCGCGGGTTCGAATCCCGGCTGCGGCGGCTGCATTTCCGATGGAGGCGGAAATGTTGTAGGCCCGTGTGCTCAGATTTGGGTGCACGTTAAAGAACCCCAGGTGGTCTAAATTTCCGGAGCCCTCCACTACGGCGTCTCTCATAATCATATAGTGGTTTTGGGACGTTAAACCCCACATATCAATCAATCAACTAAATGCAATCTGTCCGGTAAAACGCCAAGGCAGATTCTCCCCCCTCCCGGAGGATAAGCCCGCGCGCACAAACAGCTTACCCCCTCTCCCACGCCCATCTGCGAGGCAAAGTACGCGTGGGAGATAAGCACGCGTCGGCGCATCGCGACGAGCTGGTTGCTGAGCGTGGGCGGCTTTTTTTTCTTTCTTGTGTTTTCATATATATAGATACGTTGCATGACGGTAGCGGCGACGGCAGAAATCAGCCAAGCCTGTCCATATAACTGCTATTAGAATAGTAAGCGAATGTGCCAGCCTAGTGAACAAGACTTCCATGTGAGAAACGAAACGTCTTGATAAAACTATGTTTTGACGTTGGTCGGTGCTGTTCTTCCTTCTTTCATGGCATTTCTCAAACAGGTGGAATTCCGCTGAATCTACAATTTTTCATATTAAATGATTGCAACTAATATATAACGATTCCATAATCAGGAGGCTCGCCCCGAGAAGGTTCTTTGTATTCGAGAAGACGCGCAAAAATGTAATACGCGTCACGACGCCATGGTTAGATTCCCACCACCATCTACCCGAGCGTCGCATATTTTGATGGCTTTCACTAGCGCGTACACAGTTACTTATTAAAAAAGGACTCGCTCGCAAGCAAACTCGGATCTGTGAACTGCGTATACAAAACGTGTGTAGTTCTTATACATGTTTATGGTGCATCGAAATGTAAACGTATTTTCAGTTTTTCTCAGCGAAGTCCAGAGGCTAATACCAAGTTTCAGAAGTTTTGATTGGGCCAATGCTATCAACATTTCAAAATTGGGTTTTGAAGTTTGTGGTGTCACTCGCGGACATATGCAATAATAAGCATATTGTGATAAATTAACCTCATACAACGCTCATAGTAACAATGATCAATTGGTTCAATTCGAGTCGGCTCATGTTGACACGCATGTTGTACATCTGATCTCCCAACAAAAGATTTCTAATAATCAAGTCGTTGGCTGTTTTGAATTCATTAATATATTTGCATAAGTACTACGAATAAACAATGTTCGTGGCATCTCTATGGCCACTCAAATTATCAAGTTATTTATTACCCTCCTGCGGTGCTGTTGTCTCGTGGTCACACCGGTATTCTCCTTGCTTAGCTTTTTCGAGGTGAAGATCCTGATGAGCTAGCCTTGTGTTCCGTGGCGGTCACAGTAGAGAACCATTGTTGTTGTGGAAACTTAGGTGAGACAGACATACAAAAAAGTGTTTTACAGTAGACTTCAACACAGACATCGCTTCCTTCTAAGGTACGAGATCACTGTTCCCCACAAAAATGCCCTATCGAGAAGAGTGTGGAGGAGTTGGTCTCTCATAGAATATACCTAGATGTTGATGCTTCTGAAAGAAACCTGTAACAAAACGAACATGCTGAGTTCTGCGTGTCTCAACACATTAACCATTTAAAAATGGTATCAATTACTGGCAAGATGGTGAGCTCTCATATTCATTTTCTAGGAATGTCCTCTACTTCAACAACTACTTTAATCTTCCTCAAACTGTTAAGTTGACGGGAACGCGAAATAAAATTACTTTTTTATGTACACTGTATGTCCCTCAGTTTCGATTCTGTGGGGAAATTATCGAAATATGGCCACTCATCGATAGGATATCCAGAGCTTCTTCCACTTCTCAAGATTCACCTCTTCTTGATGCTTGAGTTTTTCATCATGTCCTATCAGCTGTTGGAATACACAGTTTCTTGGCCATGTCATTTCCATGCAGGTACTTGCACCCTTTATTAGAACACATGTCTGCCGTGATGGAAAATGCATGAAGGCTGAATCCGCTCAAACCACTTCTTCTGCTGATGAAGAATACTTCAGAATTAAGCCTTCGACCAGCACCGAGGTGCCCTATAAAACAGAGGCACCCCACAAAACTGAAGCCAGCACCGCGGCTCCCTATAAAACCGAAGCACCCCATGAAACGGAGGTACCCCAAGCAACCAGAGTTTCACATGACACCGGAGTTCCCCAAGAAACCAGCCCTGCGGTGCCCCATGAAACCGAAGCACCCTATGAAACAGAGGCTCCCCAAGCAACCAAAGTTTCACATGAAACCGGAGTGCCCCATGAAACCAGCCCTGCGGCGCCCTATGAAACCGAAGCACCCCATGAAACGGAGGCACCCCAAGCAACCAGAGTTTCACATGAAACCGGAGTTCCCCAAGAAACCAGCCCTGCGGTGCCCCATGAAACCGAAGCACCCTATGAAACAGAGGCTCCCCAAGCAACCAAAGTTTCACATGAAACCAGAGTGCCCATTGAAACCAGCCCTGCGGCACCCTATGAAACTGAAGCACCCCATGAAACGGAGGCACCCCAAGAAACCAGAGTTTCACATGAAACCGTAGTGCCCCATGAAACCAGCCCTGCGGCGCCTTATGAAACCAAAGCACCTCATGAAACAGCGGCACTATAAGAAACCAGGTTTTCACATGAAACCTTGCCACCCCATGAAACCGTACCGCCCCATGAAACCAGTCCTGCCGCGTCCTACAACACAGAAGCACCACAGGAAATGGAGGCACCCCATGAAACCGGGGTTTCAATACAACCCGGAGCGCCTCTTGCAACCATGAATACCCATGAAACAGACGCGCCCGAGAACTGGGGCGCCGTATGTCACTGATAAGGACACCATTCTGGGTCATTCTTTCACCCCTGTCGATACTTACGTTATACTGTTCACAGAATGGTTTATAACTGATAGTGGCAATGTAGAGTAGAATTACCGACGCCGACTCCAGACTCCATTACGTTGAATGTCGCCTAATGTCATTTAGACTTCCGGTGAAGAAACCAAGGCTCAAGTGAAAGAACTTTGATAAAAATAAAAGTACAATTTAAGGTTCCACAAAATAATTTTCAATAAACACAACTTTGCATCTTGAATATAATTCGTTTTTTTCTTATTGCTCTGCGCACCATACGCACGAACTATGTCCGCCTTTGTTTTATCAGTTTTAACATCAAGATTTACCTTTCCCATTAGGTTCTGTATCCGGCCGGTTGTGTTAACTTGAAATGGCTAATAAAAATTTCCTGTTACCCCCCGCTCATACTAATTATGGGCAAAACACTTCCGCTTTAAGTGTGATATCATTTCGGATTGCGTTACTTTCTAGCATTAAGCAATATACTTCATTTCTTTTGTTCAAAAAGTCTGTCACAAATAATTTTCTCGAATAACCATACGTGTGATTGTTTACCTGTTTGACTTATTTGTTCTTTTTATACCATGTTGCGTGTTTTGGCTTGATATGTGATGTAAAATTGTATTTTGATATCCGTATATTGTAAGGATTTCCTTTTGCTCTGTATAAAGTTTACCGTCATTTTGTATCGACAAAATGAGGGTCCCACTGAAGTCTCTGGCTCAGAGACCCTCGTATATATATCCTAGATTTTGTAACTTGTTTTTGGGAAAAAAATAATAAAGCTTGAATAATAAACTTGAACAATAAATGGATTGCCTTACTTCGTGCTCAGTGTCCACCAACAAGACGTGTCTTTTAAAGATGATGGTCTTTCTTGGGGACCTTCGACGCATAAATCTTGATCTGTCTGTTTGTACATTTGTCTATTTGTACACTCTTAACCGCATCGGATATTTGAAACGGCTGACCCCATCCGCAGTGCCCATCAATGTTGCTCAAGGATCAGCCTTCATACTTGTGGAATGATCAAATAAAAACCAATTATTGCGCATGTCTGAAGCAGCGTAACCACACGTATATATTCTGCACGTGCATCTTCTACTAGAACAGGCATACATAAGTAGTTTTAGAGACCGTAACGTGTATCACGCTGCGCTGACCATGCAACACTTGCACGAAAAGGCGAGTGTTTCCAACGCTTTGCTAAGACGAAACGGTGGCGGCACCTACCCGTCGCCTTGCGTTCTACACCTTATCACCTCTGAGACGGGCGCGGACACCCGTCTCTAGGCCACGCGCTTCGTTTTCCAAGAAAACTGCCAGATGGCGCTCAAGTCTCACGTGTAACGTGACTTGATGCGTTCGTTCCCCTCCGCTGCACGCTCGAGACACTCAAACGCAGTGCCTCCAAAGTACCATTCACCGATTTTCTTGCGCAGAACATCAAATAAATGTTTTGTTCACTCTCTCCACACGAAAAACTATCGTCTTTCGACATTTTCGGAATAACATGCAGAAATGCGGCTAATTTTTTTCTTGAAGAAAGCACGAGCGAAGCAGTTGTCAACTGTTCCATATCTCCTACATAGACACCACATTATGATAGGTAGGAAGGATATAGTATTCTTTATTATATCCAGTGATCCTTGAAGGAAGGAAGGAAGCAACAAAAAGGGAGAAGGCAGGGAGGTTAACCAGAAAGACATCCGGTTGGCTACCCTACACTAGGGGATCAGGGAAGGGGACAAGAAAGACGAGAAAGAGAGAAGAGAAGGAAAAGAAGAAAAAAAGATGGGGTAGAGACTGACAGTAATTTCACTGCAGCGTGTAGAACTCTACCGCATGCCAGAGGCGTTCACACAAGCCTGTCTTTCTTAGGAAACACAGCAGGGCTTTCACTGCCTTGTGGGCTGTCGAGGCATGTGGACGTTGCTGTAATAGCACCTGCACAGAAAGAGGCCGATCATCCAGTCGCCGCATTGCATTGGCAAGTAGTTGTCTATCTGAGGCAAATCGAGGACAATGGCACAACAGGTGTTCGATATTTTCGTCGGTGCCGCAAACATCGCACACCGCACTGTCAGTAACTCCGATTAACGTGGTATAAGCTTTCGTGAAAGCAACTCCCAGCCAAAGGCGAGTAACACTCAAAATGCTTATGGTCCAAAAACAGATACACAATCATCCAGTTCTCTGCAGTGCCATGAGCGAAGTAGTTGTCTACTTTTCCTAATCTTCAACACACGCACCACGAAATTCTAGGGAAGTGGGATAGAATTTTTTTAATAAATGCAATCATTCTTGAAGCACACAAAATGCCTATGGTCCAGAAACAAGTACACCATCATTCAGTTCTCCGCAATGCCATGAGCAAATTTGTTGTGAACTTTCACATTTGTTCGACACACGCACCGCAATATGCTATGCAACTGGAGGGATAGTATTCTTTAACAGACGCAACAATCATTCGAGCCCACGAAATGTTGATGGTCCAGAAACAGATACACAATCATCTAGTTCTCCGCAATGCCATGAGTGAAGTAGTTGGTGGCCTTTTATAGTCTTCAACACACGCACCACAATGTTCTAGGCAAGTGGATTAGTAATTTTTATTAGATGCAATCATCCTTCAAGCACACAAAATGCTTATGATACTGAAAAAGATACACAATCATCCAGTTCTGCGCAATGCCAAGAGTGAAGTTGTTGTCAACTTTTACATATGTTCAACACACGCACAGCAATATGCTATGCAGCTGGAGAGACAGTAATCTTTAATAAATGCAATCATCCTTGAAGCACACAAAATGGTTAGGGTCCAGAAACAAATACACAATCATCTAGCTCTCAGCAATGCCATGAGCGAAGTAGTTGTCAACTTTTTCATGACTCCTACATACGCAGCAAAATATGCTATGCAGCAGGAGGGATAGTATTCTTTAACAGATGCAACGATCCTTCAAGCTACCAAAATGCTAATTGTCCAGAAAGAGATACACAATCATCTAGTTCTCCGCAATTCCATGAGCAAAGAAGTTGTCGACTTTTCCTAATCTTCAACACACGCACCACGGTGTTCTGGGCAAGTTCGATAGTATTTGTTAATAGATTCTATCATCCTTGAAGCACGCAAAATGCTTATGGTCCAGAAACACATACACAATTATCCAGTTCTTCGCAATGTCACGAGTGAAGTTGTTGTATACTTTTCCGTATGATCTACACACGCACCAGAATGTGCTAGGCAGGAGAGATAGTATTCTTCAATAGATGCAATCATCTTTGAAGCAGACAAAATGCTTACAGTTCAGAAACAGATCCACAATTATCCAGTTCTCCGCAATGCCATCAGCGAAGTATTTGTCAACTTTACCATATTTTATACATACGCACCACGATACGCTAGGCAGGAGGGATAGTATTCTACCATATAAGCAATCATCTTTGAAGCACACCAAATGCTTATGGTACAGAAACACAATCATCAAGTTCTTCGCAATGACAACAACTCTCTTAGAGCCCCTTGCTGGTGCAAAGCTGTGTTCAGAGCACGTCACTAACGTGAACCTCATAAAAAACGTGGTTAGCAGGTGTGTCAGAGCATAAGATAGATTTTTTATTGCAAAAATATTTATTGATATGTGGGGTGTAACGTCCCAAAAGCACCATATGATTATGAGAGACGCCGTAGTGGAGGGCTCCGGAAATTTCGGCCACCTGCGGTATATCAAAAACAAGATATTCTGCGATGCAGAATTGTCAATGCTAGGTTTTTAAATGCGAAGCATTTCTTAGTGCACTTTGGCGCCTTCTAACGTATCTAAGTATTTATCTATCTATCTAGCTATCTATATCTATCTATCTATCCGACTATCTATCTAGCCGCCTACGACGTTTAGCTCTCCTGGCCGTTTCGATAAATTTGGTATGGCTTAACAAGACTCTGAACGTATGTGACTAGTCATGATATAAAAATTATGACATGTATTTCATAAATGTGATGAGTTACATTTCATGGTCTGGCAGCTCTTGCGGTGGTTTCGTTCACATGTCATGTTCCATTACCTGGCATTACTAGTATGGTCTGACATGATTGCATGAGGAACACATGCGACAGACCCTAACATAAAGATCATGACATGTGTGTCATGTAACAACATGACTTTATGCCACGCTCACGAAGCGCTCGCAGCCATTTCGCTGGCGTCATATATACTATACTAGGCATTACAGTACGTGAATGAATGACGAAGGTATGTTACGAGTGCAAACATAATAATCATGAGATGCGTGTCATCTAACAACATGACTACATGCCACGCTCATGATGCGTTGGCGGCCGTTTCGCTCGATTCACTTTACCAAATTTGGTATTACAGGACGTGAATGGATGACGAAGGTATGATACTGGTGCAAACATGGTAAACATGAGATGTGCGTCATGTAACAGCATGACTACATGTTACGCTCATGATGCGCTCGCGGCCATTTCGCTAGCTTAATCGTCATCATCATCATCATCAGCCTGACTATGTTCACTGCAGGACAAAGGCCTCTCCCATATTCCGCCAGTTAACCCGGTCCTGTGCTTGGTGCTGCCAATTTATACCCGCATACTTCTTAATCTTATATGCCCACCTCACCTTCTGTCTCTCCCTAACCCGCTTCCCTTCTCTGGGAATCCAGTTAGTTACCCTTAATGACCAGTGATTATCCTGTCTACGCGCTACATGCCCGGCCCATGTCCATTTCCTCTTGTTTATTTCAATTATGATATCCTTAACCCCCGTTTGTCCCCTAATCCACTCTGCTCTCTTCTTGTCTCTTAAGGTTACACCTACCATTTTTCTTTCCATTGATGGCTGCGTCGTCCCTATTTAGGCTGAACCCTCTTTGTAAGTCTCCAGGTTTCTGCTCCGTAGCTAAGTACCGGCAAGATACAGCTGTTATATACCTTCCTCTTGAGGAATAGTTGCAATCTACCTGTCATATCTTAGAGTACTTGCCAAATGTGCTCCACCCCATTCTTATTATTCTAGTTACTTCAATCTCGTGGTTCGGCTCCACGGTTATTACCTGCGCTAAGTAGACATAGTCTTTTATAACTTGAAGTGCACTATTACCTATCCCGTAGCGCTGCTCTCTTCCGAGGTTGTTGTACATTACTTTCGTTTTCTGCAGAATAAATATTTCAGACCCACTTTTCTGCTCTCCTTGTCTAACTCCATAATCAGAATTGCAATTCGTCCCCCGAGTAACTCAGCATGCAATGACATTGGCGAAGCGCAGGTTCCTCAGGTACTCTCTATTAACTCTTATCCCTAACTGTTCCCATTTTAGGCTTCTGAAAACCTCCTGGAAGCACGCGGTAAATAGCATTGGGGAGATTGTGCCCCCCTGCCTTACATCCTTCTTGATTGATTGATTGATTGATATGTGGGGTTTAACGTCCCAAAACCACTATATGATTATGAGAGACGCCGTAGTGGAGGGCTCCGGAAATTTCGACCACCTGGGGTTCTTTAACGTGCACCAAAATCTGAGCACACGGGCCTACAACATTACCGCCTCCATCGGAAATGCAGCCGCCGCAGCCGGGATTCGAACCCGCGCCTTGCGGGTCAGCAGCCGAGTACCTTAGCCACTAGACCCATCCTTCTTGATTGGTATTCTGTTGCTTTCTTGTTGTTGTTCGCTAGCTTCACATGTGCCAAACCCGGTATTACGTGACGCGACTGGACTACATAGGTAAATGACACATCCAAGCATGATATACACGACATGCGTGTCATGTAACAACATGACTACACGCCAGACTGCTTATGCGCTCGCGGCCGTTTCGCTAGATTCACGTATACGAAATTTGGTATTACGTGACGCCTATCGATGCCGAAGGTTGTGACTGGTGCAAGCATGGTAATCATGAGATGCATGTCTTGTGAGAACATGACAACACGCCAGAGTCAAGGCACAAAACGCATTTCGACGTGACGCAGTGTGCCTGCTCGCCGGCCTTTATTTCGTCGCGTCACGCCGGCCTTGCCACGCCAGGCACTGATCCTGCTATATACTCGCAGGCGCGAGCCGCGCCGTCATTGCTTTGACGAATGCGCGTTTCGCCGCGTCCGGCATTCCTTCGTCACGAAAAGAAGGAGACACAGTTTTTTTCTTGGTAACGCAGCATGTTTATGCCACTTGGAAATGCAGCATGCCGCATTTCGAGCCGGTTGCTGTCCGGCCACGCCGACGGACACTAGTCACGCCTGACTTCAGAGTATAGAATGCTTGCGTTTTGCTAACGTAGCGGCACTGTGCCCAGCATGCGTGCGCGTTAACGATGCATTGGAGTATTTTGGGCCCTTATCTTGCGCTCGCGGCCATTTTGCTTGCTCCACATATACCAATTTTAGAGTTACGTGACTTCAATGGATGAGGATGTATATGACTGGTGCGAAAATGATTATCCCGACACGCGTGGCATGTAAGACCATGACAAGATACCATGCTCATACCACAACATACCAAGTTCGCTAGCTCCACATATACTAAATTCTGTATCACGTGACGTGAATAGATGACGGAGGTAAACGACGCATCTAAACATAATAATCACGACACGGAAGTAATGTACGGCATCATTTACTTCCACGTAGTAACGTTGTGCTTATTTTAAAGTGACATATTAACATTTCTCCTTCGTGCTTCGCATATCATTGATTCCCACGGTACGTGTGATCTGTCAATTTTCCGGTGAGAGTAGTTAAACCATTGTTTTATGCAAATATAGAATGTTATTAGGTCGTCAATGATAGTATTGCTTAAACCGTGCGTTGGTATGTGCTGAGTTAAAAGAAATTATCATTGACCAGCAACTGCTCTCTCAGTACTCTTCATTACCATTGTTGTGTTCCTCATCTTCTGCTTCACTCCCAGAACGCACGTGCCAATTTATTTCGTGCGGGATGCAACAAATCTGATAGGTGACAGCACCATTGTTTAGAGAAATAAAGAAAAATCTTGGCAGATAAATGAATAAATTATCGGGAGAAAAACTGATGATGAGAAAAAGTTTGATCACTCGTATTCTCGATCGGAAAGCAAGAGTCCTAACCACTTGGCATGCAGTAGTCCCAGCAGAACGCTTTGTAGTGTTTTAAGTATATTGGATATTGTAGAGTGATATATAGTGTAGTGTATTATAGTATGTTATAGTATGGTTTAACAAGGATGCATGAAAAAAAAGAAAGGGTAACGGAGAGCAAAGAAGAAGTGGAGAACGAGTGCAGGGAAGCTAAGAAAAATTGAGGACATAGTAAAAAAGAAGAGAAGAAAGGACAAATGAAAAAAACACATCGAAATAAATATTTCCATGCGAAGATACAAATCTGAGTGTGAATAGCCACGTAGGTTATTGAAAAGCAAGGGGTCAGACATGGAAAGGCCCGATAATTAATACCTAGTGAAGCCATTACGCGCGACGTGTCTACAAACTAAGCAGTGATACAGCTTTGCTCAACTTAGTCGAAGCTGCGTAAACTTTTTTATAGGACATAAGCTTTCACGAGGGACATGAGCCTAGTTAGGGCTGTATTCTATGAAATGTTTGTGAACTCTCACTCATTTATTGCGTATAACCTGAAGCGTCATGTTTATACGTTTGGTACACAGTCAAACACTTTAAGGGATGGCAATGTGTATCTTAGAAACAATTGACACAGATTGTGTTAAATTTATTATATAAATTCGACATGCAAGAGTTCCTGTGTATACCTTTATACTCACTTATACAATGAACTGAACTGAACAATGAGCTATTAAACTTTATAATTCTCTCCTATTGAAAGATGATTTAACATAAGGCCAACACCACAAATATGAGAAGTATACAAGCGAAGCGTAATTCAGGATCGCTGAAACGCCAGTTCATCTCCTTCTGATGAAGAAGGGCTGACCATCACGTTCATAAGTGTGTGCACATATATCACAGGCTTGAGCCGCTTCGCATATGCATCTATCTGAATACCACAAAATAATATAGGTACAACTAGAAAAAGGAACGTAACCGGATGTGCCACTGTGGCTAGACATAATACATGCGTGTGTCAGCTGAGGAATTATGGTATTTCATGGGCCGAGAGTTTCTTCAATGCCGTCTAAGTGATTATAAATTAGTAAGGAAAAAAAAGAAATGCTCGACTTCACAGAGGACAGTTGTGCCTCAAAGAATCAATATCGAGTAGGCCTGACCAAACAGTGAGCACTCTCATTCGAAAATCAGCAATACACATTTCAGTACGTGGAGCGTACGCGTTTATAAGTTTGCACGTGACAAATTGTTATGACATTTATTAACGTCTAGCGGACATCGATTGTTAGAGCCTCTATGGAAAATGTGGCCGCCGTGGTGAGGGTTCGATATTACGACCTGGACGTCGGTAGCAGCTTAGCATCATACCTACCATGCGTGCATGGACGCTATTTATATTAAGGGTGAAGTAGTTTGCACTTATATACGCTTTATAGGGTTCCCTAACAGAGTCTACAGTCTACTTATCTCTATGGGAGGGCGAACAAATATGAAAAACGGAGCTGAATAGCGGCTTCATCAGTAATATCTATTTTGTTAAAGAATAAACGTAATTGCTGCTTACGAGTAGTCAAGCAGTACATCATGTGTGCAAAGCTAAGCAAAACAGAAATTCAGGAGATGATGAAGACTTCATTAAAGAAGTTCAAACAAGGAAGGTTGCTGGATCGTTGCGGAAATGTGAATGCCACTACGAAATCGCTGATATAGAGCACCGATAACGAGGCTTAAGGTCCGTGTTTAAATCCACCAAGACCATGGCATGTTCATTTCTTTATGCAATAATTTCTTTAGAGCGACGTTCACCTCACGTGGTGGACGGGCAGACGCATGCATTGTTTAGCCGTTGAATTTTCACAGAAATTTTAGTGCATTTGATGGCCCACTCCGTAGGACAAGATGTAAAAGTGCTATGCAAAAATGTGCACGCAAGAAAAATTTGTGCTCCACGATAGTTTACTGCCAAGCGCGAGTTCCATTAGTCGCCGTAAGCTAATCTTTGGCTGCTTCATACGTAGATAAACATGTATACGGAGAAACTGAAAGACGCCCTGTTGATGCCACCCGAAAATGGGTACTAGGTGGGTAGTAGGTGAGAGAAATGAGTATGAAAGAGAAGAAAAGAAAAGGGTGTCACCGTGAAGAACAGAAAAAGTTCTTTTCTCTATGGTGTCACTGCTGCTTTCTCTGGCCACACGGAACGCGCACTGCCTTTCAAAGCGTCAATTTTTCGCTCAATATTGGAATACTGACTAGATGGAGCACCGTCGTTCGTGGCGGTGCCGACCACTCTCAGCACATCATATTCATTTCTCTTCGCCGGGAGCTCACACCGTGAGTATACTTGTTCATAACTTGGCCGCATGTACACCCCACAAGCTAAGGCAGCAACGTGGTAGACTCGCACCGCAGCTGCAGCTCCTGCTCACCGCCAAGATCCGGCGGTGACAACCCGGGAGGCCGAACCGAAGAAGGCTTGGTCAAAAGAAAATCTGGAGCTGAGAGTCCTGTATATAAAATGTATGTATTTCACCCAAATGTATACAATGCATCAGATTCGAAATAATAAACATTGCGTGCGTAATTTATATATAAGAACTTTGGCATTCTATATATGATGGCACCAGATGTGAGCGGAAGATTTGCGGGTTGCCCGGTCATATCCGAGCAAGTTCCTCTAACATCATTGACTTTGTGGATAGGGCGGTGATTTTTTATAGACGGTAGCCCTGCTTGGGGTACTTTGACGCAAAAATTTTGGCCTGTTGGTCTGTCTGTCTGTCTGTCTGTCTGTCTGTCTGTCAGTCTGTCTGTCTGTCTTTCTGTGCACCTGTCTGTTTGTCCACCGTCACAATACTCCGAGCGGCACCTAGCAATTCACTAAACGGCCAACCCCACCCGCATTGCCCACTAATATTGCTCACCTTTCGGCGTTCATGCATGCGTGATTGTCAATTAATAATCAATTATTGTGAATTTAGGGGCATCATAACAACACTTCAAAATTTTGCATGTGGGGCCTTATACTGGAGAAGGCACACGTAAGTAATTCTAAAGACTGTAGTGGTAATCACGCTGCGCTGACAGTGCAACGTGACGCTCAAAAGGACAAGTGTTTTCAACGGTTTGCTAAGACGACATGGTGGAGGCACCTGCCCAATGATTTGCGTTCTACCCCATGTTGCATCCGAGGCAGGCGCGCATCTCTTTCTCTGAGCACGCACACTTTCCTTCGTTTTCGAAGATAAGTGCCAGATAGTGCTCGTGTCTGAAGTGCATTATATCATATGTGAGGTTTAACGTTCCAAAACCATCATAGGATTATGAGAAACACCGTAGTAGAGGAATGCGGAAATTTTGACCACCTGGGATTCTTTAACGTGCACCTAAACCTAAGCACATGCACTCGCAGCGTTTTCGCCTCCAACGAAAATGCAGCCGCCACAGCCGGGATTCAATGCCGTGACTTTGGAGTTAGCAGTCCAGCGCCACAACCACTAGACCACTGCGGTGGGGCGATAGTGGGTTCGAGGAGTAAAGTCAGTTACGTGCGTCAGAGATCAAGAACAGGACGTGATAGTACACAAACTTGATATGAAACAAAAAAGTCCGAACTTTCCTTACATACATTTAATTTAAAAAAAAAGTAGCCCGATCCCACGTACAGTGGGCATCGATGATATGCGAAGAACAAATGAGAAATGTTAATATTTCAATTTAAATTAGGCACAATGGTACGAGGTGGAGGCAAATAACACCGTATACATGTCTTCCGTGTCTTGATTATCATGTTTACATGAGTCATTACCTTCTTCATCTATTCATATCACGTGAGACCAAATTTAGTATATGTGGAGCTAGCGAAATGGCCGCGAGCACGCAATGAGCGTGGTATATTGTCATGTTCTTACATGACGCGCGTTTCAGGATTATTAAGTTTGCACCAGTGATACATTTCGACATGCATTGACGTCACGTAACAACAAATTGGGTGTATATGAGGAAGGAGGAGGAAGAAAGTTTAAGCGGAAAGACAGGGAGGTTAGCCAGTTCTTAGACCGGCTGGCTACCCTGTGCTGGGGAAAGGGGTGAGGGGAATGATAGATGTTAAAAAGAAATGTTGCGAAGAGAGGGAGAAATTACAAAAAAATGCGACAGAGGAAAGGCAACATCAAAGAGTATAAGACACTAAAGTCTGTCTCTGAGGCCAGTTGTCCGCAAAAAGCGCAGCAAAGCTTTCAAAGCCTTCTGGGCTGAGGATGGGCTTGGCCAATGACCCAGAATCCTTTGTTCTGACAAAGGCCGATTGTCTAGTCTATCCAGAGCTGCAGTGAGTTCTTGTCTTTGCACGTTGAAATGGGTGCACTCACACAGAAGGTGCGCGATGGTTTCTTCGCAACTGCAGTAAGTGCATGTAGGAGAGCTGGCCATCCCGATGAGATAAGAGTATGCGTTCGTGAAGGCCACTCCAAGCCACAGGCGGCATAGAAGAGTCTCCTCAGCTCGGGATATCCTTGGGGGAAGACGAAGCTGCAGATCGGGATACAAGTTATGCAGGCGCGCGTTTGTTAAGTCTGTCGAGTTCCACGTTGCCAGTGTGAGGTCACGTGCAAGCGAACGCAGTCTTGTAGCTGCGTCGGTTCTTGAGAACGGGATGGCTGTGTATTGGGTACCATCGTGTGCAGATCTAGCGGCCTTATCTGCGCGGTCATTGCCATATATACCGCAATGGCCTGGTATCCACTGATACACTATGCTGTGCTGTTTTTCGGTTGCTTGGTGATGAAGAGGCCTTATTTCAGCTACTAACTGTTCATTAGGTCCACGGCGAAAGGGTGCTATAAGACATTGAAGAGATGCCTTCGAGTCCGAGAAGATCGACAAAATTCCCGAAGGTTCTTTCACTATAAACTCCAGAGCTGCACGAATGGCTGCAAGTTCTGCAGCTGTCGACGACGTCAAATGCGATGTCATGAATTTAATTGTGATGTTCCTCGCGGGAATAACCACCGCCCCTGCAGAGCTTACTGAAGACACAGAGCCATCCGTGTAAATGTGAAGGCGTCCGTTGTGCTTCTCTTGCAGGAAAAGTAATGTGGCCTGTTTCAGGGCTAGATGCGACGACTTTTTCTTATTTTGGATGCCAGGAATTGTAAGAAGGGCTTTGAGTGGGTGTAGGCACCATAATGGTACCGGCGGCTGTGCTGCATGCGTGAAGTGCAATGGAAGCACTGCGCAATGCTGAGCTACAGTTGCGCTGAACGCTGAGTGGGGCCTGGAAGTTCGAAGTGAGGCTAGGTGATGAGATGGAAGCTGAGCGAAATGTCTTATGTGCATTCTCAAAGCATCTACGCGGATGTATGCGTTGACTGGATAATCACGCGCAATGATGGCTGTCGCTGCTGTAGACGCGCATCTCGGGAGACCAAGACATATCCTCAGGGCTTGGGCTTGGATCGACTGGAGGACGCGCAAGTTTGTTCTTCGGATCCCACAAAGCACGGGTAAGCTGTATCGCATATAACCCAGGAACAGAACAGTGTAGAGTTGGATCATTGCTTGTACCGATGCACCCCACGTTTTTCCAGCAAGGAACCTCAGTACGTGGGTGATCATGGTGAGTTTAGTTTTCATGTGGGCGATGTGAGGGCTCCAGGAGAGGTCGCGGTCAACTATTACTCCGAGGAATCGGTGGGTCTTCACGTAGTTGATCGTGTGTCCGTTGATTTTAATAACATATGGGCTCATAGCCTTATGCGTGAATGCTATAAGTGAGCATTTCCCTGACGACAGCTCTAGTCCCCGTTCTTCCAGGTACTTTGTCGCTATTTTTGCCGCTCTCTGAAGCCGGGCACGCAAATGAAGGCGTGTTACGCCTGACGTCCAGATGCAGATGTTATCTGCATATATTGATAGATGGACAGATTCTGGAAGCGCATCAACCAGGCCTAGTAGCGCTAGATTGAAAAGTGTGGGGCTAAGAACGCCGCCTTGAGGCACACCTCGACGGTTGCAATGGTGCGTTGTTGTGCCATTCTCCGTCTGTACAAAGAAAGTTCTGCCTTTCAGATAGCTGTGGATCCATTGGTAAACCCGACCCCCTAATCCAACATTTTTCATGACATCCAGAATGGCTTCATGTGATACGTTATCGTATGCACCCTTCACGTCCAAGAACAACGCCGCAGATAAGCGTTTCAGTCTGTTTTGATGCTGAACAGATGAGACCAGGTCTATAACGTTATCAATTTCGGACCTCCCACGCCGAAAGCCCGTCATAGCATGAGGGTATACCGCGTGGCGCTCCAGGTACCACTCTAGACGAGTCAAAATCATCCTCTCCATCACTTTCCTGAAACAGCTGGTAAGCGCGATGGAACGATAAGAGGTCAAGTGTAGAGGAGATTTACCTGGTTTAAGCACAGGGACGAGGCGGCTGGATTTCCATGAATGAGGGATAAATCCGCTGCTCCACGAGTCGTTGTACACGGATAGAAGGGCCCGTCGAGCTGCTTCTCCGAGGTTGCAAAGAGCCATGTACGTGATCCCATCGGGACCAGGCGATGAAGATCGTTTGCATGCCGTGAAGGCCGCTTGTAGTTCCTCTAGAGAGAAAAAGGTGTCCATTCTTGAATCTCTGGAAACTGGAGCGTTTTCTAGGTGGCGCGTGGTGCACGTGGACGCATGACCGGCAACTTTCATGCAGAAATCTTCTGCTACTTCAATTTCGGTGCGTCCTTGGTGGAGAGAAAGACACTCGAAGGGGCGATGTTGATGTGGCGATGTTCGTAGGCCACGGACAATCCTCCATGTCTGCGTCAAAGACTTGTGTGGATCCAAAGATTCGCACAGATGTTTCCAGTGAAAGGATTGAAGTGAAATGATTCGCCGCTGAATTTTTTTCTGTAGGCGCCTTGCCTCCCTCAAGTCGTGAATGGACTTAGTGCGCCTATATCTTCTTTCTGCGCGACGACGGATCGCTCTGAGCCGTTCCAATTCCGCTTGATATTGACAATAATCTGAAGTATGTTGAATATGATAGGTCGCTTCTTGAGTAGCACCTCTAATCATATCCTCGAGGGTGTCAAGAGGAGGCGTTTTATTTTCTTGACACCTTTTTTGCGTCAGTGACCTGAACTTTGTCCAGTCGATGCGAGTCGACGTGTCGTAGTTAATCGATTTTTTCAGGCCCTTGATCTTCAAATAAGTTGGTATGTGGTCGCTTCCATGAGTTTCATAGTCTGCGAACCACTTGACCTTTCCAATTAGGCTTCGTGACAGAAATGTCAAGTCAAGGCAGCTGCTGTATGTCGTTCCCCGTAGAAACGTTGGGCTTCCGTCGTTTACACAAAGCAGCTGCTGCTCCAGAGCAAAGGAGAATACTTGCCTTCCACGACTGGCTGTCTTCTGACTTCCCCATAGTGGGTGGTGAGCGTTGAAATCTCCGGTGATGATCCATGGTCCAGGTGTGGCTGTTAACAGTGCACGTAGTCTTTCAGGTTCAAAACGGTTCGAAGGTGATATATATGCGCCTACGAGCGTGAAATTGAAGTCTCTACGTTTAACTGTCAAGCAGACATACTGGTTGTAATCGTGAGGTGCTACACGGTGCTCGATATAGGTAAGGTCGCATCTGATATATACAATGACTTTACTCTGTTCGTTGCAGGTAGCGGACTTGAAGGCTTCGTACCTGGATAGTCGTATTGCATTGTGTAGCCTTGGCTCACAGATAACAATAATTGGAAACTGGTTTTTGAACACAAATTGTCGTATATCAGAAATGCGGGGCTTGAGGCCTCGGGCATTCCACTGAAATATCGAAGCTCCTTCGACCTCTTTACGAAAGGCTTGCAGAGGCGGAGCCATGGTGCCTTTCCAGACTTGATAGCACCGGCTTCAGCGCATCCACTAACTGAAGTGCACTCTTTGCAGCCGGACTGTCAATGCTAGTGAGGAGCATACGAATGGTGTTCATAAGGGCCTTTACCATGGCTACGATTTCTTTGTCGCGACTATCACCGCATTCTCGCTCCGAAGTTATTGTAGACGAGCGATGCGGTGGCTCAGACGGTGGGTCTATCGTTGGCAGCGCTGGCCATGCTTCAGGCGAGCCCGTGATGCTCTTGTCTTGCTTGGAGGATTTGTTGTCGGCGTGTCTGGACGCTTGAGGTGGTATGCCGGTGGTCGTTTGGTGAGGTTCAATCCTTGCTTCAGCACTGGGTCTCCTCAGGGGCCTCCGGCGACGAGACCGCCGGCGTCGTACTTGGGCAGCGGCCTCCCTGTGAGTTGAGCCATCCCGGACCATTTGCCTCAACACTTGCATTTCCTTTTTCATGATTGGGCAATCTTTCGACGATGCTTCGTGAGGGCCATGACAGTTTCGACATTTTCGAAGTTCTGCCTGGCAAGTATCTGCGCTATGTGATTCTGAGCATAGCGAGCACACAGCCAGGTTTGTACAAACAGCACTGACATGTCCCAATCTACAACATTTCCTGCATTGAAGGGGCTTCGGTACGAAGGGTCGCACTGTGTGTCGAAAATGGCCCACCTTGACTTACGATGGAAGGCTGTCACCCTTGAACACGAGCTTCACGCAGCGTGATTTGCCAAGGCGACGAGCTTGCAGTATAGTAGGTTCTGCAGACACCGGTTTGATGAGAGCAGCAAAGTCACTTTCGCTGATGGAAATGTCGACGTCGTAAATGACGCCTGCCTAGAGTCGCGGCCATCAGGTATATATGAGCGAACATTGATGTTATCCAACATCTTGACGTTACTCAGCACTTCCAATGTGCTTCGTTGAGTGACGTCTACGGCGAGGATATTCTTACGGCCATTGATCCGCACGTCCACGATCTCTCCCTGGGCGAGTTCCTCAAGAAACCTAGACGTGACTTGACGACTGAGCCGGTTGATACTATGAGCCGCATCGACCGGCACAAACAGAATTGTGTATATCGTGGGCTCTCGCGTCGTCGTCACATTCTTACTTGTTGTTGGAGACGGCATCACTAGCCTTCTTTTTCGCTGCCGCCTTGTCACAGGCACGAAGTCACCTTCGTCGGAGC
This sequence comes from Rhipicephalus annulatus, assembly GCA_013436015.1. Lineage (NCBI taxonomy): Eukaryota > Metazoa > Arthropoda > Arachnida > Ixodida > Ixodidae > Rhipicephalus > Rhipicephalus annulatus. The sequence continues at coordinate 754,462 of WOVY01010157.1, read as the reverse complement.
TCTCGTCGCTGGCCGTAGAGTAAACCAGCGTGTCTTCGCTGTCGGCATCACTCGGGTGGCCCGTACGCTTTCTCGTGGTAGCTGCGGACGACGTCGATGCTTGCGGTAGATGCCCAGGCGAATCCACGTCCATCGCCGCAGTCACTGGAACGGTGTCTTCCACAGAGTCGCAGAAAAACTTTGAAAAATTACAGATAGTTACAGCAGTGTTCTACGCCAGAATCACTTCGTCGTCGTCCTCTCCGCTACCCCGGGGTGTATGTGAAGCTAGCGAAATGGCAGCGAGCGCGCAATGAAGGGCCCAATATACTCCAATGTAGCATTGACGCGTACGCACGCTAGGCACAGCGACGTTACGTTAGCACAACGTGAGCACTCTATCTGACGCCAGGCGCGACCAGCGTTCATCGGTGCAGCCTGACGGCAACCAGCGCGAAATGCGACATGCTGCATTTTGCACCGATGCGTTACCCAGAAATTATTGAGTCTCTCTCTTTTCGTCACAGAGGGACGCCAGACCCGCTGAATCGCACATGCGTCAAAGCAACGCAGCGCACCGCGCGCCTGCGAATATATTGCAACACCGGCTCCTTGCATGGCAACGCCAGTGTTACACCACGTAAGGAACGCCGGTGAGCACGCGCACCGCGTCACGACGAAATGTATTGGCGCCTAGACTGTGGCATGTAGTAGTGTTCTCACATGACATGCATCTCATGATTATTATGTTTGCACCAGTCACATACCTTCGTCATCCATTGGCGTCACGTAATACCGAATTAGGCATATGTGAAGCTAGCAAAACTGCCACGAGCGCATCATCAGTGTGACATGTCGTCATGTTGTTACATAACACGCATGTCGTGATTATCGTGTTTGGGTGTGTCATTTACCTATGTCGTCTGTTCGCGTCCCGTAATACGGAGTTTGGTACATGTGAAGCCCACGAAACGGCCGCGAGCGCATCATTTGATCGTAGCATGTAGTCATGTTGCTACATGACACGCATCTCATGTTTATCAGGTTTGCGCCAATATCATACCTTGGTCATCCATTCACGTCCAGTAATACCGAATTTTGTATAAGTGAAGCTAGCGAAACAGCCGCCAGCCCATCATGACCATAGCATGTAGTTATGTTGTCACATGACACGCGTGTCAGGATTTTCATGCTAGGGTCAGTCCCTTGTGTTCGCCATGCAATCATGCAATACCATACGCGTTTTGCAACATGCCATGCGAACGAAACCATCACAAGAGCTGCAGGACCATGAAATACAAATCATGACATTCATGACATACATGTGATGATTTTCATGTTTTGACTAGTCAAATATATTCTTCATATTGTTACACAAGGCAAGGTAACTTAATGGAGGTTTTTAATGGGTGCTGAGTCGGCGATCACCGTATGATGATGATGATCTCCACCGCCATGGCTCGTACCTACTCAGGAGGATCGCAGTGGAGGCAACGTCGTCTTCCTCCTGTGCCCACGCTTCCCTTGTTTTTCCTGGTTGAGATACTTTGTATCATTCCTCCTCTCTCAGACGAAGCCCTCTGGGCGAGTCATTCTTGCATCCTTCGTGTAAACGGCTTCAGGCGGGCAACATGCGTCACCTCTGTCTTGCATGAACGTCGGCCACTAGTGGTGACGCGTGCAATTTCATAGTTGACCTCGCTGACACGACGGAGTATCACAAAAGGACCGGCATAATGTGCCAGTAGCTTTTGGCTCAAGCCACGTCTGCGTATTGGGGTCCACACCCACACTAGATCACCGGGGGCATAGTTTACATGCCTGTGTTGACTATCGTAGCGAGTTTTGGAGGACTCTTGCGCTGCCAGTGTACGTAAGCAGGCAAGTCGACGGGTCTCTTCCGCACGACACAAGGTATCCGCAATTGTTAAATCGTCATGGATGACAAAAGGAAAGATAGTGTCCAGCGTATGTCGAGGTGAGCGAGCGTAGAGCAGTTAGAAAGGACTGTAGCCTGTCGTTTCGTGTTTCGACGTGTTGAAGGCGTACGTGACGAATGACAATATTTCATCCCAGTTTTTGTGGTCAGAGGCGACGTAAATTGACATGTTGATCAGCGTTCGGTTTGTGCGCTCGGTGAGACCGTTAGTTTGCGGATGATACACAGTTGAGTGTCGGAACTTGGAGGCACACAAACGAAGTAATGATTCGACAATATCAGCGGTAAATTGTCATCCACGGTCACTTATTATCACGCGAGGAGGTCCATGTCGGAGGATGATTGAATGCAACAGGAACTCCGAAACCTGGACTGCCGTGGCGAAGCATAAGGCAGCCGTCTCGCAGTACCGCGTCAGGTAGGCGGCGCATACAATTATCCACCGGTTACCTTTTGAGGAGCGTGGAAATGGTCCCATCAGGTCAATGCCAACCTTTTCAAAAGGGGAACCGGGAGGCTTTACCGGTTGCAGGTGACCAACTGGACCCGAGGAGGGCCACTTGTGGCTCTGGCACTGCGTACAGCTGGCCACGTAGTTCTGAATTTTTTTTGCTCATTTTCGGCCAATAGAACCGCTCTTTCGTGGGACTAAGTGTTCGTGCGTTGCCTAGATGGCCAGAGGTGGGGTCATCATGCGTGAGACGCAGAACAGACGTTTTGAGGGACGCAGGAACAACCAGCAGAAAGAGGGCGCCCGTCGTGGACAAGTTTCTCTGGTAAAGAAGACCATTTCGGACGCAGAATCGGCCTTCACCTAATGAATTTCTCGCTCCAGGGAAGAGAGCTTTTAAGCTTGGGTCATTACGCTGCTCAGAGGCGAAAGTCACGGCATCGGGAAAGCCAGACGACAGAGAAGCGATAAGGTGGTCAAAGTTATCGGCTTCACAATCTGTCGATGGTAGCGGCATTCTGGAGAGGCAATCCGCATCAGCGTGTAGACGGCCAGTCTTGTATGAGATGGTGAAGACATGTTCTTGCAAACGAATGGCCCATCTTGCGAGGCGGCCGGATGGGTCACGAAGGTTGATCAGCCAACACAGGGAATGGTGATCTGTGACGATAGTGAACGGGCGACCATAGATGTATGAGCGAAACCATTGCACGGCAAAGACTACCGCTAGGCATTCCTGTTCGGTCACTGTGTAGTTTCGTTCAGGCTTGCTTAAAGAGCGACTTGCATACGCCACAACGTGTTCCCTCTTGCCAGAACGCTGAACGAGAACGGCACCGATACCGATGCCACTTGCGTCTGTGTGAATTTCCGTGGGCGACGAAGGATTGAAGTGCCGAAGTATTGGCTGCGAAGTTAACAAACGCTTCAGCTTGTGAAAAGCGGCATCACACTCGGAGGTCCACTGAAACTGGCTGTTCTTGCGTTGAAGGCTCGTCAGGGGGTGAACGACATCCGCATACTTGGGTACGAACCGGCGGAAATACGAGCAGAGCCCGATGAAGCTACGCAGTTGTTTCACAGATTTAGGACGCTCGAACGGTTCAACGGCCGCTGTCTTTTGTAGGTCAGGTCTAATGCCATCTTTGTCGACGAGATGTCCTAACACCAATGTCTGTCGCTCACCAAAGTGGCACTTTTTTGAATTCAATACAAGGCCAGCTTTTTCAATGCAGCTGAGCACGAGGTCTAGGCGAGTGTTGTGCTCCTCAAACGTACGTCCAAAAATTACGACATCGTCAAGGTAACACATACATATATGCCATTTTAAACCATGCAATATAGAGTCCATAAATCTTTCGAATGTCGCAGGAGCATTACATAATCCAAATAGCATAACGTCGAACTCGTAAAGTCCGTCGGTCGTAACGAATGCTGTCTTTTCTTTGTCAGCTGCGCGCATCGGAATTTGCCAGTAACCTGATCTCAGGTCGACAGATAAAAAGTAGGACGCGGAATGCAGGCAGTCTAGAGCGTCATCGATGCGTGGCAGTGAATAGAAGTCTTTCTTGGTAACAGAATTCAGTCGGCGGTAGTCAACGCAAAATCTCCACGTACCATCCTTCTTCCTCACTAGAATGACGGGAGCAGCCCATGGACTTGCCGATTCCAGTATTATTCCCTTTTTCAGCATCTCTTGGACTTGCTCGTTGATGATCTTGCGCTCCGATGGTGCCACTCGGTAAGGTTTCTGCCTAATGGGATGCGCCGACTCGGTGTAGATCTGATGACGTATCCGGGACGCTGGGATTAAGGGCCTTTGGCTGTATTTAGAAACATCGAACACTTTCGAGTACTTAGACAGAACGTCGAGCACTCTATGACGTTCGTTTTGGTCAAGTGACTTGCTGACCATTTGTAGCAATTGGGACTCTTCTGAACCTTCTAAGCCTAGATGTTCATTTTGGCTTGTAGCATCAAGAAGCGCAACCAGCGTCGTACATGATTCGGGTGTAAATACTGCAAGTTTCATGCCACCCGGCAGAATTGCAGGCTCCATGGAACTGTTCATTGTCCACACACCAGCCCGTCCATCAACGACTGGCACTATACAATGGGGAACGAGAATGTTCTTTTTCAGGCATGCCAAGGGAATCGGTTCGAGCGTGGCGTCAAACGTGCCGCAGTTGTTGCTCGGACATGTCACGGGAACACACACAGCAGAAAATGCAGGAACGACTGTGTCCTCAGAGACGAAAAAGATGCATTTCTCCGGACGAGAATTTTCCAAGAGCGCCGTTGGGAAAGTACCATGTATAGAGAAATGCCCACTTCTGCAGTCTACAGTTGCCCCACACTCACACAAGAAGTCAATACCCAAGATAACGTCATGTGTAGACCACGGAATAACCGCAAACTCTGTGCAAAACACCTTGCCACTTAGCGAGACGTCCACAGTACAATATCCCACCGGACACAACACGTCACCACTTACACCACGAAATGTCACCCCACGGTTCAGGCAAAACATCACTTTTGGTCCTAGCAGGTTCTTGAAATTTACACTCATCACCGAGACTGTCGCACCTGTATCCACAAGTGCCATAGTAGCCACTCCATCGACAACTACACGAACTTTGTTCTTCAACATAAACGCTGACGGGGGTATATCTGTAGATAGCACCTGTGATCTTGCGGCTTCACCCCCACTGGCCACACCGACTAGTTTTCCGGCGGCGGTGTACGTGCGCGTCGCCGTGGCGACGGCGATCGTGGAGCACGGGGAGCTGATGGTGGTGTCAAACTTCGATCAGAGGCCGGCGAGGGGTATCGTGACCCGGTAGGTGCGCGTGGTTTCCATGACGTGGAGTGCGGATGGTCGAAATGTTGGTGAGACATGTGCCAAGACTGTCGCTGATATGGGCGGTGGTGACAAAAACGTGCGATGTGACCTGGGACACCACAGTTGTAGCATACCGGACTTGGTCGTGGGGCACGTTGTTGCTCAGAGTAACGACTCCTCTCGGAAGGCATGGGATAGTGGTACCGTCCTTCGGGGGCCCTGTAGGGAGGCGATGTTGGGTAAACAGGTGGGCGAAAACTTCGTTCGTAGTTGGGAGGTGGTTGACGTGGTAATCCAGCCTGCTGTGTGCCTTGATATTTATAAGCGTCTGCTGCGTTTATCGATGGTTGCCATGGTGGACGAGAAACAGGAGTCCGCACACGTTCTGGTTCGTTTACGTACACATCCTGAAAATCACTGGGGCGATGATAGGCCTGCTGACATCGAAGCAGCTCTTTTCTGACGATCTGCCGTATGGTCAAAGCTAGGTCGTTAGGCGGCACTGTTTCAACACTAGCCACAGTGGGGACGTTGGACAGGCGGCCGAATTTCGGAGAAATTCATCGCATCTTGAGGGACTCAAAGGTACGACAGTCCTTCATCACGTCAGACACGGAGTTCAAGCAGTCTTTCCCAATTAAGAAATTGTACACGTCTTCGGCTATACCCTTGAGAACGTGTCCAACTTTGTCTTCTTCAGACATCCTCCCATTCACGATCTTGCACAGCTTCAATATTTCTTCAATGTATGTCGTGCATGTTTCTCCTGGAAGCTGTGCCCTCTGAGACAATGTCTGCTCCGCGCGTTTCTTCTTCGCATCCGAATCACCGAAACACTTCTGCACTTCTTCAACAAAACGTTCCCAAGTCGTGAACATGTCCTCGTGGTTCTCGTACCACATGAGGGCGGTGTCAGTTAACGAGAATACGACATGATTGAGCTGTTCCTTCGAGTCCCAGCCATTGCTTCTGCTCACCCGCTTGTAGTTCTTGAGCCACACGTCGACGTCTTCTCCTGAGGTTCCGCCGAAGTTTGGCGGCACTCTGTAGCACGGCACGGAACCCATCGGAGTTGGCCTCGAAGCGTTGGATGGCTGCTCTTGGGCCATTACGATCGGCGAAGGTGGAAGTCCGGCGAGGCGGCGGCTGCGACGAAGTCCTGGGAGTGATGCTCCCGTCTTTGGGTTCGTCCTACCCAGCACCTCCACCAAATTGTTACACAAGGCAAGGTAACTTAATGGGTGTTTTTAATGGGCGCTGAGTCCGCGATCACCGTATGATGATGATGATCTCCACCGCCATGGCTCGTACCCACTCAGAGGGATCGCAGTGGAGGCAACGTCGTCTTCCTTCTGTGCCCACGCTTCCCTTGTTTTTCCTGGTTGTGATACTTTGTATCAATATATACAGTTATGTTATGCAATACCAAGTTTGAATTTGATACCCTTATGGAAACGGCCAGGAGAGCTAAAGGTCATAGGCGGCTAGATAGATAGATAGATAGATAGATAGATAGATAGATAGATAGATAGATAGATAGATAGATAGATAGATACGCTCGAAGCCGCCAAAGTTCGCTAAGAAATGCATCGTATTTAAAACGTACATACAAAGTACACTAGAACAAACCACCACAATCACGATTTGAATGCTCACTCTAAGCCGCAAAGGGCGAAAATGGGTCTGTGGTTCGTACTTTTTGGGGGTAACGGCATTGCCACAACCAGTATTGCCGAAAAGATCAACGATTGGTCTTTTCGGGAGTAACTGCCAGGGGATGACACGTTTAGTCCTCAGTAGTTTACAGGGACAAAATGTCAACATGTAAAACTTAACCATTTATGGGTGGAAGTGACTGCGTAGGGACAAACAATTGGTCCCATCAGTTGCTGCTTTTCAAAAAAAGAGAAAAAATATCTTACAATGATTCGTTGAATTTGCGCAAACTTGGCACTTGCCAAATGCATTTGACGACGTATACTATCAATACCCAAGATGTATATTTAGAAATGAACTACTGAAGAATGCACGACAACTACACAGGCCTTGAACACGTGACCATCGGATCAGCAGACGCGGACGCTAACCAATATACAACACTGCAGTTTTTTTTTCTTTTACGCTTGAAATCATCACCAGTTTGTGGTGTAGCGAAACTTGCCAAGGCATATGTCGGCACCATCTGGACGCTGCACGTTCTGTCATGTTGTCCGAACTATTATATTTCTTACATTAGACTTAATCCTTTAGTGTTTGGCAAGCAACCATGTGGTGATCGCATTCGGGAAGATGTAAAACGGGTTGAATATGTATTTCTGCGCGCGTGGTTCGAGCGTATTTGTGTGCTTAATTAGCGTATGTATACATATATTTTTCCATGTATGTTCCCGTCACTGTGTCAAGCGTGGTCGGTAATGTCATTCAGCGAAAATGCCTGTAAATGAGAAAGAAAAAATTAACATGTTTTATGAAAGAGCCAAGTTTATCAGTGGCTCGTGTCAACTCTGCACCATCGTGCGCTCACATAAATTGAGCATCTTTTATGAGTACAAAACAAATATTAGCTTTACTGCACTCTAGGAGAGAGAATTAAAGATACAGTGTTTTGCTGAATTGTATGCTGTCCAGCCGACTTCAGGACGTGCACTCGCACCATCGACAGCTGCTGACAACCTTGTTCTTATAGCTGCAAGATGTTGACTTTCCTCAAAAGGCAAAACGCTTTTGTAGGAAGACGAGGAACATTTGGTCTCCTACATATTTTATTTGTCCTTGCTCTGGCATGGTCGTCCGCAGATGCTGTCGTTATTGCTGGCATCTTCTTCTCCCCTGCTGGCTTGAACACACGCAGCAGCTGCGGCACAACTTCTGTGGCACAACGGCTTGCCACCGAGCGCCCCTCTAGCAAAGTAACCAGTGCGCGAAGGAGCGGCCCCTATGAGCAGGTGGCAGGTTCTGCCATTGCGAAGCGTGTTCGTCTGGTTTTCACGAATGTCTTGTAGTCCTCGAGGACGGCGTCAGTTTCATAGCAATCCAGCTTTAAACGGTTATTAGAGACACTTTATTCGCCACCAATGAGCAGCAGAAGGAAATGCTTTAGGTAACGCTTTACAATCTTAAAGGGTCCGTCGTAAGAAGGTTGCACTAGTGGTCTGATTGTGTCATACCGTACGAAGGCGTCGGTGCAGTTGCGGAGCGCACGACTGACGAAACTTGTGGGCGTGCGGGTTGACGTGCAGGAGTAGGTGACACATCTCTCATGGCATTCCTGAGGTGAGTGGCATAATTAGCTACGTCCAATAGTGATACCGGTGGCGTGTCGAAAAACTGTCCAGGACGCCTTAGAGTAGTGCCAAATAGGAGCTCAGCTAAAGAAGAGGACACGTTCATACGTATCGTGCTGCACAGGGCGAGGAAAACAAATAGTAGTCACTCTGACCAGGGTATCAATGATTGGGATGCCATTAGCGAAGCTTTCAGTTGGCGGTGAAATTGCTCAACCATGCCATTCGACACCAGGTGGTAGGCCGTCGTCTTGATGTGGTTGACACCCAGCATTCAGGACAAGGTGCCGAAGAGCATGGAGTCAAATTGATGTTCACGATCCGTTGTGATGGTCTTGAGAGCTCCGTAGTGGCTTATCCACATGGTGATGAATACGCGGGTGACTGACTCTGCTGTGATGACAGTGAGGGGTGCTGCCTCAGGCCACCACGTGAACCGGTATACGCAGGTTAGCATATACCGGCTGTTTTGTGATGGGGGCAAAGAACCTATGAGGTCCAGACGCACGTGACTGAACCGCGATTCAGAAAGTGTGAAGGTACCCAGGGGGCTGATCGTGTTGCGCTCGATTTTGGTTAGCTGGCACTTGAGGCGAGCACGTGTCCTGCGTTGGAGGTTGATGCTCCTTCGAGGCCATAGATAACGCATTGTGATGAAGTGCTGAGTCGCTCGTATACAGTGGTGCGAAAAGGAATGCAAGGTGTCGAAGGTTCTACGGCAAAATGGTGCAGGAACGTAAGGGCGAGGACAACCGGTAGAGAGGTCACAAACGAGGGAATTCTCACAGTCTGGAAGTTTGACATCTTCGAACTTCAGAAAATTCTGTTGGAGTCACAACACCTGAAGCTTGCTGTCACCCTGTTGTGCAGTAGCCATAGCTGCAAAATCGACTGGTGGGCGCTCATTCTCAGTTGCGTTGACTTTTATTTAAAAAACGCGTCAGAAACGAGGTTGTCGTAGCCACTGATGTGCCGGATATCACTCGTGAACTCGGGTATGTAGGCAAGCTGGCGAATCTCACGTCGGGTGAGGGAAGATTTGGTAGCGCTCAATTGACACATAAGTGGTTTGTGATCGGTGACGATATGAAAGTGCCTACCTTCTAGGAAGTGTCGAAAGTGTTTGGCAGTCAAATAGGCCACGAGCAATACGCGACCGAATGTGCTCCTATGACGCTCGGTCTGTGACAGCTTCTTCGAGAAGACAGCGACCAGCTGCCAAACTCCGTCGACCAACTGCTGCAAGACTGCTCCTATGTCGACGTCCAAAGCGTCCACTGTGAATGACGGGATAGTGTCACTCTTTGGTTGCGCGAGGAGCGTTGCGTTAGCCAGAGCTTTCTTGATGGAACTGAAAGCTGTTTCTGCTTCGCCCGTCCAGAAGATGAAAGCGTTGGGCTTCATTTGACCGGATAAAAGTGCATTGAGTGGTTGCAAGGTGGCAGCGCAGCGGGGTATGAACCGCCGGTAATAGTTTGCAAGCCCAAAGAATTCCCGTAGTTTCTTCGTATCTGTTGGTCGAGAAAACTGCAATATAGCTTCAATAAGGGCGGCCAGTGGAGAGATCCCACGCGAATCTACGTGATGGCCGAGAGACTTCAGTTAGGAAACACTGAACTCGCTCTTTGGTCCGTTGACGACTAGTCTATATTTGCGAAGTCATGTGAAAACCTGATGCAAGTGAAGTTCATGATCTTCTGCAGTGGTGCTAAAGGTTAGAATGTTGCCAATGTACGCGAAGCATAAGGTCAAACCACGAACTACCTGGTTCACAAACTGTTTAGAGGTTTGTGCAGCGTTTCGTAGACCGAAGGGCATATGCATGTATTCAACATGCGAAATGGTGTTATTGTGGCAGTCTGCGGTGCGTCGGAAGGCTCGACAGGTATTTGGTGGTATGCCTTTACTAAGTCAATTTTGCTAAATACGGTGTAACCATGCAGCAATGCCGTGAAGTCCTCGATGTGCGGTATCGGATAGCAGTCCAGTACTGTCGCTTTTTTGAGGGCGGGGTTGTCACCGCATGGTCTCCAGTCACCTGAGGGCTGGGGAACCATGTGTAGCGGTGACGACAAGCACCGGAAGAGGGGCGGACGTATCCGAGTTTAAGCATGTGCTCGCCTTCTCGGCATGCAATCTTGTAGCGGTCTTGTAATCTTGTAACGTCCGAAAGCCGGCGCTCCTACTGTCAATATGTGATGAGTGTCATTGTGGCGTATCAGATATTCAAGAAATGGAGGGCGAAGGAGGTCGGAAAATTCTTGCAGAAGCGTAGACCACGACGGAAGACTTTGGCATGAGCTTGCACGAGACGCAAGAATGGCAAATTTGATGTCACGCTGTCAACTGTGAGGACGGTCTCAGAATCCACAAGACGGCTATGTCGTGGGTCTACCATAAGAATAAAATGCCGAAAAAGTTCGCACCTTTGATGGGGACACGCACGTCGGCGATCAGGAAGATCCACCAAAACGTGCGTCTTAGGCCAATCTCAAGGATTACAGACCTCTGTCCGTAGGTGCGTATGGTCGACCCATTGACCGCGGTGACAGGCGGCGAGGTCGGGCGTCGTCGGCTGTCCTCCAACGTAGGAGGAACAACACACACTTCGACACCTGTGCCAATGAGTTTGAAGGCTTCGGTGACGCAGTCCGTGACGTGGAATGGCCGGCTGTATGTCGGGCCTGAAACACTGGCCGCCGTCAGTGCGTGGCCGGTGCGTTTCCCGCAAAATGGCGTGGCTGTTTGCACTGACGAGCTCGAGCTCCGTAGCGGTGGTGGTATCAGCAGGCGCTTAAGGGCAGACTTGGCGATCTTTTGCGCTTTCGCCGCTTTGGCGCCTTGTCGCAACGCGTTGCGGCGGTGGTCTACCTTGAGCGCGCTAGGTTTAGTGGCGAACTGATCCAACTCGAGGTTGAGCTTCTCGTTAGCTTGAAAAAGGCGGTCCAAGCGGTCGTAGCGGACCGGTGCAGAGAGGGTAGATTCACAGGGTCTCTCGATCGCAGATATAGACGGCGCAACGATATCCATAATCTTGTCGGCCATCCACGCTAGAGAGTCGAAGGTTTCTGTAGACAATACACTCAAATTATTCCGCACTTGCTGTGGCAGTCGTAAGAGGAGTTTGCATACGATGGATGCGTCCAATGCAGCAGAGTGGTACCCAATCAGGTGTCGCATGCGACGCAGAAGCTTCGTAGGCATTCGGTCACTGAGAACTTTGCAGGTGAGTTACTGCTGCAGCCTACGCTGTTCCGACTCAGTTGTCCGCGTATGAGCTCTTCTTTACGGGTGTCGTAGGCATTGTCAAGAGGGGGATAATGCAGAATGTCTCTTACGATGTCGATGAAAGCAGGTGGTAAAGCGCCGATGAGGTAATCGTACATCAATCTCTGTTTGCGACGTTACGCGGTGTCGTCGGAAAACTTGCTCGACGCTGAAAAACCGGCGTTCAGAGTCCGCCTGCCAAATCTCCGGGAGCCTGAGAGTAGCGACGACAGGGTCAGGTACCTTGGGATTTGACGTAGCGTGTGTGTGGTGTCCATGTTCAGCCGAAATGAACGGGACTGAAGAAGCAGAGTTGGCTGTGACACTCAGTGCGTTGTAGGAAGACGTGTGGCGTTTGGTTTTCTTCATATTTTATTTATTCTTGCTCTGGCATGGACGTCAGCAGACGCTGCTGTTCTTGCTCACGTCTTCTTCTCCCTTGCTAGCTCGAACACGCGGAGCCGCGGCGCCACAACTTCGTCTTCTTCGAGACTGTGATTGCTTGCCAGAATTTCACTCATCGATTTCCTACTAAGAGTAATTGCAGAATATTGATTATTTCCGACATAACTGTTCGGCATTTCTAGTTACGGCCGATTGCGCGAAAACTATAAAGGCAAACTGCTCTTTCACAAAACTCGTCATAATTCAGTCGAATGTTTAAGATGTTCAGGAAGCTCCTTTTCGAATGTGATGCTCCAACCTTTCACTGCGACACGCTTGTGTACCAACCTATTAACAATGAATCTTGCGCTTCAATTTAGAGACATAAAATAAACATACCTAGCAGCGTTAAAAATGAGCGACATCACCGACCTGGTCCCCGACTACCTGTGTTATCGGTGCCAAGCCAAGCTTGACATGCAATGTTAACAGCTAACCTCCCTAAAATAGTTGGTGACCTTGCATTTTGTAGATTTTAAGTGAATTCTTTTAAAAAACCACAAAAATCTCTGCTGAACAATGCATATTTGTGTTGCACTGAAAGCAAAATCATTTTGGAACAGCTGTTTTTGCTACAACCAAATGTTCAGCCCTCATCCAGGCTACAATATTTCGATGGCCCTATTCTCACGCCTCTAATTCTAAAGCAGACGGGGCAGCTCTCGCAATGTAGCACAAGCTCATCATTCATAACGGATTTTGTTCGCGAATAACGTGAGTGTTGAAAAAGTGGTGATTGTTACAAAATAACAGCACACAGGTAAAATCCCGCTGAGTGATGGCAGCCTTGTTTACAAACACCTCTCAGGCAATATCCCAGTCGGTGCGTAGCATTTCGTTAGCGCAATCATGTAAAATTGAGTATCAATAACAATATATTAACGCCGGTCAACTCTTGCCACTTCTTGGGAGTCGTTTTTAGGTTTGGCCTCAGGTGGTCTGAGCACATAAATTATGTTCGTGCTAAGCTATCTAGATCTCTTGATTGATTGATATGTGGGGTTTAACGTCCCAAAACCACTATATGATTATGAGAGACGCCGTAGTGGAGGGCTCCGGAAATTTAGGCCACCTGGGGTTCTTTAACGTGCACCCAAATCTGAGCACACGGGCCTACAACATTTCCGCCTCCATCGGAAATGCAGCCGCCACAGCCGGGATTCGAACCCGCGCCCTGTATCTAGATCTCTTGCTATGTTATACTGGCTAAAATATTTATTGCTGTTTCGTGCTAAAAAACAATTGTACTTCGCTTTTATTCATTCCCACTTTACATATTGTCACCTAGTCTGGGGTACGTGCAACAATACGGATGCTGAACGTGTTTCTTCTATACAAAAAAGGAGCCAGAAGTGATTTCTTACCATCCTCCCCCATCAACTGACTCTCTGTATAAAAGTCTGAAGGTACCACCTTTCTCAGAGTTATATCAGCTTTCTTTGGCAGCAATGATTTTTCGCGAATTCGAACGTGATTGCACCTTGTTCTCAAGCAAATATCTAAACAGCCATGTGGCATATGACCTTCGCACTATTTCATTCACGGGATCAAGACCAAGAAATAAATATGGTACAAAAACTATAGATTATCAGGTTATTTCATTGCTCAATGCATACCCATCCCTAGTCGAATTGGCTAATGAGATCTCAAGTATGTCTCGTTTTAAAAAACAAGTAAAGCTACTTTTCCTGCCTCCTTGAAACTACAAATATTTTGCTTTGAACATGAAAGTATGGAATTTTGTATATTCATGTAACTTTATAAAACCGTTCAACCTGAACAATGTAAACTTTGTATAATTTTTGTCCTAATGTGTTTTTACTGTTCGTTTTTTGTTTATACAAGTTGTGGAATGAGCATTGTGCTTCTTTTTTCTGATTTCGCTCCTGGCTGTCCGACGGGTAAGTCCGGGGTGAAGGCCTCGTCAGGAGACATACGAGTCTCCTTTTGCCTTGCCTCGTGGACATATTTCATGTCATGTAACTATGTCCGAAATAAACCAAAACATTCAAACATTTATTCATTCCAGTAGCGACTTGCGTTTACTACAGCGCAAATACGATTCAGTGCATCACAAGAAACAGCATTCGCAATCGCGTAAGACTGACACAACCGCAAGACCGCTACACCAGCGAGGGTTAGCTTAACGACATCACGCCACGCATTGACACAGCTGCAGCATGAGCATTTTTTTTTCGAGGAGGAGGGGGGCCTTACAAGCTTGCTTTTTTGGCTATATAAACAATATTACGTTGCTCTTGACGCAGTCGGCATAGTTGTCATCAATATTTACGCTAAATAAAACTCTTAACACCTGATTTATTGGGAGAACTATTTGCTCACACACATACTGACCCTTTCTTCGAGACGGCCACTGCGCCGGAAAGTTCCATGAAAGTAAACGATGCTCCGTGTGGCCTAACCGTTCCTTTCTTTGTTTTTTTGCACACAGCACCCTCGTCTTGCAGTTAATCCCTGCATGAACTGACTGTTCGCTGCGGGGATGAAATGCAGCACTTACTCCCATTTCGATCCCGTTCCGCTCCTTTGCGGCTTAGAGTGTTGGGGACCCGAACGCGAGCGACGGCGAGACGACTGTGAGGCCAAGCCATGAGTTATAGGAAATAAACGCTGCCTGTGTAGGCGGTTTTATATAGCAGCGGTGGCTGGTTTCATATAGCAGCGGTGGCTCCTTATTTGTCTTTGTGCAGTCCTAGTCAACATACTAGTTACATTGGGACGCACGTTATCTGCGATACGAAGCGTTGTTTCTTTCGTTGCCGTATCATACGCATTGATTGATGATTGATATGTGGGGTTTAACGTCCCAAAATCACTATATGATTATGAGAGACGCCGTAGTGAAGGGCTCCGGAAATCTAGACCACCTGGGGTTCTTTAACGTGCACCCAAATCTGAGCACACGGGCCTACAACATTTCCGCCTCCATCGGAAATGCAGCCGCCGCAGCCGGGATTCGAACCCGCGCCCTGCGGGTCAGCAGCCGAGTACCTTAGCCACTAGACCACCGCGGCGGGGCGCCGTATCATACGCAAACGTTATGTATTCAAAAATGTCGTGCTAGATTTTGTGCTGCAAGCCTGTGGCGTAGTATAGTTACTGGGTGATGTCTGTTAAGTGCGGCGGCACCGTGGTGTCAAGTACAACGTGCTCGAAGGCAATGGCAGCGGCGCTTCTCGATTGAGCCGCGGAGAGACGATGATGACGTCGGCGCGAAACGTCAGGCATGAAACTGCTGCCCGCCAAAAGGAAGAAAAACTTAGCACGAAAGGTTCCGCGGCCAAGACACGAGGGAGAAGAGGAAAAGCAAACTCGAAAAGGAGTCCAGTGCAGAACGAGATTGAGCCGGCTGGAGGGAAGATCCTTGGTGTAGCGCAACTGCGCTGTCGGGTACCAGACCCGAATGCGTGAAGTCGGGAGGCCACGATGCACCAGCAGCTTACGGTGTACTCGGAGGTACGCAGCCTTTCAGAGTTACGGCCGTGACTGTTCAAGGCCACTTCCCAGTTGTCCGGACTCCAACTCCACGCACTAGCAGCTTACGGCGTACTCGGAGGTAAGCAGCCTTTCAGAGTTCCGGCCGTGGCTGTTCAAGGCCACTTCCCAGGTGCCCGGACTTCGACTCCAGTCCCGAACCACCCGTGGAGGACGGAACCTTCCGTGTGGTTATCACTTCCCCGAACGTGCCAGTGTCGGTAAGCAGCCGCAGTTCTTGCGAGGGCAAGGGCTACCTCGTCTTCCACCAAGTGTCGATGCGTTGGTCAGCGCGTGACTCCAGCTGCTGAGACATCGCAAGCATCCACCGCCGGAACCTGCCAAGCCACCGCCACCCTCAAAACCACCGGTGGCTGTTGATTTGCACAAGCATTATAGCTAGACAAATTATAGGACATTTTTTTAGTTTTTCAGCTTAGACTCGGTGTGTACATAGCAACTTTCTTTTGTCTTCTTTATTTGTGCTTAAAGGTTCTATTTTTTTGTCTTACTTTAAGTGACTTCGACAATTTTTTGCTCTGATGCTGCCTCTCCAAGCAACAATTTACTCAACCATGAACCTGTATCCCAAACAGGCGTCTGCTACGATAGGACAAAGTCGTTAGGGGTATAGTGGTGGTAGCCATAGGCGTATTAAGAATATGGCAAGCGCCCGACATCTAGTGGCTTTGGCCGAGCGCATGAGGCTCAAAGGCGAAAAGCGGAGAGTGTGGTTCGATGAGCAACAGGTGCGGGCACGAGGTGAGCGAGCTGCAAAACACGAGGCAGGAAAAGAGCGGCGAGAAGTGGAAGAAAGAAGAAAAAGAAATTTGCAGTTGCAGCTGAAAGGAGCCGAATCGCAAAGCAATCATAGCGAGACGAGAACGAGTGACCGTGAACATGGAAGGAGCGCATTTTGCAACGTGAATTTTCACAGCCTAATTCTAGGATCTAACGAAAACTGGGCTGACTTGGATGCATATCTAAAGAAGTTCGAGAAAGTTGCCACCTGGCAAGAGTGGCCGAAAGGAAAATTGGCCACAACCTTAAGTCAATGTTTGAGTGGGGAGGCCTTGAAAGTCTTTCGACGGTTGTCCCCCATAAGATTCACACACTAGACTATGACAAGATGCAGGTAGCTTGCTTCAACGTTTTAGGTTTGTGGTGGAGGGCTACAGGGAGAAGTTCCGCCAGAGCAAGCCCCAAGATGGCGTGACCGGAAAACAATACGCGGCTAGGCTTTCGAGTTTCTTTGGCTAGTGGGTGAAAATGTCAAAGACAAAGAATATTTTGCACTCCGTAATCTAAAACTGTCGTAGCAATTTTCGAACAAATGCCATTAACGGCTAGCGCTGTTTCTTCGTAAAAAAGCACAGCAAGCTTAAAGACATGGCAGAAGCCACCAATGATTTTTTAGAGGCTCAACGAGAGCCTAACTTGCTCCTGTTTCATGATAGAGCGGAGAATTGTAGTATCACGGAGAGAAGCAGAGGCTTATTCGTGAAATAGACTATAGAATGTTTTGTGTGTGACGAAGCTGGTCACAGGGTCTCAGATTGCCGAACCAAGCCTAAACAACCTTACCGTTGATATTGGTATAAGCCCCTGCACAATACTAAGGTCTGCACAAAAAGAGATTACGCTATGAAGAGAACATCTTGTTGGCTTTGTCTTGAAAGGAAACCCACTGAACGTACCGACCCAACATCCAACGAACCACAGGGAAACGTTGCTGGCGCGGTGAAAACTCACCGAAAAGCTGTGACTTGCCAGATGCTGTTTTTGCAGGGCCTAGTGCTTGGCCAGACAGTTTCAGTGCTGCGAGACACGGGAAGCAATACGCTAGTAGTCTGTCGATCTCTGGTGCCAGATGAAGCTCTAACAGGTACTAGTGATGCGTTGTTCCTCGCGGTTGGCAGTATTATTAATGATCCGGAATAAATGTTGAAACTCAACACCATATTTTTCGGGTATTTCAGTGGTCAACTGCATGACAAGACCTTTGCACGATGCCGTTTTTGGTAATATTCCATGAGCAAGGGAAGTTCAAAATTGGGACAAAAAGTGCAAAGAGCAACTTTTGGGAAGTAAGTCGAAACCAGAAAGTTCATGTGAAAGATAAACGAAGAAAGAAGATTCACCAGATTCTGTGGTGGTTGGTGTCAAGGGCCGAGAACGGTTGACATCGTATAAAGCCGACATAAAGACATTCAGTTTGACCAGAGTGGATGTGAGCAAAGCTCAAGAAGAAGCCAGATCTTTAGATTCATGCAGGAGGAAAGTGGGTCAAGTGTTCGGAGGAAGACTGGCAACTATTTCTCTCATTCATGAAAGAAAAGAAAATTCTATACCTTTGCTACCGGGGACCCTCAGTCAAAGTGATCTAAGAATTGGTGCTACCCCCATAACTGCATGCTCAAGTGTTGTCTTTGGTACACGACACATTGATGTCGGGGCATCAGGGTATGAAAAAGACCATCGATCGAGTTTTGGGCACATTCTACTGGCCTGGAATTCAGGAGGCAGTGAAAAGATTTGCGCGCTCTTGCGACATATACCAGCAGAAATATTCTAAAAAGAAGGTTAGAAAGGTCTCCCTCGGGCGCATGTCTTTTATTGACAATCATTTTGAGAAAGTGGTGGTGGACATCCTAGGACCTTTGAAGCCCACACCGCATATGGAGAACCGCTACATACTGACTCTGGTAGACTTCGGTACTCAATTTAGCATGGCATACACACATAGACAATGTGTGCTTCAAAGTGCACCAAAGGCTGTGTTTCTTCAGAATCTTCAAATAATAATGAAAAAACTACATCAGGCTACGCTAAATCTAGCTACAGTCTTCTTAGGCTATTGTAGCTCCACGAAAAAGGTACCTGTGTTCGTGTTTGGAATTCGTTATGTAAATATGTTACCGTCTGTGATGGACACGCGCAACACCTTGGGCTGTGCAATGGCCTTGGAGCAGCACAAGTGATAATAGGTTCTGGCCATTTCCTCGCCGTCTTGAAGGTCTTTGCAGTTGACGTCTATGACGACAGTTGCTTGTGGCGCTAGCGTCATAAGGTCATGATCAACAAGCAACGCAGGTTTACGACAGTTTTAAGCGTCTCAATTTGTTGCACGTCGCGTCGAGAAGCTCACAATGCGCTCGCACAGAGGATCGCACCATATTCTTTAAGGTAGCCAATGCCGAAAAGAACATGGGTAGAACAGTTACAAAACGCGAGGCAGGTGACCGTGAATGTTGGCGCACGAATTTTCACTCTTGCAGTACAGCAAACCAGTGTCATTGCAACGTGTCTACAGTTGTTCGGATGCGCGTTCTATTTCATGGTGTCATCTCTTTCTTGAGATGTGCGGCTAGTTTCCCGCTAATAATCAAACAGTAGGCACCATTGTTCACTACGGCACTGACCTGACACCGTCAATGAGCACTGGTATGTAAAGTGACACTCGCTCACTGTTGAAATCGTTTGAGCATGAAGAAAAATAAGCCAGGAAAGGGAAATACGGACATCAGGAAGAGCCGTAAGCTTCCAACTTCTGTTTATTGCGTGATCCTACAACACTTCAGTGGCTTCTTTCTCTTAACGCTCAAACGGAGTGCTTTCATGATGCACCAACTCACCAAATATTCAGTACTTTTGGTCAATGGGTTCAGATGTAGGTATGAGCGTTTCTCCGGTACTGCACTCACACTCAATAAATGTCTTCAGCTTTGCATTCAAGCGTAGATGGGGAGTCTTTCACACTTTGAGTGCCATTGAATTCACCTCCAGAGGCTGCCTTTATTTTCCCGACGAGGGCTTGGGGGGTGTCCTTGTTGCATCGCTTCGAAATGTCATCTGCTCGTCACCATTAAGATGGCGACTGCAATTGATCTCGTATAGACGGTGCACGCTACTGGGCGAGACACTCCTTGAGCTGCCTTGGTCGCTGACCAAGTTTGGGGTGAGCCGAATCAATGGAGAATCCATGCACGGTTAGTTTTCAGCATGCGTATTCACAGTATATGTGCAGCGTCACCGCAATGGTAACGCAGGGGTGCTCTGTTCGACGTACATCAGATGTCAAGACTTTGGGGGGGGGGGGGTGCTCGGCGCGCATCAAAGTACCAATCAGGGTGTGCTGACTGAATCACGACTAGTGGTATCATTGTCTTGATAGGGACGTGCGGCTTGTCTGGAGGATGAGTCCCGGGCTGGAAAAAGGCATGCTAGTTCACTACGCTTCCGCGTAAATACAGCGGCAACCATCACAACAGCAGAGAGAGGAGCCGTTTACACATCATTTACAACAGCGATTAGAACTAATTGGTAGGCAGCACATACTGAACCTCGTCACGAATAACATCCGTGATAGAACCAACGTTGCTTTTTGTTGCCCCATGTACAACTTCTGTGTTTCTTCGCGAACAACAGAGACGACGATTTCGCGAACCCATTCGCTGCTCTTGCTCGCTAAGGTGCCGAAATTTTGGCAATTGATGCAGCATTCACTTTACAATGAAACAGTGTAAACTGCTTGTGCAGTACTTGCTCATTTTTTGCCACTTCAGAGAGAAATCGGCTACATGCGATGGAGAAGTCTGCACCAAACCAGCAAAAAGTTTTTGCTTTACAGCGCTCATAACGTGGCGCCGGTTTTTTTTTTCTTATGCAATGTTAGGGTATGCTCACTTGAAAGGGCGTGTATTATCCTCAATTTCATCTGGATTCGTGATTTGGGGCACGCTGCGCTATTTCGCGGTGGTCGGGGCTCCCGTGACTCGCCAGAAGGTGATGCTGGAACTCGTGCGAAGCTCTCAAAACATCAACCCTGCCAAAACATATGTGGCTAACATGTCCGGAGCCCTCCACTGCGGCGTCTCTCATAATCATATGGTGATTTCGGGACGATAAATCTTTCAAGTATTCAATAGATCTGCTCATAAGTACTGTTCGGGCAACGCCCTTTAGCTGAGCGTATACGTTCGAGAGCTTTGTAGCGTCATGCTGGTATTTGATCGCTGCAGCGCGTCTAAACTCACTCAGCCAGTTATCAACAACTTTATAATGCTTTCCCTGAAAAGGTGTAGAGATCAGCGAAGTCTGAACGGTACAGTTGATCGGCGTGAAAGTAATCGGAACTTGAACGGAAGTATTTAACAAATCATAGTCGCTGCGTTAGTGGGTTTTACTAAGTTGCCAATAGTTGTTACTGCCGTACGTGAGCTGGTGCATCTCTGCGGCCGTGTCACCAATGTCGTCACTCAGGGTCGGCGTATTTTGTGACATATGGATATCAGAGCATGTGGAAATAAACGTCACTCTCTTACAGACGAATTCAGGACAGTCATTCAAATGGAACCATTATAAACATTTTCCCTAATGTAACTGCTTGAATAAAAAGGAACTGTAAACGTGTTTCAACTTTACGTTAATCATCATTGAGCAAGATGGCAGTGAAGCGCTCTTGAATATTTAGCCAAACTTTGATATATAACCATACATAGCGTGGTGGTTCTCCAAGATGATTGCACAAATGTACCCTTCAACGTTTGCCTTCGTCAACATTTGTCTTCGTAGGAATATTCTGTCTAGTACTGCTCTTCGCATTTTAGGAATTCTATACAACCACTACGGCATTTGTAACTCCGTTTGGTCAAACGCCCTCAATGAAGTAAAACAAGAAATTGAGAACGCCCGGGAATTCGACTTCCCGCTTCTTGAGCGGAGGTATCTTGCGCAGACTGTGTTCTGCGGTCGCATTTGGTACCTTTCTCACGTGGAACAGCCGCCTTTACGCATCGTGAGGTCATTGCAGTCTGCCTTGTGTTCCTTCTTTTGGTCTGGCGGCACTGAGTTGATTTCTCGTGCAGTGTCAGGACAGCAGCGTTCCCAGGGAGGTTTTGCTTTCCCTTCGGTATCAATACGCTGCCGGCTATTGGCCCTGCGCTTCCTGTTGAGCCTCGTACAAGGAGAGGAATCCCCCGCGCGAACTCTGGCGTATTATTTTCTAGGCACTCACCTTCGGTATTTATTGCCTAATGTGCACCTTAATCAGGGCCCACAATCATTAGTACTTCCTTCGTTTTATGCAACAGCTGTCGCGTTTTTTCGTCATATCCAGTCGACTTGCTCTGATTTAGATGTGTTAGACAGTTCTATCGTTGACACAACAGCCGCGTTGTTTCTCCCGTTAGTTCCTCCAGCACGCCGCACCCGTCTAGTCGTGTGTCTTAGAGCACGCTGATGGCACCATTTCTACCTGGCCACCTCCGGGATTCCATGTGGCGGCTTGGGTGGGGCGTTCTTCCTACCCTTGACCGCCTAGAAAGGTGGAGAATGGTCCAGTCATCAACATGTCCGAACTGCTCCCTACGGGAAACAAATCAGCATGTGTTAAGGCATTGTGTCGTTGCTCGTGTTTTCTGGACGGCTGTGCATGCAGGATTTCGTGGCCTCGGAGTAAACCGCTTTGTTTCTTCTGGACGTTGTTCTCTAGGCCGCTTTGTCTGCCTTCTTATTGTTGCTGGTGCCTACTGTCTTTGGCGTAACCGCTGTGAAGCTGTTGCAGCAGGTCGTCGCCGCCCTGCTCTCTTCCCGATTTTGGAGCGACTGTACAAAGAAATAATATCTGTGTTGTCGGAGGAACTCTTCCTTCTGGGTGAAGAGGAATTCCTTCTACACTGGTCCTGCCGTTTTCTGTTCATCTGCGAGAGACGTGTAAGGCTTGTTTTCAGGCCTGCCTGGTATTGGTAGGTTAATCTTTGTTTAGTACTCATACAAATATCTTCTAAAGACTATGTAAATATCTGACATGTAAATATCTGAGATATTGATCTCTAAATTTCATTTGTGTGTTCTTTGTTTACCACGTATTGTGCATATGTAGACATTGTTTTTGTAACAATTCCTGTTTAGTTGGGTAAGTTGTGTATGTTGTGTTCCGTTTACATATGTACACATATCTTTTTGTAGCAACTTTTGGTGTGTCTGTGGATGTTGTGTTCTGTCGCAATGTTCTGTTGGATTGTAATTGATTTTCACTGTTTGTGAGAATAAAATTTTCTAAACAGTACTCTAAATTTTTACCCACTTTTCCTACACACATATAAGGTGAGGACTTGGTGTTGCGTGAGTAACACCGACGGCACGGGATGGGTATGAACCATCTCATAGTACAGTACCTAGTATTCTGAATCGTTATTCTCATTTAGGGGTGAAGCTCCTTAAAGCGGCACCCGTTCGTCTCTCGTAGTCGTTGTAGTATGTAACAAGTATAACATTTTGACCTCGAAGGTGGGCGGGTGAGAGATTTCTTCTGGCGTTGTTGAAAAATAAAAACTAGTGCTCAATGTACATGTCAATGGCTGCTAATGAGGAATAAGAGACAGAGCATGCGGCTTTTAGTAAACGTGCACGCTGTGATCCCCATTAGCAGGCATTAGCATGTATTGAGCGCTATCTGACGAGAAAGGGTAGCTACGTTATACTCGCTGGGTGTAACCTCCTTAGCTTTAGAAAGGTTTAGCGAGCGTTGGGCCACGCAGTGCCATGAATGCAGTGAACTAGTCATGAACTCGAGGGGGTTAAAGGTGGGAAGTTGACCCAAAGCGCAAGCCGTAAGAAAGTGTGCGTGTGTCACCTCTCGTTTAGTCCTTGAAATGTCCGCTGGATGGCGGTGCTTCTATATGGGGAATATATGATGAAAAGATGCGAGAAGGTGGTACTTGGAGTGTTGAATGGATGGACGAATGAACACACAGACAGATGCATGCTGGACGCATGAACGGATGCAGGGGCAGATGCAAGGACGAACGCAGGGATGGACGCACGAACAGACGCACGCACGGACGAGCGGATGGATGGTCACACAGACGGACGCATGGACGGACGGAAGCAAGAACGATTGAACGGACGAATTCTTCACCCCACTCTCCATCATTCACTCCGTGGATATGCTGCCAATTTTTTTCTAAACACACAAGCGTTTTTGCATTTTAAAGACCTCCTCTGCTGGCGTTTAAAAGGAACAATTATGCGTTATTTCGAAGCTGATCAAGTGACTATACTGGTGCACAGCGTGTTAGTCCAATGACCAATGGCGGAGATGGTGCTAGTCTTCACAAATCTGAGGCTGTGGCGAGTATTATGGTTGAAAAAAAAATTTGCCTAAATTAGGCTGCCAATTGAAAAAAGTACATCATATTTATGGAGAGAATGATGATGATGAGTGGGGCGAAGCGCCCGTCCGCGCTTCTGCCCATCCGTCCATGCTTCCGAGCGTCCGTTCATTCTTGATTCCCTCTGTCCATGCTTAAGTCCATCTGCCCTTGCGTCTGTCCATTTTTATGTGTCTCTGTCGGTCCGTTCGTCTGCGTGTCTTTCTGTGCGTCTGTCTGTTTGTCTGCACTCACACTAGCGTCACCTGCTGAGTAAGTCGTACAACTAGGTGGTTACGAGCCGGTTACAGACATGCATGGCTTGAACGTCGGCCCCCCGAAAGTTACAGTATATCTACGCAGTGAATAAAGATGAGTGGGGCGAAGCGTCCATTCCTTCGTCCCTTGGCCTATTAGTCTGTGCGTTCGAACGGATAAAAGGAAGGTCGGCCGGACAGAGGCACGGACGAATGTATGGACGTCCATCTGTCCCTCCAATCATCCGCCTGTGAATCCATCCATCCGTTCGTCCGTTCATCTGTTTGTCCATTCGTGCTTCTGTCCATCCATGCGTCCGTCCGTCCCTGGTTTCGTCCATGCTTCCATCCCTTCGCCTGTCTGTCCATTCGTCCCTGCGCCCTTCCGTGCTTAGATCCGTCCATCCGTCAGTGTAATCGTCCGTCTGACAGTCCATGCTTCTGTCCGTCTCTCCGTGCTTCCGTGCGTCCGTGCATGCGTCCGTGCCTTTGTCCGACCGTCCATGTGTCCGGAATAACGAACGTTTCACCGCACTCATCATCATTCCCTCCGTAGATATGCTGTAAAAAGCACTAACGCCATCTCTTAATAATGCTTCCAAGGACATGTACACACAACGCCACCTATTGAGCAAATCATTGTCCAGAGGTTGCTACATACTACATACAAAGTAGGGAACGACCCATGACCTAAAGAGCTTCGCTCGTAAAAATATACGAATTCGGATATTAGACAACGGTTTTCACATCTGTTTTATGCTAAGACAAATAAGCATCGGCGACTATAATGATCAATGGTTCTATAGGTGTTTTAACTGTCTTTAGAAAATACCATTTAAGGTACAATCAACGAAAAACGTGTTTGAACGTATCTGAACACACTGCGTTTTTGCTGGTTTTCAACGCATCACAATAGCTTATATTGCGTTAGACTTGTACCGAGCAATGTTTTTATGGAAGCTTTTTTGAAGGTAAGTGTGTTTTTCTGGTGAAAAGAGAGGAGGCATTAATGGATTACTGTTGTAAAAAAGAGACAAACCATATACTTCTCATCTTTCATACTTTTTCCGCACTGAAACACCACTATACTGACACACCTGCTTCATAAGCAATTCAGCGGTTTCTAAGTATATGAACATGCGCAGAAACTGGGTCGCTTCAGCCTTTTCACTCTTATACGACCTACACAGTCGTCCTCTTTCATATGAAAACACATCATGCTCAAACAGTTGCTGTCAGGACTGACAATTCTGACACGTCACATTTGCTTGTGCGCTATTAGGTCGTCATGAATTAGGTTTTTGTCATGGCCCTGAACGAAAAAGCCTATCATGCGTGCACAGATATTTGTGTGCGAAAAATGGTGGCGCGAAAAATGTACTACGTGAAGGAGCTAGGATTGGCCACGCGAGAATCGAAACCGTGAATCTGGTGGTTATATTAGGTCTAATAAGTTGGGAAACTGAATTGCATGAACAAAGAGACCCACCATCAGCGAAGTTTAGACCCATCTAGGTTTTCACTTCGCAACAGCAATAGCAAAGTTCGAGCCTAGCATCAGCCAAGTTCAAAACTAACACCAGCCAATGAACCTTACTGTTTCGATCATGGAGCTTTGCTCTTTTCTTTCCTGCTCGGCCAGTGCGCAATAGCAGTTGCGAACGTCAGTAGCGGCACCATGATTGCCTTTATTGTGATCACCAAATCTTGATTTCCAAGTTATTAAGAAAGGACCCGGATTTGCAAACTAGCTGTGAAGCCAATACCGAAGACTTGTTTTCATTCTTGCCCAACTCATGATATGAATTGTGTAAAAGAATGCTTTCAAGTAATTTCTCTCCTGTATATTGACCGAGCTCATTGATTACAGAATCTTAGCCTTGTGGCAGAAATAGATGCTGGCCAAACAATTCATACAGCCTAGCCACTTCTACAGTTCGCGACAAAATGTACAAAGTGTTTATACAGGGTGTTTCACGAAATGTGGCAAATTATCTTTAGAAATTATAGAAAAAAGTATCTGCGTGCTAGATGCTGCGTCGCTTTTCTGTAGAAGAAGGCATCTCAGATGGGTACAAACAATGACCACTGCAGTCATTATAGAAATTGACAAAATTACCTATTTAACCGGTGGTGATAGCCGGAACCTCTGAGTCCGGACAAGCCGCCATTAGAACCGGCACTTGGCAACGTTTAACGCTATAACCTTATCTAGTAAGGAGGCAACTTTAGCTGTAGGTAACGAGGACCAAGAGGGGGTTAAGTGGGTTGTAACAAGGCGCAGTGAGGTTAGGAGGAGAGATAACGCCTGTACATTGCTACAGAATGGACACGTTCTTTGCTATCATGGCTTCGCTGACAGAAGAGAATGGGGCGCGGGATTCCTTATCCACCGAAATATACCAGGTAACATAGAGTACTACTATAACAATATTTAAAGAGCGGTAGGTATCATAGTTAAACTCAATAGGAGATACAAGTTGAAAGTGGTATACGCTTACACGCTGAAATCCCGCCGTGAAAACGTAGAACCATGGCATAGAGTAAGGTAAAAGCACATTATGCTATACTAATGGGCGACTTCAATGCCAAGGTAGGGAAGAACCAGGCTGGAGATCAGGCATTAGGAGATCATGGCATCAGTACTAGAAATGCCAGAGGGGAGCAATTAGGAAAGTTTGCAGAACGCAATAATTTACGAATCCTGAACACCTTCTACCGAAAACTAGAACCGTACATGGACATACCGGAGCCTTAATAGTGAAAGTAAGAACGAAATATACTTTTTACTGAGTGCACACCAAGGCATGGTGCACGATGTGCTACTGTTGGCAAGGTACCATGCAGTGACCATGTGTCAAATT
Organism: Rhipicephalus annulatus; assembly: GCA_013436015.1. Lineage (NCBI taxonomy): Eukaryota > Metazoa > Arthropoda > Arachnida > Ixodida > Ixodidae > Rhipicephalus > Rhipicephalus annulatus. Next base: position 727,487 of record WOVY01010157.1, on the reverse strand, counting down.
CGCCGATGCTTCAAGAAGGAACAACATGAAGTGATACGCAAGAAGCAAATCAATGAGCTAGCAATAAAAGGGAAAGTACAGGAACTATGAATTGAAAATCTCGCTTCAGAACATGTACTCAGCTCATATCAAGGAAACCAGCCTTAGCATTGATGAAGTGAATGATGATGGGACGGGTAAAATTACAGAATGTGCAGTTGAACTTTCAGTTACGGCAGATATACAGGATACTGAAAAGCTGGACCAGGACACAAAGAACCTCATTAGGTAGCGTTCAATCTTGAAAGCCTTAAATGCAACAGAAAAAATGCCATTGGCAGAGCTTTTGAAGTTGATTCATAAGTGTAAGTTATTCAATGTAAGAAGGTATACCTAGGAGAGAATTGAACCGGCTCTGAAAGATGGAGGAAGCACCAAAGCAGTAAGAGGAAACCTACGATAGGCAAAAATCAGAATATGCACTAAGGAACAAGACAGGCAAAGTAAGTGCCAATGTAGATAAGATAGTTGAAATACCGGAGTTTTACAGACATCTGTACAGTAGCCCAGACACCCACGACCCCAATACAAGAGCTTGCAGTAACGCAGATGCCATACCATTAGTAGATATGGAAGAAGTAAGAAAAGCATTATACAGAAGGCAAAAAGGCAAAGCTGCTGGTAAGGATGGGGTGACATCATATCTTCTGAAAAATAGAGGAGTAAAACTAGCCACCCTGTTTACGAAGTATCTCCTAAGAGAAAGAGTACCAGAAACATAGAAGAATGCTAATGTTATTTTAATACATTTGAAAGTAGGTGACAAGGACTTGAAGAAGTACAGGCCTATCAGCTTCCTCTCCATTGTACAGAAGCTATTTACAAAGGTAATTGCTAACAGAATGAGTACAGCATTAGAATTCAACAAGCAAATAAAAAAGCAAGATTTCGAACAGGCTACTCAAAAATAAACCCCATTCATACTATCAATAAGGTGATAGAAGAATGCTCTGAATACAACCAACCACTATGCATTGCCTTCGTTGATTACGAGGAGGCGCTTGAGTCAGTAGAAGTATCAGCAGTCATGGAGACACTATGAAATCACGATGTCAACAAAGCAACTACAAACAACCTGGAAGAAATCTAGAGGGGATCAACTTCCATCATAAAACTGCATAAATAAAGCTACAGAGTACCAGTCAAGAAGGGTGTAAGGCAGGGGATACAATCTCCCCATTGCTATTTGCTGCGTGCCTACAGGTGGTTTTGAGAAGCCTACAATAGAAAGAGTTAGGAATAAAATTTTTGGAGAGTACTTTAATAATCTTCGCTTCACCGATGACATTGCATTGCTGAGTAACTCATGGAACGAATTGCAACTCTTCATTATGGAGTTAGACAAGGAGAGCAGAAAGGTAAGTCCTAAAATTGTTCTGCGGAAAACGAAAGGAATGCACAACTTCGGAAGAGAACAGTGCTTCCAGATAGGTAATAGTGCACTAGGAGTTTTAAAAGACTATATATACTTAGTACAGGCAATACACACGGAGCCGAAGCATGAGATTGAAAAAAAAAACTAGAAAAATGAGGTTGGGGTGGAGAACATTTGGTGAGCACTCTCAAATCTCGATGGGTAGATTGCCACTATCCCTCAAGAGAAAGGTGTAGAATAGCTGCACCTTGCCGGTAGCTAGCTACGGAGTGGAGACCTGGAGACTTACAAAGAGGATTCAGCCTGAATAGAGGACGACGCAGCGAGCAATGTAAAAGAAAAAGGTACGTATAACCTTAAGAAACAAGAAGAGAGCAGAGTGGGTCAGGGAACAAACCGGGGTTAGGGATATTATAGCTGAAATGAAGAAGAGGAAATGGACCTAAGGCAAGTATGTAGCGCGTAGACAGGATAACCACTGGTCATTAAGGGTAACTGACTGGATTCCCAGAGAACGCAAGTGGGGTAGGGGGACACAGAAAGTTAGGTGGGCAGATAAGATTAAGAAGTTTGTGGGTATAAAATAGCAGCTGCACCATACGACCGAGTTAACTGGCGCAAAATGGAAGAGGCCTTTGTCCTGCAGTAGACGTAGTCAGGCTGGTGCTGCAGATGATGATGATGATGATGAAGAAGGAGACGTCACGTTCTTTCTTGAGTAACATGTGTATTTTCGCTAAAAAGCAATTATGCATGATAGCGTACTGAAATCGGGCTTCGCTTCGTCTACAATAAATAAGCCCGCCACACCGACTTGTTCTTTGGTTTTTTTCATTCTTTTTTGACACATGCTTTTCAGAGAACTTGCGCGTGGATTCTCCTAAAAGGCCTAGCACAAAAAACTGTTTACCTATAACTCAAAAATATTGCAAATGAATTTGAAGCAACGACCAATAATTCTTTTGCGCCAATACGTTGAGCCGGAGCATTAATTTTGAAGCGCTTTGTATGTATCTTGGTAATTTTTACGCCCGCTGTGGCAGCCTTCAGCCGGTAATTGCTTTTAGGGATATGTTTGCGTCTTTTGTATACCAACTCAGAGTGAACCTGGTCCCTTTGAGTGGAAAGACACCAATGACAATCTACCTCGACCGCGATCTTGTGTTTCCATTTGTCAGACAATAGAGACCGGATGACGCAGAGACGTGACAAGCCGACAAGCCGGACGAATCAGGTCACGGTACAGCAAGTTGACCGGCGCCCGCGGCGTTTTGCTCTCACTTCGCCTCGCATCTCCCGGGGCACAAGACATCAGAAATGAAGTACCCTCTAGTATTGGTCTTTAATGTTGCATCTATACTGACTTTCGCCGTGTGCAGTTCAGGTATGAATTCTGAAAAGTTTTATTCGCTCCACAACTTTATCTTTCTGTACAGCTTCAACACTCTTATGTGAGACAAAAACACCGCCCAAATTACATCAACAAAAAATGTGTGCTATTCAAGAAAGTTGTAGTAATCACTTGTACTAAATGGAGACGCTGCATTGTGGTTGGCCGATATTCTCGTGTTTTCAATTACAGAATTCTGCCATCATTTAACGGCAAGGTTGCGCAGAAATTGATATGCCACGCCTTCATCTTGCATTTTTTCTAATGTAGGACTAAATTTAGGATGTTTTCCTTTGCACCGTTCTGACGAAGTTTTAGTGTTCAGTAAAGTGTTACTAAAATAGTTAAGTTTAAATTGGAAGATTCGAAGGCACGAATAGAAGGCGCGAATGGTTACACAACGTGAGAGTAGTGAAAAGTTGTGGCTGGTACAGTAAGATGTTTGCTTTTACGTACTCCTTACTTTCTGTAAGAACGCAGGTAATTATAACTTCCTTGTCTAGCTAGTGGAACCATCAAACCAATGCCGTACAGATAATCTTGACAACCACTGGAAATGCGCATGCACGGCATTCCAGATGAATGCTACTGAAACTGTTAGATGTAACGGAGAGCTCAGTAATGTGCATAATATTGATGTAGGTTTCAAATTACTGCCTGTGTAAGTATTTCGCGGCCTATTTAATGTCAATCTTAACGCCTTCTTAATGCAGTTAGCCGGTGTTAACTACAACATATACTCTGCCATCCTGGCTTGAAAGGAGCTGGGTTATGAGTTTTCTATTTTGGAAGCTAACAACTGCCTTGTGCTATATGTTTGTGCAAAAATATTGCAATTAGGTTACGGCGTAAATACTAACATTGATATAAGCTAAGAATATTCACTTTATATTCACCCGAAACATCGTGTCCGAACAGTGCTGTTTCATTTAGCGCATTTTTGCAGCCTATGCATTGTTTTCTGGTAGGCAGTTGACAAAGCCAAAGCAAAATAATTGAATTTGACGGAATAGGCAGTTTTCACACAATGTTAGCAGCATCTTATCATAACTCCTTAAAAAAGCAAGCCTATACTGATGTAGATTTTTCTTCGTGGCGCTTTCAATACGTTGGTAAATTACGAGAACTTTCTTACGCACATGACTAAAAAACTCATAAGCTTACCTGCTACCTGTCGGACTGCCCATTGTATACCTGCAATCACTAATACCTATGGCATTTTAGAATAAACACTTAACTACTGATTGATTGATTTGTGGGGTTTAACGTCCCAAAACCACGATATGATTATGAGAGACGCCGTAGCGGAGGGCTCCGGAAATTTTGACCACCTGGTGTTCTTTAACGTGCACCCAAATCTGAGCACACGGGCCTACAACATTTCCGCCTCCATCGGAAATGCAGCCGCCGCAGCCGGGATTCGAACCCGCGTCCTGCGGGTCAGCAGCCGAGTACCTTAGCCACTAGACCACCGCGGCGGGGAACACTTAACTACTGGCACTTGCATTTCAGGCGTGCACGCAAACACAATGTCACATTCTCGTAGCCTGCATACGTTAAAATATATACGCAGTGAAGCGGGAAAGTTTTAGAAATCAGCGAAGCTGTCTTGGAAGCCTATTAAAGGCACAAGTTCAGCCCCAGAGAGGAGGTTGAAGTAAATAACAATTCTTCAACACGACGTCTTCAACAATTTTCACCTATCACTTAAGGCAACGTTTCGACAAGTGGTCTTGCGTTTAACGTTTCAGCCTTTAGGATGACAACAGTGCTTGTCAAAACATGGCACCAGCGAGACGCCGTGTTTATGTAGTTTTCGTTTTAAACTGCAGGCCTTTATTATGTAAATTTAAATGTTAAACCCAGTTTTTCTGTAGGGCATGGACATACACTTTCACTTTGTTCAATACAAAGTATTACTAATTGATTACGTTTCCTATCATATAGATAACATTTACTACGCCGTTTCTATGCTTAAAGCAGAGTGAGAGGACAGGGAACAAGCGGTTAGCAGGAGCACCTTCACCACATGTGTCAACAGGCTTCTTAAGCTAAAATTACTCGCGTAACAAAGCGTAGCAAAGAGGAAATTTACGGTAATAAAAATGCTCACTTGACTGATCTCTTCCCGTCAAGTTTAGCAAATACACACATTATACTGTTCCGTTAGAACTCTGATTCTGCCTACTTAGCTTTCGAGCTTGCTTTCTTTGTGTAAAAGGTTATACGTGAGGTGCAAAATAGTCGATGTGCAAATTACGGTAGTTAGAGGAGTCAAATGTTTGGCGAATCGGCATTCCGTAGACCCAATAACTGGACAAACGCAGCAGAGTTCTTGCTTTTGCCTTCAATTGTCCCAGGTATTAACATACTGCCAGTGTTTTTCTTATAAGGAAAGAGCAGATAATGCTGCAGCCAACATGGAGATGAAACATGCAGATGCCGCAAGTCAAATTTTTAATAAGTAGTAACGAGGGAATCTGCCTAGTTGTGGCGCGAGGTCAGACATGCGTGAAGCTAGAAAGTTTATTGGGAGTTTCAAGCAACTGGTAAACGGTGTGTTGAACGCTAAAAATTGTTCCGTTATCTTTCGTGTGCACTATTATTTTGGAAACAATTTTTACGCACCTTAAACGTCTCGTGAAGTCACAGTAAGCAGACTGCCTCCCTTTAGAATTAGCTGCAAGTTTTGAAGTTTGCACGAGCTATACCGTTGCTCTTTCAATAAGCTTTTGCAATTAACTTGAGCTACTTGACAGGTATAGGAAATATTTAGTACTGTAAGTGTCAGATTTCGACGGAAATCTTTCTTGTTAGCGTCTATTGTTAGCGTTACGCTGTCTAACCGTTCCTAGCGACCTAGAAAAGAATGTGCAACAAGAAAAATAGGTAAATCCTCGAGGACAGCAGACATGCTCTTATTAAGCAGTAACGAGCACAGAATTAAAGTTATGGATGGTGCCAGTTACACAAAATTATGCGCCAAATGGCCTGCATTTTGCTCAATCTTTTTAAGTGCTTATGAAAACTGATGGTCTTTAATGAATACAATCGCCCAGGGCACGCGAAAAAAGGTTCCTAAAATGATTGCAAAAGTAATAGTAAATGGTGACGTGCGCCAATGTAGAATGATCTTTGATTCAATGATTGACGATTGACCAAGTTGGCTTGTATAGAAGGTTGTCATTACATGAAAGTTGGAATATACTTCGAGCAGTGCACATAACGATTTTATTTACTTGTAACTGTCCAATACTCTCTCTGATAATACTGCTTCCCACAGACATCAGAAAACTGTTGGCTTTTGAGTTCAGATAATAAAATTTGAAACATCGTTGTGGCGTTGACCACGCGTCTTTACTCAAGCTCTCGGCCTTCACACAAGGGATGCCAGGTGAAATATCTGGAGGCGATGCCTGTTTATTCTATAAAAAGCGTTGCTTTTCTTGCATAAATTATTCGAGACAAATAGTTCGGGCCAATATGAATAAATCGAACAGCACGTTCGGTCATATAGAAATCAATCTTGGCTGCAAAGCAATATTTAAATAATGAGTTGAGCAGGAAAAACAGCATTATTATTATGAAAGTCTGAGCCATTTTCACTGGACATCGATTGTCCAGCCTAATGCACCAAATTGTCGTTCATGGTGGAGACCGGAACGCTATAAGGAGCGACGACGTGAAAAAAACACAGAAATAGCATAGAATGGCAATGTCATGTGCTCAAACTCAAAATTGAAACGTTGTCAAAGCCTAATGAGAAAAAAATCACTTTTGTAGCTTTCGAAAGTAGCTGCCCTAGCGTGCTCTGATTTCGAGTACCACGTGCTTTCGGATCAATGTAATTGCCTTGGTGTCACTAGCTGAACTTGTGCTGTTCAACAACTGTTACGTGTCCGTGACCTAAAAGATTTAGAGCTGCAATGCTCCCTACATTGCGTTGTAACATGCATCTAAACACACTGCAGTCATTTTGACTAACGCTTTACTCAAGCACGGTACATTCTAAGCTGACAAAAAAAATTGCACAAACAAACGAGTATTCAGAAGCACAGTACACATACGGACGCTGAATGTGTACTTATTTGGCAATGTGTTTGAGCTCTCGTGTGTGTATTGTGGTTCTGCGTCCTCGTCCTTTTTGTGCTGTTTTTCCAGCTTAAACGTTTTTTTGGATGGCCAACTCGTACACATCAGGCAATTTTGCTCTTTTTTGATTATTCTGTCTTGAGTAGGCATGCGAATAATGGTTCTGTTCAGATATTTCACGACCAATAATCTGTAGTTTCTTTTGCTACCAAGTTGTCCTGATTTGCTCTCCTTCAGCCTGAATAGGCATACTGCTTTGCCTAACACCATGAGTCGTCTCAGCAATTAGTCTTACACTACATTGCCCTGAAATTATCACTGAATGATGCCTCACTCATTATAAGTGCTCTGTAAACAAAACTTGCACTGGCACTTTGCAGAGTGGTCTGGATGTTAGCAAGATCGTATTAATTCGTTATTCACTACAATGATAACAGAATTTATTTACAAGAGGGTACAAAAACGCCAGTTGTTCATTGCTGTTCTACTAGTAGAAGAAAAACCACCATGACATTTCCATCACTGGTGTAGGTGGCAAACACTTAGTTTTCTGTGAACCCTGCTTTGATGATGCAGTCTTCTTTGAATGATAGTTGCATTATCGTGTGCTACTGAGTGGGCTATGCTGATTTGCGAAACTTACTACAACTGCAAGCTTATGGGACATATGTGTGATTCCATGAAATGCCCGAATCATGTACACCCTTTGATGAGAAGCAGTTGTGGTAGAAAACTAACGTGGCTTACCAGTGTTCACCATGTGAGGAACACCTACATTCTACGTCACTAAATGTCGTGCTTTTTGCAGCAGGGTTACGAACAATACCAATATATACTAGTGTGTTTGCTGCATCATCGGGCAGAGGCTTGTTAAGCCAACTGTGACGTCAGCAAGAATTTTATTCTGTGCTGCTTTCAAAGCCCAGATTTCTCAGACACGAAGCCTAACAGTAACGAACCTTGCGTGCAATTCCAGTACAGAAAGCATGATACCATACTTTAAGAGGCGCCATGCCAGTGCATCGCCGCTTCTTTGGCAACATTCCACCTGCACCACCGTGATGTGGATTTGAATGCCATGTCACATGTCTTCGCACTCGCAGATATGTGGTTTGAATAGGGGAATAGCAAAACAGCGCGTCGTCATCAACAGTATTTTTGGTGTGAAGACTAGTTCTTCATAACTCCGAGGTGTACCCTCTTTAGTGCAATTGAATTGAAACTGGCACTATGAGGAGCGCGTTTTTTTTGTACTGTTTGTTGAGTACTTGTGCTCTGCATCAGTTTTGTAGTTGGTGGAAAATATTTTGAACTTTAGTGAACGAAGCTCGGGTAGAATCATATAGTCGTTGTGGGTGAAACGCAGACAAGTGTGACGGGTGGGTATCTCGCGCAGCAGGTAATGTTCATATACGGATATCTATTCAAACACTTAGTGATATTTTACAGATGAAGCTTCACGTATATTTGGGCACAAACTAAACTTACCTCGGAATATCGCATACATAGGCGCATATGCGCGAAATGTTAAACTACATTCACAATTCGCTTAATGGTTTCTGACAACCGTTCAGGTGATTTGCCTTCATGTGCACCAATTTAGTATACCTCAACTTTGTCTACGGCACTGACATTGACCATTTGATACCAAGTGTATGTAAAAAATTTACTGCAGAAAAAATTGGCTCAAGAAACAATAGAGTTCGTCAATTACTGGTGCCGGCTAAAACGTAAAAAAAGAGGTTGCTTTTAAAGCTACGAGTGACATAAAATGACGTTTTTAGGTTTTTAGAGACTTCCAAGGATGATGTGCTGATTACTTAGAATGGAACCTAAAGAAAAAATTGTGTATATAATGCGAAGATTTCGCTTAGCTTAAAACACAATTATGAAGGCGCTGGACTATAAACTCTTTAAGGAAAAGTGCAGAAAGGTAAAACAAAAAGAACAGAAAGCTGAATGAGTAGAGTATATTTATAGCAAAAAATATCCTACTATCTTCAAACACCATAATAAACAAGATAATATATATTCGCCAAAAAAGGTAAGTAAACACTTCACCACCTCAAAACTTCAGTAAAGTTCAAGTCTAACATTTTATGAATATTTTTCATGACGCTAAGTGTACCGAACCCCTACATCTCCCAGAAGACACTGACAAACACTCTCCGCTGTGAGACAACGTGTATATGTTCGTTTTGTGTCACCTAAGTGTAGAAACAGCTATTCGCCACTTCCTTAAATTGTATTTGCCCAGTAGTCATGGCCCTTCTTACTCAAATAAGCTACGTCGCCTTCTAGAATATTATGCCGTGATTTGCAAGAAAAAAATATTACGTCCATTGTTTAGTGCCCTACGGAAAAGCGATGGCACATGCAATGATATATGTAAGCTGGCGCGGATTGCGGAACTTAGGGCTCTCTTGTTAACTTTCTTAGTAGGTGATTCATACCACATTTTTAGGGCATAACATGAGCACATGCTCGGCGGTAATATAAATTTCAGGTCATCACAGGAAATTCTTTACACACGTGTGATGAATGGAATAAATTTGATTCCATTGCCATGGTGCCCTAGTGCCATTTCGTTATTTGATATATACTAAAAGTGGTAAGGTGTGACAACAGTGCACAGAGAACGTAAGTGACAGGACCTGGTGTGAAAACCTTGGCAACCTAGCTATGCCCAGCATTATTTTCGTAAAATGGTCGTGGGACACTCGTGGCCATTTAGGTAACTGCTTGATGCTACTGTACGGCAGGTGTGGTTTGATTTGATTTATTGACATTGATATGTAGGTTTTACCGTTCCAAAAATGCCATATAGTTACGGGAGACGCCGTAGTGGTGGGCTCCAGAAGTTTTCACCCCTTGGGGTTCTTTAGCCTGTACCCAAATCTGAGCACACGTGTCTAAGGCGTTTTCGCTTCCACCGCAAATGCAGCCGCCGCATCCGGAATTCGATCCCGCGACCTGCGGGTAAGCAGCCGAGTACTTTATCCACTAGACCACCGCGGCTGTCTGAGAGGTGTGAACCTGAGGTGTGAAATGTGGTGACCTAAAAATCGTGACTCGCATATCTTTCATGGCACGATTTACATGCCACGTTCATAGTGCACTCGCGGCCTGCTTGGCAGCCTAATCTACAGGAAAATTGCATTGCATGACTAGACAGTATGACAAATATCACTTACAGATCTTGGTATGCAAATGATAAACGGCATAATTTATAAGGCATTGTCTTGGTGCGCTCTTGCTTGTACTAAGCGGATATAAGCCAAAATTAGTTTGCCAAGGCATGGATGCGTGAAGAACAGAAATGACAGGTCATCTATTGCATGTACCACACCATACGTTTTATTAGCATGATGCATACCAGATCGTGCATACACATATGCATTACAAACATGTCAACTAGGGTAGTCGAGTGAATATAATTTTATTTGAAAACAAGTCAAAGTGATTGTGGTTGGGTCCCTAGACGTCGCCTATACGTCCGGGAGGCCGGTGGCTGACATCTCTAGGCCAGGAAGCAAGAGATAGGGCGAACGTGGCGTAATCATATGAATAAGGTCATTCGCCTCCAACACAGATAAGGGGATGTGTACCGCGATTTTCGGACTGCTTCACAATACGTCGATTCCCACAGTGAGTCACAGCTGCCGGATGTTCAAAATACGGTATGAATTGCGTAAAACGTCTCTCATACAAATTTTATTCAGTTCTAGATCAATCCAACAGTCCAGAACAGCAACAACCTGAGCAGCAGCCTGAGCAGCCGTCTGAGCAGCCAGACAACTGTGAGAGGGTAGCCCCCTTACCTCCCGTAAGTAGCGACCCCAAGTTCACATATTCAGCGCATTTAGGCAATCTCTGATTATCGAAGTTCTGTTTGTTTGTAGGCATTTCCTCCAAAGGAGACCGCCATGTTGCTGCTAAGTCGCTAATGTCATGGTTGAATTCTAGATTTCTTTATTTTTATGTGTCTTTTTTTCTTTCTGTCACTCTTTTTTTGACGAAACGATCCTTATATTGTAAAACCGGTAGGTAAATTACGTTTGCATTTGTGTATTTTAGTGAATTGTAGTTCAAGTTATTGTAGTGTGTTTACTGTTTTTATGTTCTGCTGTCACCCCCCTTTTCCTGCCTTGATGTCGTTTGAGATTAGAAGTATTTCTGAGTAGGTGAATAAATGAATAAATAAATGAGGAAATAAAGCACATGTGGCTGTGTTATTGTTTGTCCTATCCGCCGCCACCTTTCTCTCCTACTCACTCCTCACTAACATCTCGCCAGGCTTGCCACGGTATACTGCTCTATACTTGCTTAACTCTCTCCCTTCCTCTAGTAACTCCTCACCCTCTCTCGCCCTATTGCTACGCTTTACTATGCACGGCTGTGCTATGCGAGTAGCTCAATAGAACAGATCCACTTTCAGCAGCGCATACCTGCCAACTTTTCACAAACGCCGTGTACTTAAAATAACCTTCAGCACCTGTATTAGTATAAAAAAGAGAGACAAGAGAGACGCTCAACTCGCAGTGGTAGAGAGAGGATTCACTGAGGGGTTTCTTTTAAAACAATACGCCATGTATTTTAACCATACACTCAGTTGCAAAAGCCCACTTCAACAATGTTCAGAATACCCTTTGCTTGATAATGTTCTAGTTGCTATGGACCAGTTGCTTAAGTATAAACTGAAAGATATAAAAGAAGTGCAGTACTTCTCCCAGAAAGGTGCATGGAGCTAACGAGTTCTTGGGAGTTGTATTTCATGCAACTAAAAGGTGCTTCAAGCCCACCTAAACAGTTTTCGATATTCAAAGACTGATTGCATACACTCTCAAGGGGGTCGCCTGCCTTTTGGGAAGAATTAGTGGCACCGGGTGTCTATTCAGGCGACGCTATTGCTAGGTAAGCTTCCGATTTGTTTGATTGATATGTGGGGTTTAACATCCCAAAACCACCATGTGAATATGAGAGATGCCGTAGTGGAGGGCTACGGAAATTTCAAGCACCTGCGGTTCTTTAACGTGGCTTCCTATTTGTTTGTATAGTTTGTTATCAGTTGTGAACTCCCTGCTGCGCTGCTTTTCCACGCAGTAACTCTTAGGGCGTTCTTTTGGTTCCTGCAAGCAAACGAACTGAGATAAACTGTGACTGTTCACGAATGATGTTGCGTTCTTGTACTAGGATAGTGCTGCAGTTTTTTCCAAGTGTCACAAGCGCTTGTTTTTCTCTTTCATTCTTTTACAATCACTTCTGCTCTTCGCAAACACAGGGCAGTTAACCAGAGCCTTCTTTCTGATTAACCTTGTTGTCTTTCTCTTGAATCTTCTGTCTCTTCGTCGAGCGCCCAGTTTGCTTTTCACTGGTCAGCTGATCTCTTTTCATGTAGTGGGTTTTCAAAATGCAGGCGGAGATCACAGCGTGTAGACACATATCATGAAATCGCTATGAGTTCACTGCCTAGTGCTCACACTCTTCCCGTTCAATGACAAAACGAGTGGAATCAACAACGATAGCGTCAAGAGAGGGCAGTCGAGGTGTGAAAATAGCCCCTGTACTTGTTCACTCGCTGAGGCTTAGAGGCACTTTAATTAAAAGCTTCTCTTCTGTCAATCCACCATGCGTTGTGACTCTAACAATGGCTGAATCGATTAGACGTTGTAAAAACAATGCCCACTCTTACCAAAGGGCTAGAAAGGTGTACAGATTCTTTTGTGCTTTTCATGGAAAAAACAGAGAGAGAGAGGAAAACTCTTTATTGAACTCCAGAACGTTTAATCTGCACATGTTTGCCTACTTACTATATTATGGGGTCAGAGAATCGAGGCAAAAAGTACCCTCGGAGAATGTGTAAACCATAAACTAAATATTTTGGTGCAGTAACTCTTTTAGGTGACGAATGAAGATAGCTAGTTTCCCACTTTAACGAGTACTAAATTGTTGCACCTCAAAAAAAACCTGATAAGGAGAAATAGACACTTTTACAAGTGGAGCCCGTTAAGCGTATCGTAGCGGCGAGTAGTGCAAACTCTAAACATTACTATCGCGAATCAATATGCACTTGCTTCGTCCGCTTCAATTACTCTTTTCTTCTACAAGATAGAGCGTATTCCTTCCCTTTGTTCTCCTTCTAACTTAGAGTGTGGAACTATGAGCTTGTCTAGTGTGCTGCGTAGTGCAAACAAAAATGCACGGGGCGAACGATAACGAGTGGGCGAAGCTCCGGTGGGAATCATCTGTAAACCGTGAATCCACCGTATTTATTCACTGCTCCCTACCAGGCTGCAGAAATTAGGTGGCGTCTTTTTCTTCTGACCACTATCACCACCACCATACGACAACTTCAAGCGCGCGCCAACAGCGAGCTAATTTTATTACAACGCTCACCCTAGCTTACATCACCGAACTATTCCCTTCAATCAATGACACGTGCCATATGTCACCTCATTCATATTATAACATATAGCTTATTTCATCATCAACTACAAGTACCGCCATCTAGTTTTAAATTTATCAACTACAAGCATCATCAACTACAAGTCGTCCGTCAACCCGTCCGTGCTTCCGTCCGTCCGCGCGACCAACCGAGCATCCTTGCATGCATCCAGTCGTGAGTCCGTTCATCCATCCGTCTGTCTGTTCGTGCGTCCATCTGTCCGTACGTCTACGCGTCTATTTGTCCGTCCGTCTGTCTGCTAGTCTTTCTGTCCATCCGTCCGTGCGTCCTCTAGCTAACACTCAAAGTACCACCATCTTCCATTTGGCATCCCCTGTGGCACAAACCCGCTTTAGAGAGGGTATGTGTCACAGGGGATGCCAAATGGGAGATGGTGGTACTTTGTGGCACATATGGTGGGCGTGTACCACCAGTGGCACATACCCGCTTTAGAGCGGGTATGTGCCACTGGTGGCTACGTACAACAACATACATACGAGGGATAAACAGACCAACACCTTGAGGAGCTTCGCCTCTAAAATTATTACTATCGTAAATAGTTAGAGATCGCTTCACCCTTTTGAACTTCTGGTTCGCTGCCACAACATGTGCGCCAATTTGTCTAGCGTTTAATATGAAAACTATGCTGCGGGAGTCAGGTATGTCACCAAAGATCACGTAATGGCACCTAAGAACTAGCGACAAGACAAAACTTGTGCAACACAACGCAACATCTAGCATCCAAACTAAAATTCACATGACCTGATACGTGGTAAGTTGTCAAGTGACCAAGAAATACTGCTTATCTCGTCACGTGGTTAAATTCACGAAACACAATGTAGTATATAATAGTGATTAAAATCTTGTGGCAAAATACGAAATGTTACATGGCGTAAGAGCTAAACACTTGGCATTTTGTCGCTATACATTATGTTGCAGCTAGTCATGTGACATGTCTAGTGTAGTTAAGCCAGGTTTATTACTCCTAGGAAGAGCTTAACGTCTCTGCCAAAGCTTTGCATTACTAGCAATAAACTGGGTCGAAACCTAGCTCCGTAATACTCTCATTCTTGGACCAGTCGTCCAAAACGTGTACTTCTAGTGTGCACCTTTGAGGTTCCTGTGTTGAGCTACGTCACCGCTATTTTCGCCGTTGGTGGCGTAATCGACAAATGTGAAAACATTAGAGGAGAAAAAGTTGGCTGCTTATCAGGGTATTTTGCTGGAGTTGTCATCAAAAAACAATATTGCTCTGCTTGCCAAGTAATCATTTATGGTTTCCATTGCCTCAGACAACGTCTACTTTATTTGAATTGGCCTCATCCGGCTGGCGTTGATAAAACAGAGGAGGCACTAGGTGGAATATGGACGACATCCGGCACTGCCGTGGGAAAACATTACCTTGTGCTGAACCTAGAGCCTCTACCTGGGTTAAGCTACATACTGTCGACAGAGTGCTTTTTAGTCTATAGCGTCGAGCTTTTGGCGCGCCGTACAAAACACCCGCTGTTTTCGTCCATAGCGTCACACTTTCAACGCAGCGTAACCAAGACACGGGTATTGAGAGTTACTTGTCGTTGCATTTGTAGTAAAGAAACACGTCACCTAACACATGCGTGTTGCTGTTTCACCTCAGATATGCGTAATATTTGTTTTTTGTTCGACAATGGCCTTAAGCATAAACGCAGCCACCAGTTCGAATGACTGGACGTTCAGCAAGTGACTGAACTTCCGCCGGGTGGCTGAACGGGGTGGCAGACTAACGAAAAGACAGACAGAAAAACATTTCTAAGTTTAATCATCCCAAAAAAAGACTACATTCCTAAAAAGAACATTCAAGATCAAAGGGACTTGAACTCGGGAGTTCTGCGTAGCAGTCGCCTTTTCTATCACATAGCGGAGATAGTTCTGATAAAGTCGCAAAGCCACCCTGTACAGGCATCATGTGAAGCAAGAAATCGCGTGGATACATGTAATATAGCGTGCCAAAAGAGTAAAAACACAACTAGTCATCACGTTTGTATATGTACAAAAAGTGCGCGGTTCAATAATTTATACCAACATCAAAGTGCTTAGCCATAATTCGTCATCGCCATAACCTACATGTCACGTCAATAAAGTGCACATAGTAACTTAAAAATGTGTAGCGGATACTTCGCTTCTCCGCAAACAGGGGAATTTCGGCCTAGTGCGTGCTCTTCAGCGTTGCAATAGTATGAATAATGGCGTAGTAGATACATTGCAGAAATTCAGACTTCAAACACAGTTGGCCTGCCCCAACACAAATCTGTCCTCAGAATAATATATATATATATATATATATATATATATATATATACAGAACACCCGCCAACATGGAGCCGTGGCTTTACGCTCACCTTGAGGACGTACCCGGGACTCCTCGGCAGCTGTTAACCTGCCCCCACTGCCACCACCGTTTGGCGACGGCGTCAAGGCCTCCTCGGTAGCTGCAGTCCACTTCGCTGGTACAAGTGCACGACAACGAACGCCGTACACACGTACTTAGCCATTGATTCCGCTGTGAGCACCAGAACCACCGCGCACTGCGCGAACCTTGCTCATAGCTCAACATGCACCTCAACCAAATGCGGGGCTGAGATCTTGCGTGCCATTATGCAACTGTCGCAACAACTTCAACGCTTGGCATTGGTGAGCGCTGGGTTCCGGGCAGCCATCCTACTATGCACCGCTCATTTCGAAGTCCCGGAGTTCCGAATCTTTCAGGATACTGCCAATATATGCGGGCCGACAATTAATGCACTGTCATGCTTGGCCCGACAGCCATAAGGGTCAGGTGGCCGTCGATCATCTTCAGGGTGGAGCCGATGCATAGCATAGGTGCGAGGGCAAGAAGGCTAGCCCTGGCGGGAATGGAGCACCAGGCTCATTATTCTCTTCGGCCACATCGAAGGCACATGTGCATTCCATCACACGAATACCGAGCACGGGGCTCAGGGGAACTTGCTCATGCCCTTAGCCACAGACGTTAGCTCATTCACGAGCAGTTGGGAATTCTGCCGTCGCACGAGCACCGTACTCGATTATTCTCAAAGCCAGTGCCAAAAAAGGACCTCCCGCCAATTTTCAGTCACGAGACCGAATACGTACACTCCAAGACAAAAGGGTGTTGAAAGGGTGTATGGTTCGTTCTTTTGTGGACTAATGGGGCTGCCACAACATATAATTCATTTAAGGACTAACGGCACCGGGTCTAACATTTAGTCCCCGCAGACGAGCTTAAGGGGCTAACTATTAGTCCTCACATTTACACCTTAGTGAGTCACCGTTATCCCACAATTCACTTAAAAAGACTAACATTTATTTCTAACATTTGCACCTCATAGGGCGACTGTTATTACCTACATTTACACCTTACAGGGCAACCGTTAGTTCTCATAGTTCGACCTCGTCAGACGAACGGTTGATGCACTCTAATACTCCAATCGGATGAACTTTTTATCCCCAGTTCAAACATTGTTTATTTTCAACCAGGCCTAATACTTTTTCATTTGTATTTCGGCGAAGTGAGCGACAAATAGCGCAGAAAAGAACACACGAAAAAGTAGTTAGCCACCTATGTGTAACTGCTTTCGCAGTCACGGCAACAACGAAAGACAAAAGTGAGACATCGAAATCCTTTATTTTTCTGCGTATCCATGAAGTTCCTCCAATATTTTAAATGCATTCATGGTGAAGTGTACAAGTCCAGTCTCGTTGTCAAGTCTTGTTCACTCCTTGAGCAGCTTCTGCAACGGAAGCGATAGATGACACGCATTGCAGACGCCAGCGCACGCAGCCTTGTGCCTGTTAGGTTCTTACGGCTGTACGTACAATAAGATAGTAAAAACAGTTAGACACACTTGACAGAAGATGAAGATACACGCATATGGCAAGTACAAGCAAGGTAATATAAAAACGTGCTGGTAAAATGTGAGACACAAACAACTTTACCTTAACATCTCGCACATTCCTTCTGAAGCTGCTCTGACAAAAGAGATGGATGACAGACATCGCAGACGCCAACGCACACAGCCTTCAGCACGGTGTGTGCCCTCGGCTGCACAATAAGTATGTAAAATAGTGAGTCACACGTGACAGAGGATGAATACGAATGCAAATGCGTAATACGTGCAAGGTGAAATAAAAACTTACGTAAGATATAAGATGCTAATAATTTCACTGTTATGTCACACATCGTCCCACACATTTCGATCCCCTTAACGCAACAGCTTAGGAGCGACGGCCACAGCCCCAACTCCGCGCACTACCGTGCCAATAAGTCGGTGAGTCCTAAGCGAGCTACGTGCAAGCGAACGCGAGACCGAACACGGTGCTGCGTGTGGAGTGTCTGCCACCAGCGAACTTCGAACAGGAGAGCGAGCGTACGCTTGGCCGGCGCCACGAACAGCGCCGAGCTGATTTGCAGCTAGCGCCGAAGAAATCGACGGTAATGCGGCCGGCCCTTTTCCACAAACTCGAGCGAGTGCAGCGCGCAAACGCGAGTCCGCCGCCACGGCCAACGGACGGCGCCGAGCTGTTGCGACCGACTGACGGGAAAGCCAATTGTTATAGCGACAAATTTTCACTGAGTTCCGACGCTAGCGAAAGCCCCGCCAGCCCTTGCTGGCGCCTTACAGCACGCGACATACTAAGACCAAGGTCGTTCGTAGAACTCGCAACGTGTTTTCGACGACTCCCAACACAGCAACGAGGTCTCAGCCTAATATTGTCAGCCCGGAGCTCATCGCGGTAGCGAAGACTGGCGAGCACTGGATGAGTGAGCGTACGGAAGGCTGACGGCAATGGCAGCCAATTTCCAGACGGTGGCAAAGCACAGGCGAACTGCAGACGCTCAAGCTGATCTTCGCGGTGCATTTCGTGTGTGCGATATACAACACGACCAGGCCCGTCGCCGGCAAGCACAATCCGTATCGCACACGCGACAAGTAGAGTAGAATAAAGAATGATAACTTACTTGCGAAAGAATCCAGCGCTTATTTCTGCTCTGAGTCGGACAGAAGTATATATCCGATAGGCCTGCTGTCTTCTTGGCCGCCATGTTGGCCTTCCCAACTGTTGCTGTCGTGTGTTGCTTGTGACTATCTTGAAGCCAGAGATATACAGCGTGGCATGGTGACGTGTTGAGACTTGCTTCAATCTTCATCGGTGCGGCGAAACGTAAAAGCAAGCGCCCACGCTGACACAAACGTACACATAAGCATCACGTCGTAATTCTTATATTCTCTAATCCAGGCGGCCGTGGTCGAGCACTCCGAGCGCGTTGCAACGCGAACCGTCGCCAGCAAAATACGGGGAAAGACTGAGTCAGGAGAGGAGGACCGCTAGTGACCTTGGCAACGCATGGCGCACTGCCTGCATTCTCCGCGCGGTTCATTCCTTTGAAGCGTGTTTCGAGACTAAGTAGTTTGCACGCGGCAAGCTGCCCTCTGTGGTTGCTCTTCAACTGTCTATCCGTTCATCTCGCGTGCCTATTGGGCTCCGTTACCCCTATTTCTGATAATTTTGCTTTAGAGTGTAATACCAACACCTGCACAATATCGTGCCGATGAAAACCAAACGTGGCCTCTTCCAACGGTGCAGGTCCGCGTTGACAGAATCAGTGAGCCACGGTTGCGGTGCAGATACGAGCCCCACGATCCGTTCTGCCTCGCCAATATGTTTTAGTCGCCCTCCAGCCTTGGTCTTAGGCATCCCTGTGTAGCCAGGACGGGAACGCTTGGACGGTCGAAGCACTTGGGCTGCATATACTAACCGAAGCTGGGAGCAAGGTCCTTGCGGCCGCTCCTGTGTTCGATGACTTGCACGCAGACATATTTTCGAAGCTGACTACCTTTTGTCTGGTAACGTTCACCTCATCATTGACGGCGGCTGCGTAGTGCTCCACTCCGACTCCGAGCACTTTCTCGTCCTAAAACTACCCAATAGAAAGACTGCAACCATGTATGTACAAGAACAAGAGAAACCTCAGTGAGCAGCTGGAGATACATGTAGCAACTGCATGGCAGTCAATGGCCGAGTGTGAATGTTCTTCGCTCAATATCTCCATTGCTGCCGAATGCGTAGTAATGGAAGGCACGCCTGTTTTCATGGAATCTGCTCACCGCGCCTTCGCCGAAGCTTGCAATGCACCGCAAGCACATCAAGCCAGCATTACCCCTTCAGGGGTCATCCCGGCGTGCGGCTTTGCTGGTGGTGATGGGCAGGTTAAGACAACTCCCGTCCCGGCTTACCATCTGGGCGCTATGACTCCTCGGCAGAAAATATCGTAGGCTTGCTTGCCAGTGAAACTCTCTCCAAATTCTGTGCACCACTGCAGATATCTCAGTGTGCGTCGTTATGTGACATCACCGCCATACCTGCAGTGACTGAGAGCGTTTTCCACCAACATGAGTCGGAGAGGCTGTTCTTACGCTGATCACCCCTTGAACACGTGAAGGCACTGACTGCTTCGGTACAAGGCACTCCAACATAACATAATGTAGACCAGTCAGACAAAGCCAGAAAGATGGGCGCTCCCATGTCGCAGCCACATCCCCGGATGACACGCCCATCATAGTTATTGGACGAGTGCGTGGACGTATGCCTCTTGAGCCTCCGAGAGGACCCCAAAGAAAACAAGAACCACACACGTTCAAACTCCTTGAACGATGGTCCGAAGGCGGACGCACTAGTGCGGAGACGCGCCGAATTGTTCAGCAGACGACTTTGTATTTACCCTAGGCCATGTGTGTCACCAATCACTCAGCAGGCAATTATCGCCCATCGACAGGACAAGCGTAAGCTGGTATTGAGACCACTCTGGTGCAGCCAGTGTGTCCCCCCTGGAGGTTCGGCAACTCGGTCAGACAAGTCGTTGCATACTTTAAAGTCTGACCACCACGACATAGTCAATGATGCCCCCCAGAGATATCCCTGCAAGAACATTCTGGCAAGCTGCAGCGTAGGGAAGACCATCCAAGCCAACAGCTTATGCCGACCACCAGAAGCCTCCTTGACAGATCATCGAGCCAAGCCTCCCTATGACGACCATTACCGACTGACACGCAGCAGCCAATGCCGGCCTCCAGAGGCGATTTCGCCGCTAGCCTTGCAGTGTCCCAGCAAGGCCAAGTGTAAGGAAGCAGGGTCGTTGCTGCTGCACTAGCACGAACAAGGCGAGCGGGAAGTGGAGATGGAAATTTACGGGAGTTGTCTCTTTGTCTCAATCATATATATATATATATATATATATATATATATATATATATATATATATATATATATATATATATATCAAGGCATTTCTGAAAATAACTTTCTCGCCACTCGTGACCTTAAGCCACTTT
Source organism: Rhipicephalus annulatus (assembly GCA_013436015.1). NCBI lineage: Eukaryota > Metazoa > Arthropoda > Arachnida > Ixodida > Ixodidae > Rhipicephalus > Rhipicephalus annulatus. Next base: position 706,779 of record WOVY01010157.1, on the reverse strand, counting down.
ATTAGAAACGCTTCATTGACAACCTTTTCTTAATTTGGCACTATGGTGAAGCGGCATTACATTCTTTCATTGCTGACATCAACACCATGGAACCGTCCATCTCCTTTTCCCATTCTATTTCACCAGTCACCATAAACTTTCTTGACGTCGATGTAGGTTTAAGCAATGGTAAACCAACAATGAACCTTTACAGGAAGCCCAATGACCGACAAAGATAATCTCATTTTAAAAGCAGCCATGTCAAACGCTGGAAAACAAGTATCCCCGATAGTAAAGCTATTTGTTTTAAAAGAATTTGTTCGGACAACAGGGAATTCACTCGCAACTGTGACCAGCTCTGTAAAGCATTACCCGAAGAACAATATCCTTCACAAATAATCGATGACGCTCTCCAACGGGTCAAATGTCTCGATCGTGAAGAGCTCATCAGTAAGGACAAGCGATTAGCGCCACCTTCCAGAACCAACCTTGCTCTAACGCATTCTGCATCTATTCCTGACGTGTCGCCTATACTCGGAAAGCATTAAAACTTATTGACACAGAGCGATCGGCTTAAGGACATCTTCACTAAATCACGATGAGTTGTATATCGGAGATCAAGGAACTTGCGCGACATGGTAACTTCTTCCTAGACTAGATTCATTGCTCCTGTTGGTTGTCACCCCTCGAAAAAACCGCGATGTAAAGTTTGTGCGCACATGACCACTGCGACTGTTGCTAAAATCACGGCTTCTAGTTCTTCACTTAAGAATAAAGGGGACTTGAACTGTGATAGCTGCAACATAATTTACTTACTTGAATGCTTAATCTGCCACATGCAATACCTCGGTCCAACCGAGACATTCGTTCGCATAGGTATCAACAACCACAAATTACACGTGAACAGTTTGCCACATCTCACAATGTCCAAGCGTTTTCATCTACCAGGTCATTAGTTTGACAAGATTATGGTGACGCTGTTAGAATCAGGCTTTGAATCGCACTATGATCGCGAAATTTGAGAATCGTTCTTTATTCACAAATTCAATATTATGTTATCCGGCATTAACGAATGCGTAGGCAAAGGGTCATGCCTTTCTACGATGCCCTGACGTCCGCATTTTTACGAAATGTTTAAAGAAGCATCCCTAACGTATTCTCTACTTCCTGAAGGTTCTCACATATATTTTTTGCTTTTTATGCGTGATCATCGCCGTCACTGGTGAATGTTACAAATGTCTTTTTACATGTCCATAATATTGACTATTGTATTACATTTTTCAATGGTTTATAGTGCAGTCACGGCTGTTTTGAAACTTTTGTGACACTCATATGCTGATCGCACGTCTTTCGTACTCATGTGTTCATGCCTGCCCATAAAGCGGCCACATGCTCCTATTTCTGTTCATCCTGACGAAGGCCGTGCCACGGCCGAAACGTAGAGTAAAAAAGTATCCAATTTCCGTAAGTGTGCTCCTTTATTTCTTGATAATTTATATATATATATATATATATATATATATATATATATATATTTATTTATTTATATATATATATATATATATATATATATATATAGAAATTGGCTTGAGTGGACAAACGTGCGAAAACTTTTATTGCTCCTACGTTTCGGCCGGGGTCCGGCCTTCGTCAGGGAATACATTGCAAATGTCGACGTGCTGCTTATATACATTGGGGGCCCCCAGCACGTGTCTATTTAATATCAAATGTCACATATATGACAGTGGCACACAAATCAACATGCGAAAGAGCACGATGTGATAATGACAAGACTATATCACGAAATGATAACATATATGACAGTGGCACACAAATCAACATGCGAAAGAGCACGATGTGATAATGACAAGACTATATCACGAAATGATAACATACGGTGAAGTCTCCGCAGCAAAAAAGGGCGTTTTTCACAATCACGGAAAGAATCAACATAACAAGGGTGATAATGTACCACGAATGCATTTAACAATATTGCGTTAAAACAACTTGATGAACTAACAAGAAACATAGGTAAACAACCAGCAACAATGCGCTAAAAGAATTAACAAAAAACAGATGTATAGCAACGAGAACAGCAATATCTGGCGATGGTGATTTGAAAAAAAAAACTCTGGTAAAAGTGAGATACATGGCATTCATGAGAACGAAATATAACAGAATTGTATGTAACAAGCTGAAAACTGATGAAAGCTGCAGACATGTGATAGGGAATTTAGCCTTGTCCGTGACATAGTGATCCCGTTGCTGAACGTGTGCCCAGGAACGTGAGCTTTCCTGCGCTTTCGTTAATGCCGAATGACAGTGCTTTAAATTTGTAGATTAAAAATGATTCGCGTGCTTCCCGTTCATGGTGAGACTTAAAACCAGATTCTAATATGGTTGCTCTTAGGTTATCGAGTGAATGTTCTGTCGCATTCAGGTGCTTAGATAGGGGTAGGTTAGGAAAAGTTGTGACATGCGCCTTGTGTTTATTAAACCGCAGTCTAAATGGTGTCGCTGTGTGGCCTAAGTACTGAAGCTTACAGACTGAGCACTCAAGTAGGTACACACAGTTACTTGTATCGCAATCGTAATCACCATTTATTTTCATTGTGAAATTTGACGCCGAACTGTGGGCTGAAATAGAGGTGGTCATGTGTACGCAAACCTTGCAACGTGGTTTGCCACAAGGGTGGCAACCTGAATAGGCAGGATAAGTTAGTACAGATGAAGTCAGCATATTGTGCAAGTTTCTCGACCGGCGATAGACTACACGTGGCGATTCCGAAAATATGTTTTTGAGACGGTCGCTCTGCATAAGAATGTTATGGTGCCTTCGTAGGATGTGGTTAACGTTTGGTGCTGATGCGGAATACGTTAATATGAGGTTTGTAGATGGTCGCTGTTGAGCAGGCTTGTTGGAGTGGAGGAGCACGCTCCTGTCCACTTCATTAGCACGTTTAATGGCATCATCAATTATCTGAGGCGGGTACTTTTGTCTTCTTAGTGCATCACTGAGCTTGTCACAATTATCCCTGAAGTCAGATTGTGCGGAGCACAACCTTTTAAAACGGAGCGCCTGGCTGTATGGTATGCTTGTCTTGTTGTGTCTTACGTGGCTACTTTCAAAATGAAGGTAGCGGTGTCTATCAGTCGACTTTCTGTAAAGCTTTGTCGTTAGTTTATCACCTGATATGCATACCGTGACGTCCAGAAAGTTTATGTTTGATGCTGAGTAGGCGAGCGAGAAGGAGATTGATGGATAAAAATTGTTAAAGCTTTCCACAAAAGACAAAAGTTCAGTTTCCCCGTGATGCCATATTAAAAAGATATCGTCAATAAAGCGCTTATAGTATAACGGTTTTAGGGCGCACGTGGCAAGAACCTGTCCTCCAATGTGCCCATGAATATATTGGCGTAATTCGGTCCTATCTTCATGCCCATCGAGGTGCCACTCGTCTGTACATAGTGAGTTTGATTAAATTCGAAGTTGTTTAGTTGCAGAATTAGTTTTAAAAGAGAGGCTAGAGTTGAGCTGTCAATAGGTTTGTCTAGCAAAGATTCATCATATGCACGTATTACGGACTGAAGGCCGTCGTCATGCGGGATATTCGTGTATAGAGAAGCTACGTCTAGAGTGACTAGTAGCGCTTTGTCGGGGACGTCAAGATCAGCAATGTCACTCAAGAAATGGTTAGTGTCTCGAAGATACGAGGGAAAGGAGGCGGGAATTACTCTGATAAGAGCGTCAATGTAGCCGGAAAGAGGTTCAGTAACCGTACCAATAGCCGAAACTATTGGACGACCGGGGTTATTTGGTTTGTGCACCTTCGGTAATAAATAAAACCTTCCTGCAACAGGACTAAGCGGTTTTAGTGATTCCATCGTCTTTTTACTGATGCACCCTTTTTGTAAAAGTTCCCCAAGGGCCTCGGCAATAATACGTTTGAAGTACTCAGTTGGGTCGTGACTGAGCTGCCTATAGTATGCAGTGTCACCTAACTGTCTCAATGCTTCAGTGGTATAGTCGGAGGTAATCATTACCACTACTGCACCGCCTTTGTCAGCGGGCTTGATAACAATGTCTGAACGGTTCTGCAATGTCCTAATGGCTTTCCTTTCATTTGAGGTCAAGTTGTGTTTGAAAGAATTTTTCTGGTTTTATGCTTCAAGAATAACGTGTTGGACAGCTGAAATGTACATATCAAGGCACTTGTCACGTTGTACCGGTGGTGTCCAATGTTTACTGGATGACACGCTGTTGGATGAGGATCGTTCATAAAAAATTCACGTAGTCTCATTTTCCGCGCGAAGTCGTCAAGGTCCTTTACGAGCTGAAATTCATTGTACCTACCAGTTGCCGGACAGAAGTTGAGACCACGAGAAAGAAGAGACATTTCAGGGTTTGTAAGTTTGATGTTCGAAATATTGATAATGTTAGTAAACTGGTTCTCATTATCAATAGCCTGACCGGATATATTTGAAGCGCCGGTGGACGAGAGTGCTGGTAGCGGTGAAGGTAGAACGTTATCGCGAACCATCTTTGCAGATTTCCTTGCTCGGATTTCTAATCGCTTCCTTTGTTCGTAATCTTGAAGCAAAATGTGTTCGTCGGAACTAATTGCATGGGCGCTTTGTAACTGTCGTTCTTGGTTGCTTAAGTTCTTTGCCATTGAGCTGTAGTGTTTGATTACAATGCGGGTAAGGTCCAAAGACGCTTTCCCCAGCGTGTCATTCCAACGTTCTAAACTATGGCTAGACATTTCTGATGTAGCTGGTTTGAAGGAAAGCTGAAGGCCTTTTGGTACTTTATGGGAAGCCACGTATGACGACAATGCAAACTCATGCGTTTCACATCGAACACGTTTTTCAATAACTTTCCTAATCTTTAGGAAATTACTGGAGTGTACAGTTACACTGGTGGGGGCATTTGCGAGTCAATCACGGGAAGTATTCACAGTTGTAGAGCGATCAGCACTTCTCAAAGAGTATGGATGGGAACATGAAGAATCAATTTCAGACCTTTTAGTTGCGTTGCGGGGGTGCCTCTGTGGTTGAGGTGGCAAACTGGCTTCGGTAGAAGGTCTTTGTGGACTCGGTGTGCTGGCGGAAGCCTGGCTGGTGCGTTGATGTGACGGAGGTAGCAAGCGAGTCGAATCCCGCTTGGACGGCTGGGTGGTTGCGTGATCGCCTCAGGAAGATGGCGACGAATTAAAGAGATGTCGAAAAGACAAGTGCTTGATGTGACTGGCCATTACTGAGACTCCTTCAAAACTAGGGTGAAGGCCGTCGGCTGCAAAGACGCGATTTGACGGGAACCATTCCAAGGCATGGTCGAGGAAATACACTTGCTTAGAACGTCGACAAAACATACGCAGGCGGCTGTTAAAGTCGCACGCCTCACGGTTGCAGTGTCGGACCAAAGCTTCGTTGTTGCCACCACGGCGGCGGTTTAGGCTCCTAGGAAGGATCAGACTGGCGTCACTGACACAAATCAGACTGACACAAATCAACATGCGAAAGAGCACGATGTGATAATGACAAGACTATATCACGAAATGATAACATATACGACAGTGGCACACAAATCAACATGCGAAAAAGCACGATGTGATAATGACAAGACTATATCACGAAATGATAACATACAGTGAAGTCTGCGCAGCAAAAAAGGGCGTTTTTCACAGTCACGGAAAGGATCAACATAACAAGGGTGATAATGTACCACGAATGCATTTAACAATATTGCGTTAAAACAACTTGATGAACTAACAAGAAACATAGGTAAACAACCAGCAACAATGCGCTAAAAGAATTAACAAAAAACAGATGTAAAGCAACGAGAACAGCAATATCTGGCGATGGTGATTTGAAAAAAAAAACTGGTAAAACTGAGATACATGGCATTCATGAGAACGCAATATAACAGAATTGTATGTAACAGGCTGAAAACTGATGAAAGCTGCAGACATGTGATAGGGAATTTAGCCTTGTCCGTGACATAGTGATCCCGTTGCTGAACGTGCGCCCAGGAACGTGAGCTTTCATGCGCTTTCGTTTTTGTCATGTTTTTCTTATATATATATGTATATATATATATATATATATGAAAAACATGACAAAAAAAGACAAAAGTTCCAGGGTTCACCGCGCTATGAGAGTGGCGTCGTGAGTGTGTATTTTCTTAGAAGCATTGCGTTCAGTCTAGTTTGGTGGTGGTTCCTTTTTTATAGACGGTAGCTGGCTAAGGTAAGGGCTTGCGTGTCGCGGAGGCTCTTTATTTCTTCAAGTGACCATCTTTAATTAGGCGTCGATTGCATGGGCCGCTGTGTTGGGACTGCCGGTTGTCGTCTTTATATTGCGTAAGACGGCCTGCCGATGCTCCAGCGAGGCGGCGCGAAAGAAAAGGTTTTTTTAAGAAGCTGCCTCGGTTTGAACGGATACCATTCTGTTTCGCCGAAAGACGGGAATGGGCGTTAAAAGTGAATACTGTTTTGTTCTGAAAATCTGCGTTCGGGCATTTTAGTTGTGATTGCGGTGGCTGTATTATATCTCGGGCTTACAATCATTGATCGGTTGTAAGAGAGATGGAAATTCACGACAGTGGTGCATTAAAAGGGTTCTTACACTGAAACACGAAAAGATATTTCCTACTTTCCAGTCCAGTCTGCTTTAGCCGTTCTTCCCTTCTAATTTTTTTTGCTCAAAATAGTAGAAAAATGAGCGCGAGCAGAATGTACCCTGATTCCCAACAAGGCCATACTTCGGCTGAAACTGTCAACAGAAATGAAATCATTTTTACTGTTCTCACAGAGAGTCTACTTTACAATTTGCAACGCTATGGCCACTTCCACCACCGTGCCTGCTTGTATATATATATATATATATATATATATATATATATATATATATATATATATATATATATATATACTTTAGCTTGAGTAAAAAAATATTCAAGAACACGTATTTACGACGCGAGTGAATGATGCATGTTGCTCACCGTTGCCTGAAGTTCGACTATTTTTTGTGTTCTCAAATATTGTTTTATTAGATATGTTTAATTACCTAACTTTTCAAGAAGGAAGCAGATAAAAATTTCAATGAGAAAAACACAGATCCGTTTGCAAAACGTACGATCAGAAGGTTTTTAGGTTTATTAGGTATTTGTGTTTTTATGCTAATAACAAATGCTTGCGAAATACAAAATTTACCACGTGACAAACCCGCTCGTGCGCCAATACGCACAATGATTTTAGTGCTTCCTAACGTTCCGCGTACGAACGACCATAGCATTCTCCCCACTGTGCTGTCTCGGCAGGGCCGCAATGATGGGGGTCGCTTTACGATGAAAAAGTTCTGCTATCGGCAACAAAAACAGTAAGTGATTTGACTGCTGATCGCTGTTATGAACCGTTGCGAGGGAAGCGTGTCGTTCATACGTGGAACGTTAGCGAGCACTAGAATCATCGTGCGTACTGGCGCTTGAGCGGGTTCGTCCCATGATATGTTTTTGTATTTCGTGGGCATTTGTAATTAGCAGAAAAACACAAATACCTAACAGATATAGAGTTGTATACTATCTATTTAAAGGTCCTGCAAGCCGATTTATAACTTGCTCAGTGAATTTTTTATCCAAATTTTGTTCCTTTAAAAGCTAGGTAATTGAACAGATCTACTTAAACAATATTTGATAACACCGAAAATAGTCTAACTCCAGCCGGTGATGAGCAATACGTATTTTCTAGCGTCGTATTTACACGTTTCAACATATTTTTAAACTCTGCCTAAAATTACGTTTGACACCCTGTTTAGATGTGTGTGTGTGTGTATCTGTGTGTCTGTGTGTGTGTGTGTGTGTGTGTGTGTGTGTGTGTGTGTGTGTGTGTGTGTGTGTGTGTGTGTGTGTGTGCGTGTGCGTGTGTGTGCACGGGCCTTCAAGGACTCATTTCTTTTGATACTGTGACAGGCCTCAATCAGGGCTGTTACGATTTGTTACTGGCTTTGTACTTTCATAGTCTATAACAGTGACTCCTCGCCAGAGAGATCTGAAGTACAAGTAGTAGTCTCTCATTGTTGAATTTCGCTATTCTGCTCTATATCAAATAAATGGTACATTAGAGCTTTCTTTCCTGTTTCATTTTGTTCAGTGGGCAAAGAACTATCGCGGAAAATGTTGGTACATTTGCAAAGGCTGGCCTCTGCGCATTCAGTTCGAGCCTGAAGGTATCGCTTGCGGGGTAAGTTTTTTAGTAAGCTCCTATACAATTGATTTTAAAATGTCAATAAAGGCCTCTAGGAATAGAAATTATCACCCATCAACATTTCAAATTGCAGCCTAATGAAAGTTGGACTACAAGTAAAGTTTATTGATTCATTCAGCAAACGCAAGATGTATTCGCTTCGAAACAGTTTTTCCGAGTTGTGGAAAACTGTTTCTTCAGCATATTGTTCTTATCATGCTTCCCTATTGCTAATAAAAGTGAAAAATGAGCTTGCTTCCTAACTGGCTATTGATGCTTGTGTTGACGATAATGATGTAACAGGGTAGCCAGCCAACTGCTCCATCATTCTGATTATTATTTCCCTCCTAATTTTCTAATGATGTCTTTAAAACAAAAGGTTATCTAAAAGCCAACGTTTAGTTTAGGTCATGGGCGCATAGCTTTGGAATTGAACATGCAACCGACTGCAGGAAGAAGTCAACTCAAGAAGTGTTTTAAGAACAACAAACCCGAATACGAGTGCACCTACATCTACGCTGTTATTTTCTATTTATGGGCTCATACCTTAACTCATAGTTTGGGAACATAGAAATTGTCCATAAGGTGACGATTACAGGCTTGCAAAAGCGCAATGCCGTACGCCTCTGTTTATGTGGATGTACTCTCTTAACACAGTGCATTTCAAGTGTCGTGTAGGTGAGGCCTTCTGGATTGAATGAATAACTGAGTGCTGTTGTCCCATTTAGGTGAAGGAGGCCAACAAGACGAGACACTGATAAGAAGTGACGTCTCGGTAATTAGGAATGACTAGCTTTCTGTAGCAAATAAATCAAGTGAAACGTATTTGCTGTCTGCCTATTTGCGCTAAGAGAAGTATCCGCTTTAAGCTGTTTGAAAAATCTGTGCTGCGTCTAACAATGTGTTTTTCTTTTCAAATGACAGCTCATAACCGTGAACAACACTAAAAGGTTCTGCAGAAGTGGGACCTGTGTTAAATCCGAACCTTCTTCCGGAGAATCGGGGCAGCCAAAGAGACTGATTCAAACCCAAGAGTCCACTTCTAAAGGAGGAACGGGGGTTGGAAATCTGCTAGGAACGTCCAAGAAGCAGGACACTGAAGACACCACCACATCTGAAGGAGGAACTGGGATCGGAAGTCTGCTAGGAACGTCAAAAAAACAGGATACTGATGATACCACTTCGACAAAATCTAAGTCGACATTGAGTATTGGGAAGGGTCTTCTATCGAAGAAGCAATAGCTACGAATGCACTGACGAAGCGTCATGGCTTTGTAATTGTGTGATAAATGCTACGACGTGAGAGACCGCACAGCTCAAACATATCAGCACTAAAAAAAGAAAAGCGCAGGTGACTTTGTCGTTTTTAACCAGTTGCTATGAGAATAAATGTTATTTCAGAATTTTTGCACCCAGAAACCTCATTTAGTCAAGGTTACGACTGCAAGTTTTGTTGCTGTAGTAAAAAAAGAGAAGCTATATGTATAGACACACGGGATAAAACAGGGAACACATACGTTCACTATTTATACGCATTGCCGTTAAATATACATTGTTAAAATTATGCTTTGGACGTGATATCTTATGACATGTGTCGTACAAAACATCGCGAAATTGTACAGAGCGCGTCCTCTATTATTACATGGCACTTATAAAGGCAAACAGGAAATCATGAAGCAATTATCCTTCTTTGCAAAGATGTCATTCACCCCTAAATTATATTTTATTTTGTGCATTACTAACAACAAATAGTGATAAACTATTTGATCATAGGGGAATCATGGGCATTGTGAAGTCACTATAGAAACTACACCGAGGAGGCCTAATTTCGGTTTTGATTTTCTCATTTTAAAAATTAAAAGCTCATTTATTTCAGTGTTTTTTTTTCAGATTTCATTTTCTCGTACAAAAAACTAAAATGTTACACATGCACAGAGTGCTCACGGTGCTCCGATTGTAAGGTTATACTATCTTATTTTACAATTATTCAAGCTCGCCAGAATATGGCTTTCACGACCTTTTATTTTGGTATGACATGTACGTACATGTGCCTTCTTGACATCGCGTAATGATTATTATATATATATATATATATATATATATATATATATATATATATATATATATATAGATATATATATATTGCACCATTACCTATCGCAAAGCGCTGCTCCTTTCCGAGGTTGTTGTACATTACTTTCGTTTTCTGCAGATTAATTTTAAGACCCACCTTTCTGCTCTCCTTGTCTAACTCCGTAATCATGAGTTGCAATTCGTCCCCGGAGTTACTCAGCAATGCAATGTCATCGGCGAAGCGCAGGTTACTGAGGTACTCTCCATTAACTCTTATCCCTAACTGTTCCCATTCTAAGCTCCTGAAAACGTCCTGTAAGCACGCAGTGAATAGCATTGGGGAGATTGTGTCCCCCTGCCTTACACCCTTCTTTATTGGTATTCTGTTGCTTTTTTTATGAAGCAGTATGGTAGCAGTTGATCCCCTGTAGATTTCTTCCAAAATGTTTATATATATTTCATCTACGCCCTGATTCCGCAGTGTCTGCATGACGGCTGATATTTCTACTGAATCAAACGCCTTCTCGTAATCTATGAAGGCTATGTATAGTGGTTGGTTATACTCTGAGCATTTCTCTATTACCTGATTGATAGTATGAATGTGGTCAATTGTTAAGTAGCCTGTTCTAAATCCTGCTTGTTCCTTTGGTTGATTGAATTCTAATGTTTTCTTTACTCTGCTAGCAATTACCTTTGTAAATAGCTTGTATACTACAGAGAGCAAGCTGATCGGCATGTAATTCTTCAAGTCCTTGTCATCTCCTTTCTTATGTATTAGGATGATGTTAGCGTTCTTCCAAGACTCTGGTACTTTTCCCGTCAGGAGACACCTCGTAAATAGAGTAACTAGTTTTTCTAACACAATCTGTCCTCCATCTTTCAGCAGATCTGATGTTACTTGATCCTCACCAGCAGCTTTGCCTCTGTGCATGCTCTCCAAAGCTTTTCTGACTTCTATCATTACCGGTGGGGTGTCGTCTGGGTTACTGCTAGTTCTTATAGTATTAAGGTCGTGGTTGTCTCGGCTACTGTACAGATCTCTGTAAAACTCCTCCGCTATTTTAACTATCCTATCTATATTGGTAGTTAATTTGCCTTCTTTGTCCCTTAGTGCATACATCCGCCTTTTGCCTATCCCAAGTTTCCTCTTCACTGCTTTGACGCTTCCTCCGTTTTTCAGAGCGTGCTCAATTCTCTCCATGTTATACCTTCTTACATCGCATACTTTACGTCTATTAATCAGCTTCGAAAGCTCTGCCAGTTCTATTTTGTCTGTTGTACTTGACACTTTCATGATTTGACGCTTCTTAATCAGGTTCTTCGTTTCCTGGGAAAGCTTGCCGGTGTCCTGTCTAGCTACCCTGCCTCCAACTTCCACTGCACACTCCGTGATGATATCGTCAGATTATCATTCATTGTATCTACGCTAAGGTTGGTTTCCTCGCTAAGAGCAGAGTACCTGTTCTGCAGTGACACTCTGAAATCCTGTACTTTCCCTCTCAGTGCTAGCTCATTGATTTGCTTCTTGCGTATCAGTTTCTGTCGTTCCTTCTTCAAGTCTAGGCGGATTCGAGCCCGTACCATTCTATGGTCACTGCATCTTACCTTGCCAACCACTTCCACATCCTGCACGACTCCTGGGTGTGAAGTCATTATAAAGTCTATTTCGTTCTTATTTACGCCATTAGGGCTCCTCCATGTCCACTTGCGGTTTTCTCGTTTTCGGTAGAAGGTATTCAAAATACGCAGATTATTGCGTTCTGCGAATTCTACTAGTAGCTCTCCTCTGGCGTTTCTAGTGCCGATGCCATAATCTCCTACTGCCTGGTCTCCAGCCTGCTTCTTCCCTACCTTTGCATTAAATACGCCCATTACTATAGTATACTGTGTTTTCACCTTACTCATTGCCGATTCCACGTCTTCATAGAAGCTTTCAACTGAAGCGTCATCATGGCTGGATGTAGGCGCGTAAGCCTGTACTACCTTCATTTTGTATCTTTTATTCAGTTTAATTGTAAAAGACTATGTCTACTTAGGGCAGGTAATAACCGCAGAGCCTAACCACGAGATTGAAGTAACAAGAAAAATAAGAATGGGGTGGAGCACATTCGGCAGGCACTCTCAAATTATGACAGGTAGATTGCCACTGTCCCTCAAGAGGAAGGTATATAACAGCTGTATCTTGCCGGTACTTAGCTACAGAGCAGAAACCTGGAGACTCACAAAGAGGGTTCAACTTAAATTGAGGACGACGCAGCGAGCAATGGAAAGAAAAATGGTAGGTGTAACCTTAAGAGACAAAAAGAGAGCAGAGCGGATTAGGGGACAAACGGGAGTTAAGGATATCATAGCTGCAATAAAGAAGAGAAAATGGACATGGGCCGGGCATGTAGCACGTAGACAGGATAACCGCTGGTCATTAAGGGTCACCAACTGGATTCCCAGAGAAGGGAAGCGGGGTAGGGGGAGACAGAAGGTTAGGTGGGCAGATGAGATTAAGAAGTTTGCGGGTATAAATTGGCAACAGCAAGCACAGGACCGGGTTAACTGGCGGAACATGGGAGAGGCCTTTGTCCTGCAGTGGACGTAGACAGGCTGATGATGATGATGAAGATGATGATGATGATGATATATTGCCACGAACATAATAACAGAGAGCGATGAAACGACGTCTTGCTTGCCCTCAGACCAGGACGCAAAAGCCCTCTTCTTTCTTCACTTCCAAGGGATCCCCCCTACAGTTGATGGCTCATACCCATTACCTGTGACATTACTCCCTCTCCTCGAAAGCATCGGCTCGATGCTGGTAATGAGCGTTGAGAAAAAAATGCGAAAGAAAAGTTGCTACCATGGAACCCAACAACTACGTCGTAAGGAAAAAAATGGGCTGGCGTCGTAGAAGAACTCAATAAAGAAAGGAGTAAGTACACAAGACAATAAAAAAAACCAAAGTGGCAAAAAATAGTCATTGCATGGTAAGTTAGTGCACGTTCGATGGATGACGCGAGAAATATGGCTTGAGTCTTGACACGTGCACCACATCACTTTGTGGAAACCAACGGGAACGTCTTGAGGTGCCCTCAGGGAGAACTTCATACGTAACGTCACTGAGTCGGCGCAGAACTTTGTAAGGGCCGAAGTAGCGCCGAAGCAACTTCTCAGAGTGACCACGCTGTCGGATGGGAGTCCACACCCAAACTTCATCGCCTGGTCGGAAGGTAACCTCTCGGTGTTTAAGGTTGTAGCGGTGTGCGTCGGCAGTTTGGCGAGCCTGAATACGGCATCGGGCGAGTTGACGGGCCTCCTCGGCGCGTTGATCAAACAATGCAGCGTCCGTGTTGAACATGCTCAAGTTGTTGGGAAGGAGCATTGCGTCAAGCATTGTGGTGACCTCTCGACCATGAACTAAGCGAAATGGGGTGAAACCTGTACTCTCTTGGACTGCTGTATTGTAAGAGAAAGTTACGTAAGGGAGTATATCATCCCAGTTCTTGTGATCAAGGGCCACATACATAGACAGCATATCTGCAATTGTCTTGTTCAACCGTTCAGTGAGTCCATTTGTTTGGGGGTGATAACCCGTGGTTTTCCGATGTTCTGTACCACTTAGTCTCAGCAGTTCTTGAAGCATCTCTGCGGTGAAAGCTGTACCACGATCAGTAATTATCACAGCTGGCACTCCGTGACGAAGCACGATGCTGGTGACAAAAAACTGTGCGATTTCCGCTGCGGTAGCTTTGGGCAGGGCCTTTGTTTCGCTGTAACGCGTTAAATAATCAGTGGCGACCATAATCCACCGGTTTCCAGACGAAGAGGTGAGAAATGAGCCGAGCAAGTTAATGCCAATTTGATGGAATGGTGTCTTCGGCGTGGAGGTCGGTGCAACCAGTAGGTAAGTAGCCTGTGTATGGTCGAAATTTTTCTTATAGAGGACTCCATCCCTGATGCAGAACGAGGCCAGTGAACGTGCGAAGTTTCAAGGAAGGCTGCGTTTTCGGCCTTCGAGATAGTCAATCAGCGGGCTTAGCTCCATGTCGTCGCGTTGTTGTTGAGCCAAGTCGGTTGCTGACACAGAGGAAAGGAATGTATCGTCCTCTTCGTGTCCGCGCTCGTACTTCCAATTGGTGCACGTGAGAGACAGTCCGCATCAGTGTGTTTGCATCCTGATTTGTGAATGACTGTAACGTCAAATTCTTGCAGTCGAAGGCTCCAGCGTGCTAGACGACCGGAAGGGTCTTTGAGGTTGGCGAGCCAGCATAAAGAATGGTGGTCGCCTGAATCGTCGACCGTACAAATAAGGGCAAAACTTTGTCATAGCCCAAACAACGGCTAAGCATTCTTTTTCTGTTGCAGAGTAGTTTTTCTCTGCAGATGATAGTGTTCGACTTGCATAGGCAATCACGCGCTCTATGCCATTTTGCCATTGAACCAGAACAGCTCCAAGTCCGACGTTGCTGGCATCTGTGTGTAGCTCTGTGGCAGCGTTGTCGTCAAAGTGACCGAGTACAGGTGGGGCTTGGAGATGGTTTCGTAGCGTGTCAAAGGCGTGATGCTGATCATGGCCCCAAACAAATGGTACGCCGTCTTTCGTAAGTTCATTTAGCGGTTCAGCGATTTTAGAAAAGCCTATGACGAAGCGTCTGTAATATGCGCAGAGTCCCAGAAATCGGCGGAGGTCGCACTTGTTCGTTGGAACAGGAAATGCGGCAACAGCTTTCGTTTTCTCAGGGTCTGGGTGTATACCGGCGTGGCTGACGACCTGACCAAGAAATTTCAGTTCCTCGAATGCAAAGTGGCATTTCTCAGGTTTGAGAGGACGTCCAGCTGTTTGAATCGCCTGAAGAACTGCCTGTAAGCGCTGGACGTGCTGCTCAAACGTGTCCGAGAAGACGACCACATCGTCAAGGTAGACAAGACACGATTGCCATTTTAGCCCAGAAAGAACCGTGTCCATCATTCTTTGAAAAGTAGCTGGTGCTGAAAACATGCCGAATGGAAGGACTTTGAACTCGTAGAGTCCGTCAGGAGTAATGAAGGCGGTCTTTTCGCGGTCGCGCTCATCAACAGATATTTGCCAATAGCTTCTGCGTAGATCCACGGAAGAAAAGTAACGAGCATTGCGAATGCGGTCCAGCGAGTCGTCAATTCATGGTAAAGGATACACGTATTTCTTCGTGATCTTATTCAACTTTCGGTAGTCGACGCAAAATCGCAGAGTACCAACTTTTTTCTTTACTAACACAACAAGGGACGCCCAGGGACTGGTCAATGGCTGGATGAGATCTTGCTTGAGCATCTGCTGGACCTGTTGGCGTGTAACGTCTTGTTTTTTTTGCGAGACTCTGTAGGCATGCTGTCGAATGGGTCTCTTGGTAGGCTCGGTGATGATACGATGCTTGGCAAGCGGTGTTTGGTTAACTTTCGAAGTCGTAGCGAAGCAGTCCCGAAATGAGCCAAGTAGCTTCAAAAGACGTTCCCGTTGTGCAGACGGTAGACCCTCGTTTACGTCGAAATTGCTTGCAAATGTCATGCGGAATCGTCGCACGACGAAAGAGCAGATAATGTTGAGGGACCAGGGACGTCGGCAATATCCTCAAGGTATGCGATCGCAGTGTGTTTGGTAAGATGGCGATACTCGTCGCTGAAATTCGTGACAAATAGGCAAGCCTGCTTTCTACTGGGCTGAACAATACCTCGGGCAACGCAGATTTGTTGTGCAAAAAGTAGAGACAAATTTCCTTCTGCAATTACAGCATTAGGGACGTCTTGGTCTCATTCAACGTTGATAAAAAGGCTGCTGCGGGGAGGCAGAGTAACAGATTCGGAGGATACACGTACGGCAGCCTTCGATGAGCGGGCGTTTTTCGGTTCAGGATGAAACGGGTCCTCAAACGACACCTGCAAGTCTCGTAAGTCAATAATTGCGCCGTGTTCGCGAAGTAAGTCCAGCCCCAGGATGAGTGGACGGGAGCACACAGGTAATACGAGGAAAGACCCTGTGAACATCGAAGCACGGACTCGAACCCGGGCTGTGTACATTCCAGTTGCCGTGACGAGGTGGCCCCTGCCGTGCGCAACTGCGGTCCTTGCCAAGGCGTAGTTACCTTCCTCAGTTGGGATGCTAAGGCGCTGCTCATAACGGAATAGTCGGCGCCGGTGTCGACGAGGGCAGTGACGACGTGATTATCGACGTGTACGGTGATGTCGGCGGAAACAGTCTTGTGACTTGCGGAAACGACTGGAAAGTCAGAACGGTCTTCGTCGGGTCTTTGCGTCGAAGGAGGCTCTTTGACAGTTCGTTGGGACGCGGCTTCACGCCCAGGAACCGTGGTTTCTAGTTTCCCCTGTGGGGACTCGGTGACCGGCCTCTGAAAGGAGCATAGGATGACGAGGGAATGCTAGGTGACGTGGGGCGGCGAGGTGATGAAGATCGTGATTGGGGGCGTGAACCAAGGCGAGGAGCTTGCTGGCCCGTAAGGTACGCTTAGATGTCGCGGGGGACGCTCACCGTAACGCGGGCAACGAGCATCTGGGTGAAAGCCACGGAGACCAAATTGGCGGTACTGGCAGTTACGGTAGACGTGACCCGCTTCGCCACAGTGGTAGCAGAGTGGACGGTTATCGGACGTACGCCACACGCTGGCCTTTGTGGCGTTCTGCCGCGATCCAGACGGACGATAAGTTGGTGCACTCTGAAACCTTGAAACGGGTGGCGGAGTCGAAGAGGTGCCCTGGAATCGATGGCTAGCCTGATCCATTCTCCCCACGGTGGGATCAGGGCCATGTGGTGCAGGAGATCGCAGAGCCGCCGCATAAGTCAGCACAGGGGCCTCAGGTCTTGTTGGCGCGATTGGGGTGACCACGTGTCGGATCTCATTTCGGATTAAGTCTGCGAGATCACTTACGGGTGGTTGGGGTCCCGCTGCTTGGAGTTGGCGCAGCTCGTCCCGCACTACGCTTCTTATGAACTCAGCGAGGGCATGCCTCTCGCTGTCAGCCCCGATAAAGCATGCAGCAGGGGTCAGCTCGTGGCGTTCATACTGTGATGACCTATACTGGAGAGTACGCTTCATTGTGGTTGCCTCATTTATGAACTCTGCCACAGTGGTCGGTGGATTGCGCACGAGTCCGGTGAAGAGCTGCTCTTTTACCCCACGCATTAAATGCCGCACCTTCTTTTCCTCGGACATTGCAGGGTCAGCACGCTTGAAGAGTCGAAGCATGTCCTCGACAAACATCGAAACTCTCTCGTTGGGTCGTTGGTTCCGAGACGAGATAGCCTGCTCCGCTCTCTCTTTCCTTTCAGTGCTGCGGTACGCATCACGAAACTGTCGGCTGAACTCATGCCACGTCGCAAAGGAACCCTCGTGAATCTCGTACCACGTTTTGGCAGAGTCTTCTAACGCAAAGTAAACTCTCCGCAGCTTGCGAGCTTCATCCCATTCGTTGATGTTGGCAACTCGATTGAAGTGGTCAAGCCAGTCATAACATCTTCATAAATGTCTCCCTGAAATGAGCGTGGTGTTTGCGGCGCATGAAAAACATGCGGGAGAAAAGAATGGGCGTCGTTGGTTTGACTTGCCTGGTTGTTAGTTGAAGTTGACATCTCGTCTTGAGAGAGGGGACCGTACTCGGGAGATAGTCCTCGCAGGCGGCGACTGCTTCGTGCCGTGGGAGCTGTAGCTGTCTCCAAGTAGCTCGGTGTGTCGGCTGAAAATCTGCAACCGAGGCGCATTTACCCAGCACCTCCACCAGTGCCACGAACGTAATAACAGAGAGCGACGAAACGACGTCTTGCTTGCCCTCAGACCAGGACGCAAAAGCCCTCTTCTTTCTTAACTTCCAAGGGATCCCCCCTACAGTTGATGGCTCATACCCATTACTTGTGACAATATATATATATATTTATATATATATATATATATATATATATATATTTCACGGGCACTTATCAATCGCCGAAGCCAAGAAAATTGCCAAATTCAGACGAATACTGATACCTTATAAGAAAACCAGGAGACATCCTATTGCAAGCCAGCAACATTCCATCAATGAAAACATTCATTTTTAACTTGCTCAGTCTACTTACCCGTTGTCGGCCGACAGACTGTTAGATTGACACCTACTTTATGTCAGCTCACGTACTGCACACAGTTGTTGAACAGACGTTCTTAATGTTTCACGACGAATAAGCGCATCTTTATGTATATCTCTTCACAAAACAATGTCGCCCCCTCCTTTTTCAAAAAAAAACAAAGCACTGGCACTAGTTCTAGCCTCAAAATAAACCAAAGTTGTCTTATTATTAAAGGAATAGCTGTTTTTTCTCTTATTTTTGTTGCATTGATTGTCCTTGCAAAAAGAATTTTCAGCACAAGTTGGTGAATGCTCGTCTTTCAACTCAATAAAATAGTGATCGTTCAACAGTTGAGGTGGTAAATCTCCAGGTGAATTATTTGGGATCCGTCGTGCGCATTCATACTTGCGAGCTAGACTTCGCGATTGTGCAGCCTTAGTGCCGTTTAGATAACAGTATACAGGGTGTCCCAGGTAACCTTAGCCGGAGTTTAGAAATACACCCACACACGCAATTACGACGGGACCACATGAACGTTGCTAAACGTTGCCTTGATTTGGTCAGGCTATTTTTGTGTTCTCAATGATTGCTTAGTTGACATGCTTATTTACCTAACTTTCAAGAAACGAAGATAGATAAAAATTTCAAATAGCAAGTTGTAGATCGGTTTGCAAAACATTCGATCAGACACTTTTCAACATTATATCTGTTAGGTATTAGTGTTTTATGCTAATCACAAATGCCCGTGAATCACAAAAAATACCACGTGACAAAACCCAGTCGTGCGCCCGTGCGCACAATGATTCTAGTGCTCCGTAACGTTTCGCCTATGAACAACCGTATCAATTGCCCTATTTTGCTGTCTCGGCAGGGCCGCAACGATGTGGTGGCTTTACGATGGACACGCTTTCCTATCGGCCACAAAAGCGACAACCGCTGTGGCAGCTTGTCGCTGTCATGAACCAGTTTTTTTTGTAATTCGCGGGCATTTCTAATAGTAAAACAACCCTAACACTTGACAGATATAAAGTTCAAAACAAGCTATTTGAAAGTTTTTTTTTTTGCGAACCGATCCACAACTTTCTAACTGAAATTTTTTAAGCCATCTTTGTTCCTTCAAAAGTTAGTTATTTAAAAAAATCGAATTTAACAATATTTGGGAACACAAAAATATTCCGATAAACTCCAGGCAATGGTGTGCAAGATGCATTAGGTCGTGCCTTATTTACGTGTTCCGGCATATTTCTAAACTTTGGCTAAAGTTACGTGGAACACCCTGTATAAGTAGGCAAAACTCTTTTTATGTCCATGTGCCCTACCATATTGACATTTCTTATATTTAGAACTGCAGGCTGCCAGCGTCAATGGTGACTACAGTACAGTACATGAAAAATAGAATCCCTTGCTACCCGTCCAACGTCTTCCAGTTGTATATTTTTGTGCTAACAGATTGTGTTGCATTGGCCAGGTAAATAATTCAGTTGTCACTTGCAGAATTTCGATTGCATCCAAATCCGATGGGCAACCAACTTCTTAGTAACGGTTTTGATTCAGTTAGGCAAGCGGCAGGTAAAAATAATAATTGTTGAAAACTTCGATACTCATTGCACTCGACTTGCGATTTAATATGCGGCCACTTTAAACGAAATGAAAATTTACATTAAGAAATGAAATCCACAGAAATCCACAGAGTCAAATTCAGCTTACTTAATGTACAAGTAGACTAAAATGTTGACAAAATTTTAGCAATTTGTGTATTCAGTGCTGCTGCGAAAACTGTTTTCTTCTCATAATATTGTGGTAACGGGAAACATCAGCCTTAGAACAGTGATAGAGCTGGAGGTGGAAATGTTGTAGGCCCGTGTACTCAGATTTGGGTGCACGTTAAAGAACCCCAGGTGGTCGAAATTTCCGGAGCCCTCCACTACGGCGTCTCTCATAATTATATAGTGGTTTTGGGACGTTAAACCCCACATATCAATAAAACAGTGATAGAGCTACCCTGCTTTTTTGTATTATGTGCCTGCTGCTTGTAGGTTTTATCTGTTGCGACCGGTGACGTCACACCGACCTTATGAATATTGGTTGCATATCACTGAATAAAGGGTGATCATAGAGTGCTGATTCATGATTGTTCAAGCTGTGTCTAGGTCACATCATGTGGCGACGGTGATAGGATCGGAACCCTGAACAGTGGGCGGAGCCATGCAGTTGAACCAAGGTATATTCAAATATGTCGTGAAGGCTCGTTCGAAAAGCGGTTTAGAAGCTATTGCCAGCGCAATCCGCACGAGAAGTTATGGGAGCTGCGATTGAAGCGTGTCTATGTGTGTAGGGACGTAAACACTAATAATGAAAAATTAAGCTAGAATGAAAGTCGGAGCAATCATTAGGTTTTACAAGTGAGTTTTCTTTTTCCCAACAATATTATGTACGTGAATTGAACAAATTAATTATGACAGTTTTTTATGGAAAATCTTTTTCTAGCACCCTGTGCCTCGCTAATACTACTCAGTGAAGCTCTTGCATAACATGGCTATAGATGTCAACGCCCGCTTGTAAAGTTCGTCTGCAAAGACACACACCTTCACGTTCTTTATTATTCTGCACTTTCTTGCGTTCTCTGTTGTGCGCGAAATTTTTAGGGGCGTTTTATCGTTGGTAAGAGTCTTCAGTGCAGCGGAACGATGCGAATTACATTTACCGCCAAGTTCTTTTCTCAGTAGCTGCAGAAACGATGTGCTGTGCAAGAACGCAGCAGCAAGAAATGTTTGCCTGGTGACCCATGTCTTCTAGATAAGAAACAAAGACAATCGTTCGCAATCCACTGCTCGCTGGACTTTCGTCCATGAATATTCCTGCAACCCATGTTCGTTCTTGAGCATGCAGTGCCTATTGTTCGGGTTACCAGTGAGCGTGTTGCCAAGTTATCTATAACGGTACAAGTCACATGTCTTCATCGTCATATACAGGTAGCGGTAATATACCAGGGCATTTTCGCCAAAAAAGAAAAACATAACGCTGGCAGTGTACGCATTTTTCATTTTTATTAGAATTTCGTACAGTGTATTAAGTATAAGTTACTGTGGCCATAAAAGAAAAGTAAAATAACGTCGTCTTGGCGTCACTATGCGTCGATTCTTCCTCTTAAAACCGAAGGTCACAAGCATTGTGCATGCTACTAAACCTGCGTATGTGTGAAACAAATGAGCCATGGTGCAAATATCACATGTGCTGCTACGCTATTTGGTGTTTTAATCCATTGACATAAGACGCCACGAACGGCAAGAACAAGCTTGAAGAATAAGTTTTCTTGTAGAAACGAGGCAAGTTGAACGATAATACACTTACACATCACTATTTATTGATGAGTCTATATTAGATTAGCTGGCATTGACTTGAAGTGCACTCGTGGATGACTCCCTGGTGATCGTCTAAACACAGATCCTCAGCGATCAGTGGTCTATGAAAAGTAATTTGAGCTTGAATTTCACGTTTGTGCATACAAAATTGTCACTTTTGTTACCAGCATTTGCGTGACATCCACTTCTTGTTCTGCTTGAAGTGGTCGATCCTCACAGAGATGGTGCTAAGCTCTACGGGCAGGTGATCAGCCGTCATTTTCTGAACGTGGGCTTCCACGGAACCTTCTCTGCCGGCCTATATATACCTTAGTTGAACGGTGACAGCAACGGATGGGATATTTAACCAGCTCTCGGACAACACCAGCATTCCGGCCAGCGCGACGGTTCTTTTACGGATTGCCAGGAAACATTCCTACGCCGCCAGTGTGCACCTCAGTAGGCCACGCTCGTCAAACGCAGGCTGTTGAGTTCTTTCGCCTTATAGAATAGCACACTTGAAGAAGCTGAGCGAGTTTGATTCAAGAGCTCAGAACTTTGAGTCATACCTTGAACGCTTTAAGCTTTTCAATACTGTGAATGATGCAAAACCGGAAAAATTTTTGCCAGTGTTTCTGTCGGTCATGAGAAAAGCAACGTATGAGGTGCTAAAAATTTGGTTGTTCGGAACATGCCTGGTGACAAAACATTTGCCGAAGTGAAACAACTGCTTAAGAGTCATTACAGTCCTTTGAGTTCAGTTGTTGCTGAACGGTGCAAATTCAACAGGCGTTTACAACATGGGCAAGAAAGTGTCGAAGACTTTATTGTAGAACTTAAGTGCCTAGCAAGAAAGTACGACTTTGGCGAATGTTAGAATGATGCCTTGGGAAACAGGCTGGTGAAAAGGGTACGAAACAAGGACAGCCGCGGGCGTTATTCGTCGAGGAACATTTGACATTCGAGAATAGGTGTCAAATTGCTTTAGCGCGAGAGTTACCCGCACGGCACTCCGCACTAATGAATGACAACGAGGGAAAGATAAATCCGGTGACGAGTCAGCAATGAAGGGGAAGGAAAGGCTACGGCTCTTCAAGCGAGGTGCCGCCGAACAGCCCATGCGAGTGGTGTCGCAAGAACCACTTCACAGACAAGTATGTGCTGGTACAAAAAGTTCAGGTGATGCAGATGCGATCAAATAGGGCATTTTCAAAGAATTTGTCAGAATGTGTCCAGGCAGAACAACCGAACTAACTCGGTAGAAGGAATGGAGGAAAAAACAGAGCAGGAAGTGTGGGACATCGTAAACAATGCACGGTCCTGCTACGAGGTCATCATAGAGGTAAAAGGCAGAACACTCCAGATGCAGCTTGACACAGGCGCTGCCATGACGATAGTGCCTGAAAAAAATTAAAACGCGGCTTTCTCACACGTAAAGTGCACCCCGTCCCGAGTATTGTGGCGCACCTACACGGGGGAACAGCTGCAGCCTAAGGAACACTGTAAAGTCGTGGTCAACCACAATACGCTGCGATTGAACTTGTCACTAGTGGTAGTGAAAGACGATGGCAGGGTATACTTCCTGAGTTGTTTGGTCGCGATTGGCTTAACAGCCTCAAACTAGGCAGCCGCATATTAGGAAGCGTGCGATGTGAAGACAGGATCGATGCACTCAAAGAGAAATTTCACTCAGTGTTCTCGAGCGAATTGGGTGAGATTCGAGGTTCTGAAGCGAAATATCTACTCCAGCAGGGCTGTACGCCGGTGTTTTTGGCAATACAAGAGACCCTGGAAAGGCAGCTAATCAGCATGATCCCGAAGGGCACATTAAGGATCATTTCTCGCAGTGATTAAGCCACGCTGATCAGTACTATTAAGAAAAGCAATGGCTGTTACCGAATTTGTGGAGACTACAAGATAACGATTGACTTGGTTTTAAAAACCAATCATTATCCTTTAACAAGACGGAAAAAATTTTTACTCAAGCTTTGCAAACGGCAAAATATATTGCGTTCTGAATTTAGCATCTGCATATCAACAAGTACCTCTCAGTTTGGAATCCAGACCACTGTTAACCATTAACATGAGCTTGGGTATTCTTGAGTTCCAACGCCTGCCGTACAAGCTGGCCAGTGCGCCTGTAATCTTTTAGTCCCTAATGAATGCAGTATTAAGGGGCATACTGAACGTCGGGTGTTATATTGACGACGTCATTGTGGCAGGTTCGATCACAGCGAATTGTCAAAGGACATTTAAGCGTGTCTTGGCATCGTTTTATGATTACATTATTAAGTTGAAGAAAGGCAAATGGAATTCTGTGTGAAACTGCATGACGTGCATGGTTCACAAGGTAGACGCAGAGAGAATCTACCCGACCGAAACAAAAAACAGGCAATGTTGCGGGCACCTGAGCCTACTACCAAATACGACAAAATACGGCTAAAAAAGGCGTATTTAGAAATCTTGAATTTTCGGTGGATGATGTTGCATTCAACGAGAATAGCTTGGATGACCTCCGACAGGAACACTCGACCTCTATCACCGAGTAATTCCCGTGGAGCCTCATGGCGGAGAATGAAGCTGCGCAGAATAAAGAGTGCAACTTCGTGGGCGGTCGCTGCCGGTAGAGCTGCAGTCTCACCGTGGCGTGTCAGATGATCGACGCCGACAATAATCCACCGGTTTCCCGAGCAACTATATAGAAGTGTGCCATAGAGGCCGATACTCACGCGGTCGAATGGGCGAGCTGGGCATGGAAGATGCTGTATCATGCCAGTAAGGTGCCGCGAAGGTGTCTTGTTCTGTTGGCAAGTGGTGCAAGACTGAACGCATTTCTGCACAAATCGATACATTCCTCGCCAGTAGTATCGTTGGCGCACCCTTTGGAAGGTGTTCGGGACACCTGCGTGAGCACTTTGGAGATCTGCATGAAAAATTCATGCAGATTTCAGATCGCATGGGAGTAGGGACAGCAAGGAGCCACTTCCTACCACCAGGCATGCAGTAACGGGGCTGGAGAATGTTGTCTCGCACGGAAAAGTGGGCTGCTTGCCGGCGTAGTGCTCTCGTGGAAGGGACAGCAGACGGATCGGTAAGGTAGTCGAGTAACAATGCAAGGTATGGTTCCTTACGCTGCTCCGAAAGCATGTCAGTGGTGTAGATTTGTGACAAGGTGGTAGAAAGAGGTGACAGTGAAGCCACATCTGGTGTTAATGGCGATCGCGGAAGTGCATCGGCATCCGCATGCTTGCGACCGGAACGATAAATGACACGGATGTCGTATTCTTGCAATCGAAGTGCCCAACGCCCCAGGCATCCGGATGGGTCTTTCAAGGTGGACAGCCAACATAGAGCGTGGTGGTCTGTGGCCACGTTGAAAGGATGGCCATAAAGGTTCGGGCGAAACTTCGTCAACGCCCAGATTATGGCCAAACACTCCTTCTCTGTCACGGAGTAATTCAATTCAGCTTTCTTGAGAGCGCGACTTTCATAGGCGACTACGTATTCGGCTTGGGTGCCTTTCCGTTGTGGCAAAACTGCACCAAGACTGATGCCACTTGCATTGGTGTGAATTTCTGTGGCAGCAGCGGGGTCGTAGTGACGAAGAATAGGCGGTGAGGTCAGCAGGCGGCGCAGCTGGTGAAATGCGTCGTCACATGCAGGTGACCATGCAGATATACTTTTGCTGTTGAAAAGCAGACTCATCAGAGGTGCGATAATGGACGCGAAGTTGGGCACGAAGCGACGAAATTAGGAGCAGATACCTACGAAACTTCTTAGGGCTTTAAGTGATGTGGGCAACGGGAAGTCAGCGACACCTCGAAGCTTATCGGGATCCGGAAGAACAGCGTCTCTTGTGATGACATGTCCCAAGATGGTTAGTTTTCGTGCTGCGAAGTGGCACTTCTCGGAGTTAAGTTGTAGGCCTGCAGAAGTTAGACACGTCAGAATTTCGTAGAGGCGAACAAGATGTGTCGGGAAATCAGATGAAAAGACGACGATGTCATCCAAGTAACACAAGCAAGTTTTCCACTTATGGGTACGCAAGATGGTATCGATCGTGCGCTCAGATGTGGCAGGTGCAATGCAGACCCCAAATGGCGTGACTTTGACCTCATATAGGCCATCCGGCGTTACAAAGGCTGTTTTAGGGCAATAACATTCAGCCATTGGCACCTCGCAATACCCAGAACGCAGATCCAAGGATGTAAAGTACTCGGCGCCTTGTAAACAGTCAAGAGCATCGTCTATTTGTGGTAGCGGGTAGACATCTTTCTTCGTAATCTTGTTTAAGCGGCGATAGTCCACGCAAAATCGAACGGTGCCATCTTTTTTTTACCAGAACCACAGGTGATGACCAAGCGCTTGAGAAGGCTCTATGACTCCACGTTTAAGGATGTCATCTACTTGCTCCGTAATGACGCGGCGCTCTTCAGCAGAAACGCCGTAAGGACGCTGTCGCAGAGGCGAATGTGAGCCGGTGTCAATAGTATGAGTGACAGTTGTGCTGCGGCCCAAAGCAGGTTCTTGAATGTCGAAAGAAGAGAGAAACTTGTTAAGGAGAGCAACAAGTTGGCGGTGATGCGAGAGGGGAAGATCTGCATCGATAACATTGTCGAAGGCTGACGAACTTCATGGCTCAGACACATGAGTGATTGCAGTAATGTGACATGGTGTTTTGTCTGGAAGAATATTATCATCAATATGGTGGACAAGTTGCACATATCCTAACGTTTCACCACGAAGTAAGCCAATGGGGTAGATGCAGTAGTTGGTAACCAGCATTACGGTTAAACCAGACGCAATCGTAACAACGTCAAATTGGAGAACGATGCCCTTGCGTTCAGTAAAAACCGGAGATGGCGTAAACACCACCGTTGCGTCAGGTTGCGCCACACATGAAACGCTAATAGGGACCTAAGCTTCCGGGGGCAAGGTGATGTCGTCGTCAGCGATGAGTTTGCAGAGCAGAGGTGAACAGTCAGGTGGGGAAAATTCACTTGTTGGCAAAAGGGACATTTCGGCACGGGAACAATCGATGATAGCTTCATGACGTGATAAGAAATCCCAACCCAGCATAAGGTGACGAGAGCAAGATGGTAGAACAAAAAACTGTACGACGTAAAAAATGTCTTGGATGACGACACGCACCGTACACACAGCCGAGGGATGAATGCGTTGCGCGCTAGCCAAGGACAGCACCATGTCACAGAGAGATGTAGTCACTTTTATCAGTTTCCAACAAAATATTGCGTTCATCCCAGAAACGACGGCTCCGGTATTGATTAACGCTAATGTGGTGACTCCCTCAACATCGACATCAACAACATTTTGTGGCGAAAATGGAGGCCTTGGGAACTGCGCACAAGTTGCAGTTCTTGCCTCCGGAATCGCACAGATTACTTTTCCTCCTCAGGAGGTGGTCGACGACGCATAGGCGATGGCGATCGGCGACGAGGGGATGGGAAGCAAGCAGTCGATGGGCGGCGATCCGAGTCGGAGTGCCCCTGTTCATATTGACACAATGGGTCACAAGTACTGAGGGGCTCTATAGAACCACCGGGTAGCTAGCTCTAGGACGATGCGTCTGTCGTGGCTGGCTCTCGAGAAGAGAAGACGCACGCGATCTTCTTTTTTCGTTAGATTGAGAGCCGCTCTTGCTGTCGACCCACTACGTGCTGGTGGCATTATCCCCCCTTCCAAAAAAAACAAGTCCCAAAAAGAGGAAAGAAAAGTACATAGCAGCACCACGATGCTGCTACATAGGCCCGTGAAAAAAATTGAAATTCGGATAAAGTGAAAGTAAAAATTGAAGAGCGTGCCAATATAAGAAACGTCAATGAACGAGAAAGCGAGTTCACAAAAATAAATAAAAAACACAAAGAACGCTGTACGGTAAAAGAAAAGTTACGAGCAATGCGCAATAAATGGTTTCATGCGCAACACATGAACGACGTCCACCCTCAGTCGTGTCCTGCTCCGTGCATGGGGTGTTGAGTCCGGAACCACTTCGTAGTTCACGTCACTGACGTGGCGTAACACTTTATATGGGCCAAAGTACCAGCTCAGTAACTTTTCACTGAGGCCACGGCGGCGGACGGGCGTCCACACCCAAACTTGATCTCCGGGGTTGTAAAACAATTCTCTGTGGCGGGTGTTATAGCGTCGTGCGTCTGCCTGCTGTTGCTGGCCGATGTGCAGTCGCGCGAGCTGCCGGGCTTTCTCAGCACGCTCTGCGAATTTTTCGGCGTCAGTTGCCAACTCGTCTTCGTCTTGACAAGGTAGCATAGTGTCTAGCATGGTCTGCACATCGCGGCCGTAGAGAAGCCGAAATGGCGTGAATCGCGTGGTCTCTTGCACGGTGGTATTATACGCGAAGGTCACGTAGGTAAGATCCAGTCCCATGTTTTGTGCTGTACGTCGATGTACATGGGGATCATGTCTGCGAGGGTCTTATTCAGTCGCTCTTTAAGTCCGTTGGTTTTCGGGTGGTATGCAGTTGTCCTTCGGTGTCTGGTGTTGCTCAGTTTGAAAACTTCGTCCATAAGCTGCGCCGTGAATGCCGCCCCTCTGTCCGTTAATATACTGGAAGGAGCACCGTGCTGTAACACGATGTGGCGCATGAAAAATTGTGCTACCCCAGAAGCTGTGGCTCGTGGGATCACGTGTGTCTCAGCGAAGCGTGTCAAATAGTCGGTCGCGGCGATCACCCATTTGTTGCTGTCCGCAGACAGGGAATATTGCCCGAGAATGTGCATGCCGACTTGGTCGAACGGCGTGCAGGGTGCTTCGATGGGCTGAAGCAAACCAGCTGGCTTAACATATGGTTGCTCTCGGCGCTGACCTCCCCAACAGCTCTTGACGTACTTCTTGACGCTTGCTGAATGTCCTGGCCAACAGTACCTCTTGCTCACTCTGGCAAGTGTCCTTGAGTAGCCCAGATGACCAGATGTGGGTTAGTCATGGCAAGAGAAAAGGACGTCGTCTCGCATGTCTCGAGGAACCACAAAAAGGTAAGCACGGTTGTTTGAACGAGCGTTCTTCTTGTAAAGCACACCATCTCGCAGGCAGAACGACGTCAAGGAGCGGGATAAATGACGTGGTATGATAGCGCCCTGGCCCTCTAATTGATCAATGATTGGACGAATCTCTGCGCCATCTCACTGCCGTTTGCTCAAGTCTGACGCGCTAACGGTGCCCAGGAAGCCTTCATCTTCCTCTCTTCCTGACTGACGACATGAAGGGGTGCACGTGACAGTGTGTCAGCGTCTTCATGCTTAAGGCCGGACTTATGGACGATGGTGACATCAAATTCCTGCAGCCGCCAGCTCCACCGTGCTAGCCGTCCTGAAGGGTCGCGCAGGCTTGCCAACCAACAAAGCGCGTGATGGTCTCTCACTATCTTGAAGGGATGACCACAAAGGTACGAGCGAAACTTGGTGAATGCCCACACGACTGCGAGGCACTCTTTCTCCGTAGTGAAATAATTCGCCTCGGCACGGGATAGAGAGCGGCTGGCGTAGGCTATCCCTCTTTCGGTGTCCTCTTGACGCTGAACGAGCACTGCACCGAGCCCAATGTTACTAGCGTCGGTGTGGAACTCCGTGTCAGCATCATCGTCGAAATGAGCGAGAAAGGGCGCTGACTGCATGCGCTGTCGCAGCTCATCACAAGCTGCTTGTTGCTCGTTTTCCCAGACAAATGGCGTGTCGCCCCTTGTGAGACGAGTCAGAGGTTCTGCTATCTGTGAAAAGCCATGAATGAACCGGCGATAGTAGGCGCACAAACCAAGGAAGCGCCGGACGGCTTTCTTATCGACAGGAGCTGGTAATTCAGCAACAGCGGCAAGCTTGTCCGGATCGGGCCGAATTCCTTCGGCGCTTACTACATTTCCAAGAGATTTTAGTCCTTTATAGCCGAAGTGGCACTTCTGTGGCTTTAGTGTGAGGTCCGCCGATCGGATAGCCTCCAGCACGCTGCGCAGGCGATGAAGGTGCTGCTCGAACGTGGTAGAGAAGACCACCACATCATCAAGGTAGACAAGACAAGTCTGCCACTTTAGCCCTGTGAGGACAGTGTCCATCATTGGCTGGAGTGTTGCCGGCGCTGAACACAAGCCAAAAGGGAGCACTAGAAATTGGTATAGGCCGTCTGGAGTCACGAAGACTGTTTTCTCAGGGTCTCGCTGATCTACCTTGATTTGCCACTACCCGCTTTTGAGATCGAGAGAAGTGAATTATTGGGCACGACGAAGTCTATCCAGTGAATCGTCGATACGTGGCAGCGGATAGACATCCTTTTTGGTCACGTTGATAAGCTTTCGGTAGTCGACGCAGAAGCATAGCGCCCCGTCCTTCTTTTTGACAAGTACAACTCGAGATGACCACGGGCTGTTAGATGGTTCAATAACGCCATCACCAAGCATCTCGCTGACTTGCGTACGTATCGCTTCACGTTCTTTGGCCGACACGCGGTAGAGGTTCTGGTGTATCGGGCGTGCGTCCTCGCACGTGATGATCGTGTGTTGAGTGATAGACGTCTGGCGGATCTTTGAGCAACTTGCGAAGCAAGACCTGAACTCGAACAAGCGTGCTCGTAGCGCAGTCTGGTTATCGGTGGAGAGATCAGGATTGGTGTCAATATTACTCATTGACGTGTCGGTAATATCCACTAGTTCTAACGTGAGACAGTTGGTGACGTTTGCTAATTCGTGGGCAAACGCTATCGAAGTGCCACGGAACAGATGTCGATGCTCGTTGCTAAAGTTGGTTACAAGCAATTCAGATCGGCCATCACGAAGGTGTAGTACACTTCTAGCTACACAAATTCCTTGCTGCAGGAGGTGTTCTAAATTTGTCTCGGCCACCACATCACCATCGCCCAAAACACAGCATGTTACGTCGACTAGAAGACTTGCTCGTGGAGGAAGCGTCACGCTCTGTTCAGAAATACGGAGTACGTCGACAAACCTTCCATAATCCTGCACGTTGATTGCTCGCTGGGCTGAGAACGTGACGCGGCGCTCTTGTAGATCAATGATAGCTTCATTTTCCTGTAGAAAGTCAACTCCCAGGATGACGTCACGGGAGCATTCGCGTAGAACAAGGCAGCTTGCTACGAATGTATACCCTTGAATCTGTACTCTAGTTGTGCAGGCACCCAGTGTATTAACGACGTGGCCACCAGCTGTCCGAATCTGCGAGTTATGCCACGGTGTGATGACTTTTTTCAGCTGCGTTGTCAGTTTCCCACTCAGTATCGAATAGTCGGCACCGGTGTCCACTAACGCATTAACCACACAATGATCAATTGTCACTGATATGTCGAGTGAAAGTCGGTCATCCTCTGCAGCAGTATGTGATATCAGACCGGTTTCTGTGTGGTTCTGCGTCAATAGGAGGTCTTCAGCGTTTCAACGTTCAGTGACCCCACCCCCAGAGGTCGCTTAAGCTAGTTTTCCCGATGGGGGCTGGGAGACCGTGTGGTAGAATACCGCTGTGGCGTTGATGAAAATCACCTCGGTGATGGAGAGCGCAACTGGCGCCGGGCAGACGGTGGTGAATGCTGCTGGGAGAGGTAGTTTTCAATTTCGCGCGGTCTCTGGTCGTAACGGGGTGGCGGGGAGTACGCAAAGAAGCCGCGAAGCCCAAGATGGCGATATGGGCACTGGCGGTACAAGTGATCAGCTTCTCCGCAGTGAAAGCACAGAGGCCGGCGATCAGGTGTGCGCCAAACATTAGACTTCCAAGGAGACGCGCGCCGATCGTCGATGTACTGAACTGGTGCCACCGAACGATGGGCGACAGAAGCACCAGGGACAAAGGGCAAGGGTGGTGGCGTGTACGTGCCTTCATAGTACGGTATGTGCTGCGCTGTCTGGAGTGAAACAGCAGGAACAGGATGGACCAATAATGACGGCGATGCAACAGGGCGTTTCAAGGCTTCCGCGTAGGTTGTCTTACGGTGTTATTCAGCAGGAGCTGTCACAGCTTTATTAGGAGACAAGGATTTCCGGAGGGCCTGGTGCAGCTCATCCTTGATCACAGTTGCAATGGAGCTAACCGTAGGATGAGGTGTTACACCAGCTTTTTGCATCTCTTCATGTACTATATCACAGATGAGTTCACGGAGACAGTCGTTGCTGGTTCTAGTCGTGGTGAAAATGTTGGCAGTAGACATGCCACTGACTTGCCTGTCGTATTGGTTGGATCGCTGTTGCAGCATTTTTTTCATTGTCACGCCCTCGGACAAAAACTCCGTGACCGTCTTCGGAGGGCTGCGCACGAGGCCGGCAAAAAGCTGGTCCTTGACACCGCGCATCAAGTGACGCAACTTCTTGTCCTCCGTCATTCTTGAATCGGCCCGTCGAAAGAGGCGCGTCATGTCTTCGACGTACGTAGTGACAGTTTCGTTTGGCAACTAGACGCGGGCCAGAATAGCTCGTTCAGCTCGTTTTTGGCGATCAGCACTGGCATAGGTCTGAAAAAGTCTACGAGAAAATTCGGGCCACGTCGTCAGCTGCTCCTCTCGGTTTCGATACCATGTACGTGCCCCGTCTTTGAGATAGAAATATACACGACCCAATTTCGCCGCGTCGTCCCACTGATTCAAGGTGGCTACACGCTCGAAGTCCGCCAACCAGTCCTCAACGTCCTCGTGCTCCGTGCCATGGAACGTCGCCGGTGCCCGTGGGCTTTCCAACGTATAGCGCTTCGATGTCGTGCTTCCCGTGCCGGTTGACGAGGTTTGAACCGAAACGCTGGTCATGTTTGTCGACGTGGTGGGTGCAGTATCGTCGACTTCCGGTGGCAATCCCCTGATTCGGTGGCTGGTCCGATGCACGGGAGTATTTACTGGCACTGGACTC
The DNA here is from genome assembly GCA_013436015.1 of Rhipicephalus annulatus. Classification (NCBI taxonomy): domain Eukaryota; kingdom Metazoa; phylum Arthropoda; class Arachnida; order Ixodida; family Ixodidae; genus Rhipicephalus; species Rhipicephalus annulatus. Next base: position 674,199 of record WOVY01010157.1, on the reverse strand, counting down.
GTATCACGGCTTTATGGAGGGGGGGGGGGGGAGTTGCAGCATCCGTGAGACTACCCAGCATTTCCGTCAGTTTGTCACGATGGGTCACAAGTACGGGGGGGATTAATTGAACTACTGGGTAGCTAGCTCTAGGACGATGCGTCTGTCGTGGCTGGCTCTCGAGCAGAGAAGACGCACACGGTCTTCTTTTTCCCCTAGATTGAGAGCCGCTCTTGCTGTCGACCCACTACGTGGTGGTGGCAATATGCAGACGTGGTGGCCTGCTGCGGCGCGTAGGTAGGAGCTCCGAATTATGCGTGCGCAGGTGTGGGACGGTGGCGGCAGAAGCGTGCATTGTGGCCAGTGATGCCACACGCGAAGCATATAGAACGCTTGTCTTGGGTGCGCCACTGATTAGGTGGACGGAAAAAGCGAGGTTGGGGACTGTAAACTGGAGTTGAGGCCGGAGGAGGTGGAGCCGATAAGGCGACTTGATGAGGTGGGGGCCGCGCAACCACAGCTGCGTAGCTAAGAGGTGAAGGTGGCGCAGATGGTGCGTAGCCGGCAGTTGATAGAACAGATGGTACCGAATTGGATGGATAAGGGGCCGGTATTGTAGGGAGGGAATCGCAAATTAGGTGCGTATGGCATGCTGCAGTGTTGAAGGGAGGCTTGTCGTGGGCGCGTTGCTATGCGGCAGCAGAGAGAGCTGTCGGGCGACTTCCTCCCATATGAAGTCTTTAATCTGGTTCGACAGAGTTCCTTGGAGAACATTGTCATTTGCGAGTGTGACGGTCGACATTGAATATGGCGATGGGACACTCTGTCGGGCGATGTTACGCTGACGACGCAATTCATCGAAGCTCTGGCACAGATTTATGAGGACTGCCCCCGTGGTCGGGCTTTTCGCCAGCACATTTGCAATGCGCCATCCTCGATGCACTTAAGAATCTGTCGAATTTTCTCTTCTTCAGGCATGGATGAGTTAACACGCCTGCAGAGGTCGAACACATCCTCGAAATAACTAGTAAACGTCTCGCCAGGCTACTGGACTCGGTGGCGTAGACGCTGGTCAGCGCGAAGTTTGCGGACCTCTGGTTGGTCGAACGCTTCGGTCACGAGGGTCTTAAAGGTGGAACAGTTGGTGATGCAGTTTCGCGGTTGGTAAACCATAGCTTAGCGACGTCAGCCAAGTAAAAAATAACATAGGCGAGCTTAGAGTCATTGTCCCACTTGTTGCTGGCACTTACGCGTTCTTACAAGGACAGCCAGTCTTCGACATCTTGCTCACCACTGCCGCTGAAGATTGGTGGGTCCCGCTGCCGGGTAGCGCCGTGGCAGGTCGACGGGACAGCCGATGGTGCTGGCAAGGCTGGGATGGGCTGGTTGGCGACTGCGTCAGTCATGTTGTACGGTGGTCTTCCGGCCAACTTGCGAGAGCGGAGCTTCAGGTCTGCTTAGAGATCTCAGCAGCCTCCACCGAATGTGATGATGTTTATTCAAACAGAAGAGTTACAACAAGTCGCGACGGCAAATGGGCGTACGGCAAGTCTGGCAAAGGCGGCACAGGTTCTGGCGCAATCAGAGCACGGGGTTTTTCGATCTCTTTGGAAGGCGCATACTCGTTAGTGCGTATACCCCACTACAATATATATATATATATATATATATATATATATATATATATATATATATATATATTAAAATATATGTATATATATATATATGTATATATATATATATAGGGTGCGTACGATAGCATTTTAGGGGCCGCCATTCTTCACGCACTTGAAGACATCGGCATTGGTCGCCGACTATGTGCATGGATAGAGAGCTTTCTCGGAGCACATACCACTTTAATGTCGGCACATGACGGATACGTGGTCAGGCACCTCGTAAGCCGTGGAGTTCCGCAAGGCGCCGTCCTGAGCCCCATGCTTTTTAACATAACATTCATTGGCCTTGAAACTGAGCTCTTCGACGTTGTCAGAAACAGTGCGTATGCAGACGACATATACATATGGGCATCTGCAGCAACACGACCCCAACTACGAACAAGGCTACAACAAGGCACATCTGTAGCATCTAAGTACTTGCATCGTCAGGACCGGGAACTTTACGTAGCAAAATTTGATGCATTGGCATTTATGAAGAAATCAATGGCGCGGTACCCAATCTTCGCCGACTGAGCAGTGGATTCCGCGGTCAAGCACTACCGCTATTTAGGGGTCGTCATTGATGAGAACCTGTCCTGGTCGAAGCATGTGTCAGCGCTGTGGAACAAACTAATCAGTTTTGTGTGTTCGTGTTATAGCATGGTTCAGATGGGTTCCTTCATATAAATTTTTTCTGCAGTTGTACGAGGCATTGTTTGGGGGCTATATATGGTACAGCTCACCTGCACTTTCCCGCATGCACGCAGCGTACCTTCGTACTTTCGTGAGTCTACAGTCACGAGCACTGAGAACATGTCTAGGCCTGCCATGGTGCACGTCAACCTCTAGCACTATAGAAGAGTCCCCCACCTACACTCTACAGCTTTACACGTCCTTTGAGTCTCGTAGAGTGCACCTTCGTCAGCTGACCCGACGTTCACAGCACCGGTTGTCTTCACTGCCACTGGATCACCCATCATCATCATCATCATCATCATCAGCCTGTCTACGTTCACTGCAGGACAAAGGCCTCTCCCATGTTCCGCCAGTTAACCCGGTCCTGTGCTTGCTGTTGCCAATTTATACCCGCAAACTTCTTAATTTCATCTGCCCACCTAACCTTCTGTCTCCCCCTACCCCGCTTCGCTTCTCTGGGAATCCAGTAGGTGACCCTTAATGACCAGCGGTTATCCTGTCTACGTGCTACATGCCCGGCCCATGTCCATTTCCTCTTCTTTATTGCAGCTATGATATCCTTAACTCCCGTTTGTCCCCTAATCCACTCTGCTCTCTTCTTGTCTCTTAAGGTTACACCTACCATTTTTCTTTCCATTGCTCGCTGCGTCGTCCTCAATTTAAGTTGAACCCTCTTTGTGAGTCTCCAGGTTTCTGCTCCGTAGCTAAGTACCGGCAAGATACAGCTGTGATATACCTTCCTCTTGAGGGACAGTGGCAATCTACTTGTCATAATTTGAGAGTGCCTGCCGAATGTGCTCCACCCCATTCTTATTCTTCTAGTTACTTCAATCTCGTGTTTAGGCTCTGCTGTTATTACCTGCCCTAAGTAGACATAGTCTTTTACAACTTCAAGTGCACTATTATCTATCGCAAAGCGCTGCTCCTTTCCGAGGTTGTTGTACATTACTTTCGTTTTCTGCAGAATAATTTTAAGACCCACCTTTCGGCTCTCCTTGTCTAACTCCGTAATCATGAGTTGCAATTCGTCCCCTGAGTTACTCAGCAATGCAATGTCATCGGCGAAGCGCAGGTTACTGAGGTACTCTCCATTAACTCTTATCCCTAACTGTTCCCATTCTAGGCTTCTGAAAACGTCCTGTAAGCACGCAGTGAATAGCATTGGGGAGATTGTGTCCCCCTGACTTACACCCTTCTTTATTGGTATTCTGTTGCTTTCTTTATGAAGCACTCTGGTTGCAGTTGATCCCCTGTAGATTTCTTCCAGAATGTTTTTATATATTTCATCTACGCCCTGATTCCGCAGTGTCTGCATGACGGCTGATATTTCTACTGAATCAAACGCCTTCTCGTAATCTATGAAGGCTATGTATAGTGGTTGGTTATACTCTGAGCATTTCTCTATTACCTGATTGATAGTATGAATGTGGTCAATTGTTGAGTAGCCTGTTCTAAATCCTGCTTGTTCCTTTGGTTGATTGAATTCTAATGTTTTCTTTACTCTGCTAGCAATTACCTTTGTAAATAGCTTGTATACTACAGAGAGCAAGCTGATCGGCCTGTAATTCTTCAAGTCCTTGTCATCTCCTTTCTTATGTATTAAGATGATGTTAGCATTCTTCCAAGACTCTGGTACTTTTCCCGTCAAGAGACACCTCGTAAATAGAGTGGCTAGTTTTTCTAACGCAACCTGTCCTCAAACAATGCATTACAAACATGTCAACTAGGGTTGTCAAGTGAATATAGTTTTATTTGAAAGCAAGCCAAAGTGATTGTGGTTGGGTCCCTAGACGTCGCCTATAAGTCCGGTAGGCCTGTGGCCCACAGCTCTAGGCCAGGAAGCAAGAGATAGGGTGAACGTGGCGCAATCACATGAATAAGGTCATTCGCCTCCAACACAGATAAGGGGATGTGTGCCGCGCTTTGCGGACTGTTTCACAATACGTCGATTCCCACAGTGAGTCGCAGCTGCCGGATGTTCAAAATATGGTATCAATTGCGCAAAACGTCTCTCATACAAATTTTATTCAGTTCTAGTACAATCCAACGGTCCAGAACAGCAACAACCTGAGCAGCAGCCTGAGCAGCAGTCTGAGCAGCCAGACAACTGTGAGAGAGTAGCCCCCTTACCTCCCGTAAGTAGCGACCCCAAGTTCACATATTCAGCGCATTCAGGCAATCTCTGATTATCAAAGTTCTGTTTGTTTGTAGGCGTTTCCACCAATAGAGACCGCCATGTCGCTGCTAACTCACTAATATCACGGTTGAATTCTCAATTTCTTTATTTTTATGTGTGTTTTTTTTCTTTCTGTTACTCTTCTTTTCGACAAAACGACCCTTATATTGTAACATCATTAGTGAAATAATGTTTCTATTTGTGCATTTTAGTGAATTGTAGTTCAGGTTATTGTAGTGTGTTTACTGTTTTCATGTATTCTGCTGTCACCTCCCTTTTCCAGCCTCGGTATCGTTTGAGATTAGAATTATTTCTGAATAAGTGAATAAATGAAGAAATAAATAAAGAAATAAAGCACATGTGGCCGTGATATCGTTTGTCCTATCTGCCGCAACCTTTCTCTCCTACTCACTCCTCACTAACATCTCGCCAGGCTTACCATGGTATACTGCTCTATACTTGCCTATACTGTGCTTAACTCTCTCCTTTCCTCTAGTTACTCCTCCTCACCCTCTCCCGCCCTCTTTCTACACTTTACTATGCACGGTCATGCTATGCGAGTAGCTCATTAGGACAGATCTACTTTCAGCAACGCATACCTGCTAACTTTTCACAAACGCCGTGTACCTAAAATAAACTTCAGCACCTGTATTAGTATAAAAAAAGAGAGACAAGAGAGACGCTCAACTCACAGTGGTAGAAAGAAGATTCACCGAGGGGTTCTTTTTAAAACAATACGCCATGTATTTTAACCATACACTCAGTTGCAAAACCCCACTTCAACGATGTACAATATACCTTTTGCTTGATAATGTTCCAGTTGCTATGGACCAGTTGCTTAAGTACAAATTGAAAGATACAAAATAAGTGCAATAGTTCCCACAGAAAGGTGCATGGAGCTAACGAGTTCTTGGGAGTTGTGTTTCATGCAACTCAAAGGTGCTTGAAGCCCACATCAGCAGTTTTCGAAATTCAAAGACTGATTGCATACACTCTCAAGGGGGTTTCCTGCCTTTCGGGAAGAATTAGTGGCACCGGGTGCCCATTCAGGGGACGTTATTGCTAGGTAAGCTACCGATTTGTTTCAGTGATATGTGGAGTTTAACATTCCAAAACCACCACATGAATACGAGAGATGTCGTAGTGGAGGGCTACGGAAATTTCGGCCACCTGGGGTTCTTTATCGTGGCTTCCTATTTGTTTGTATAGGTTGTTATCAGCTGTGAACTCCCTACTGCGCCGCTTTTCCACGCAGTCACTCTTAGGGCGTTCTTTTGGTTCCTGCAAGCAATAGAACTAAGAGACAAACTTTGACTGTTCACGAATGACGTTGTGTTCTAGTACTCGGATAGTTCTCCAGTTTTTTCCAAGTGTCACAAGCGCTTCTTCTTCTTTTTCATTTTTTTACAATCGTTTCTGCTTTTCGCAGGCACAGGGCAGTGAACCAGAGCCTTCTTTCTGATTAACCTTGTTGTCTTCTTCTTGAACCTTCTGTCTCTCCGTCAAGCGCTCAGTTTGCTTTTCTCTGGTCAGCTGATCTCATTTCATGTTGTGGGTTTTCAAAATGCAGGCGGAGATCACAGCGTGTAGACACATATCATGAAATCGCTAAGAGTTCACTGCCTAGTGCTCACACTCTCGCCGTTCGATGACAAAACGAGTGGCATCAACAACGATAGGGCAGTCGAGGTGGGAAAATAGTCACTTTACTTGTTCAGTCGCTGAGGCTTAGAGGCACTTTAATTAAAAGCCTCTCTTCTGTCAATCCACCATGCGTTGTGACTTTAACACTGGCTGAATCAATAAGACGTTGTAAAAACAATGCCCACTCTTACCAAAGTGCTATAAAGGTGTACAAATTCTTTTGTGCTTTTCGTAGAAAAAAGAGAGAGAGAGAGAAAGTCTTTGTTCAACTCCAGAACGTTTATTCTGCACATGTTTGCCTACTTGCTATAGTATGGGGTCAGAGAATCGAGGCAAAAAGTACCTTTGGAAAATGTGTAAACCATAAACTAAAAATTTCGGTGCAGTAACTCTCTTAGATGACGAATGAAGAGAGCTAGTTTCCCACTTAAACGAGTACTAAATTGTTGCACTGCAAGAAAAATGAGGATAAGGACAAATACACACTTTTACAAGTGGAGCTCGTTTGGCGTATCGTAGCGGGGAGTAGTGCAAACTCTAAATATTATTATCGCGAATCAATATGCACTTGCTTTGTCCGCTTCGATTACTCTTCTTTTTACAAGATAGAGCGTATTCCTTCCCTTTGTTCTTCTAACATAGAGTGTGGAACTATGAGCTTGTCTATTGTGCTGCGAAGTGCAAACAAAAAATCACAGCATATGCACGGGGTGAACGATAACGAGTGGGCGAAGCTCCGGTGGGAATCATCTGTAAACCGTGAATCTACCGTATTTATTTCGTGCTCCCTACCGGGCTGCAGAAATTAGGTGCCTCGTTTTTCTTCTGACCGCTACCACCCCCACCATACGACAACTCCGAGCGCGTGCCAACTGCGAGCTAATTTTATTACAACACTCTCCTTAGCGTACATCACCGAACTATTCCCTTCAATCAATGACACATGCCATATGTCACCTCATTAATATTATAACATATCACGTATTTCATCATCAACTACAAGTACCGCCATCTAGTTTTAAATTTATCAACTACAAGCATCATCAACTACAAGTCGTCCGTCAACCCGTCCGTGCTTCCGTCCGTCCGCACGACCATCTGAGCGCCCCGCCGCGGCGGTCTAGTGGCTGAGGTACTCGCCTGCTGACCCGCAGGTTGCGTGTTCAAATCCCGGCTGCGGCGGCTGCATTTCCGATGGAGGCGGAAATGTTGTAGGCCCGTGTGCTCAGATTTGGGTGCACGTTAAAGAACCCCAGGTGGTCGAAATTTCCGGAGCCCTCCACTACGGCGTCTTTCATTATCACATGGTGGTTTTGGGACGTTACACCCCACATATCAATCAATCAATCAAGCGACCATCGTAGCATCCTTGCATGCATCCATCCATGAGTCTGTTCATCCATCCGTCTGTCTGTTCGTGCGTCCATCTGTCTATTCATCCGTCCGTCTGTCTGCTAGCCTTTCTGTCCATCCGTCCGTGCGTCCTCTAGTGAACACTCAAAGTACCACAATCTTCCATTTGGCATCCCCTTTGAAGCATACCGCTCTAGAGCGGGTATGTGCCACCGGTGGCTACGTACTACAACATACATATGAGGGATAAACAGACCCACACCTTAAGAAGCTTCGCCCCTAAAATTATTATTATTGAAGATAGTTAAAGATCGCTTCACCCTTTGGAACTTCTGCTTCGCTGCCACAACATGTGCGCCAATTTTCCTTGCGTTCAATATAAAAACTATGCTGCGGGAGTCAGTTATGTCACCAAAGATCACGTAATAGCACCTGACAACTAGCGACGAGACTAAAATTGTGCAACACAACGCAACATCTAGCATCCAAACTGAAATTCACGTGACCTGATACGTGGCAAGTTGTCAAGTGACCAACAATTGTTGCATATCTCGTCACGTGGTTAGATTCACAAAACACAACGTAGTATATAGTAGTGACTGCAATTTTGTGGCAAAATGCGAAATGTTACATGGCGTAAGAGCTAAACACTTGATATTTTGTCGCTATAAATTATGTTGCAGCTAGTCATGTGACATGTCTAGCGTAGTTAGGCCAGGTTTATTACTCCTAGGAAGAGCTTAACGTCTCTGCCAAAGCTTTGCATTACTAGCAAAAAGCTAGGTCAAAACCTAGCTCCATAATACTCCCATTCTTGGACCAGTCGTCCAAAACATGTACTTCTAGGGTGCGCCTCTGAGGTTCCTGTGTTGAGCTACGTCACCGCTATTTTCGCCGTCGGTGGCGTAATCGACAAATGTGAAAACATTAGGTGAGAAAAAGTTGGCTGCTTATCAGCGTATTTCGCTGGAAGTTGTCATCGAAAGACAATATTAATCTGATTGCCAAGTAATCATTTATGGTTTTCATTGCTTCAGTAAATGCCTACTTTATTTGAATTGGCCTCATTCGGCTGGCGTTGATAAACCAAAGGAGGCACTAGGTGGAATAGGGATGCCATCTGGCACTGCCGTGGGAAAACATTACCTTGTGCTGAACCTAGGCCCTCTACCTGGTGTAAGGTACATATTGTCGCCAGAATGCTTTTTAGTATATAGCGTCAAGCTTCCGGTGCAGCGTACAAAACACCCGCTGTTTTCGTGCATAGCGTCACACTTTCAGCGCAATGTAACCAAGACACGGGTATTGAGATTTACTTATCGTTGCATTTGTAGTAAAGAAACACGTTGCCTAACACATACGTGTTGCTGTTGCACCTCAGATATGCATAATATTTGTTTTTTGTTCGACAATGGCCTTAAGCATGAACGCAGCCACCAGTTCGAATGGCTGGACATTCAGCAAGTGTCTGAACTTCCGCCGGGCGGCTGAACGGGGTGGCAGATTAACAGAAAGACAGACAGATAAAAATTTCTAAGTTTAATCATCCCGAAAAAGACTACATTCCTAAAAAGAACATTCAAGATCAAAAGGGACTTGAACTCGGGAGTTCTGCGTAGCAGTCGTCTTTACTTTCACATACCGGAGATAGTTCTGATAAATTCGCAAAGCGACCCTGTACAGGCATCATGTGAAGCAAGAAATTGCGTGAATACATATAATATAGCGTGCCAAAAGAGTAAAAACACAACTTGTCATCACGTTTGTAAATGTACAAAGAGTGTGCCGTTTAATGCTTTATACCAACATCAAAGTGCTTAGCCATATTTCTTCATCGTCATAACCCACATGTCACGTCAATGAAGTGCACATGGTATCTTAAAAATGTGTAGCGGATACTTCGCTTCTCCGCAAACAGAGGAATTTCGGCCTAGTGCGTGCTTTTCAGCGTTAAAATAGTATGAATAATGGCCTAGTAGATACATCGCATAAATTCAGACTTCAAACACAGTTGGCCTGCCCCAACACAAAAGTGTCCTCAGAATATATATATATATATATATATATATATATATATATATATATATATATATATATATATATATATATATATATGAGCAAGACAAATCGGCGCTGCTGAACCGCCACGAGTGTGGCGAGCACGGAACCAATGTGAGCGAAGTTAGAGACAGTCAGCCAGCCCCCATGCTTTTAGGCCATCATCATCAACGACCGGCGTTGTCTCTTTGTCTCCATCATTACAGTGGCGAAGTCCACGAAGCCTTTCGTCCCAGCTTCGTCGTTCAGAACACCCGCCAACATGCAGCCGTGGCTTTACGCTCTCCTTGAGGACGGCACCCGGGACTCCTCGGCAGCTGTTCACCTGCATGCCCCCACTGCCACCACCGTTTGGCGACGGCGTCAAGGCCTCCTCGGCGGCTGCAGTCCACTTCGCTGGTACCAGTGCACGACAACAAACGCCGTACACGCGTACTTAGCCACTGATTCCGCTGTGGGCACCAGAATTACCGCGCACTGTGCGAACCTTGCTCATAGCTCAATATTCACCTCAACCAACAGTGGGACTGAGATCTTGCGTGCCATTATGCAACTGTCACAACAACTTCAACGCTTGGCATTGGTGAGCGCCGGGTTCCGCGCAGCCACCTTACGATGCACCGCTCATTTCGAAGTCCCGGAGTTCCGAGGCTTTAAGGATACTGCCAATATATGCGGGCCAAGAATTAATGCACTCGGTTCTCATCATGCCTGGCCCGACAGCCATAAAGGGCAGGTGGCCGTCTTCAGGGTAGAGCCGATGCATATCAAAAGTACGAGGGCATGAAGGCCAGTCCTGGCGGGAATGGAGCACCAGGCTCATTACTCTCTTCGGCCACATCTAAGGCACATGTGCGCTCCATCAAACGAATACCGAGCACGAGGCTCAGGAGCACTTGGGCATGCCCTTAGCCACAGACGGCAGCTCATTCACGGGCAGTTGGGATTTCTGCCGTCGCACGAACACCGTACTCGATTCTTCTCATAGCCAGTGCGAAAAAAGGACCTCCCGCCAGTTTTCAGTCACGAGACCGAATACGTACACTCTAAGACAAAAGGGTGTTGAAAGGGTGTGTGGTTCGTTCTTTTGTGGACTAATGGGGCTGCCACAACATATAATCCATTTAAGGACTAACGACACCGGGTCTAACAGTTAGTCCCTGCAGACGAGCTTAAGGGGCTAACATTTAGTCCTTACATTTACACTTTAGTGAGTCACCGTTATCCCAGAATTCACTTCAAAGGACTAACATTTATTCCTCACATTTGCACCTCATAGGGCAACTGTTATTACCTACATTTACACCTTACCGGGCAACCGTTAGTTCTCATTGTTCGACCTCGTCAGACAAACGGTTGATCCACTCCAATACTCCAATCGGATGAACTTTTAATCCCACGTTCAAACATTGTTTGTTTACTTTCAACCAGGCCTAATACTTTTTCGCCTGTTTTTCTGCGCAATGAGCGACAAATATCGCAGTAAAGAACACCCGAAAAAGTAGTTAGCCACCTGTGTGTAACTGCTTTCGCAGTCACGGCAGCAACGAAAGACAAAACTGAGACATCGAATTTTTTTATTTTTTGCGTACACACGAAGTTTCTCCAATATTTTAAATGCATTCGTGGTGAATTGTACAAGTCCAGTCTCGTTGTCACATCTTGTTCACTCCTTGAGGAGCTTCTGCGACGGAAGCGATAGATGACAGGCATTGCAGACACCAGCGCTTGCAGCCTTCTGCCTGTTGTGTTCCCACGGCTGTACGTACAATAAGATAGTAAAAACAGTTAGACACACGTGACAGAAGATGAAGATGCACGCATATGACAAGTACGTGCAAGGTAATATAAAAACATGCTTGTAAAATATGAGACACAAATAACTTTACCTTCACATCTCGCACAGTCCTTCTGAAGCTGCTCTGACAAAAGAAATGGATGACAGACATCGCAGACGCCAACGCACACAGCCTTCAGCACGGTGTGTGCCCTCGGCTGCACAATAAGTATGTAAAATAGTGAGTCACACGTGACAGAGGATGAATACGAATGCAAATGCGTAATACGTGCAAGGTGAAATTACTCAAGATATGAGATACTAATAATTTCACCGTTATGTCACACATCGTCACACTCATTTCGATCCCCGTAGCGCAACACCTTAGGAGCGGGGGCCACAGCCACAACTCCGTGCACCACCGTGCCAACAAGTCGGCGAGTCCTAAGCGGGCGACATCGTTCATCTCGAGAAAGCGAACGCGAGACCGAACACGGCACTGTGTGTGGAGTGTCTGCCACCAGTGAACTTCGAACAGGAGAGCGAGCGTACGCTTGGCCGGTGCCACGACCAGCGCATAGCTGGTTTGCAGCTAGCGCCGAAGAAATCGACGGTAATGCGGCCTTTTTTCACAAACTCGAGCGAGTGCAGCGCGCAAACGCGAGTCCGCCGCAGCGGCCAACGGACGGCGCCAAGCTGTTGCGACCGACTGACGGGAAAGCCAACTGTAATGGCGACCAATTTTCACTGAGTTACAACGCTAGCGAAAGCCCCGCCAGCCTTTGCTGGTGCCTTACAGCGCGCGACATACTAAAACCATGCTCGTTCGTAGAACCCGCAACGTGTTTCCGACGACTCCCAACACAGCAACGAGGTCTCAGCCCAATATCGTAAGGCCGGAGCTCATCGCGGTGAATACAGGCGAGCACTGGATGAGTGAGCGTACGGGAGGCCGACGGTAATGACAGCCAATTTCCAGGCGGTGGCAAAGCACAGGCCAACTGCAGACGCTCAAGCTGATCTTCGCGGTGCATTTCGTGTGAGCGATATAAAACACGACCAAGCCCGTGTCCGCCAAGCGCAATCCGTAACGCACACGCGACAAGTATAGTAGAATAAAGAATGATAACCTACTTGCGAAAGAATCCAGCGCTGATTTGTGTTCTGAGTCGGACTGAAGTATATATCCGATAGGCCTGCTGTCATCTTGGCCGCCATGTTGGCCATCCCAACTGTCGCTGTCGTGTGTTGCTTGTGACTATCTTGAAGCCAGAGATATACAGCGTGGCATGGTGACGTGTTGAGACTTGCTTCAGTCTTCATCGGTGCGGCGAAACGTAAAAGCAAGCGCCCACGCTGTCTTAAACGTACACATAAGCATCACGTCGTAATTCTTAGATTGTCTAATCCAGGCGGCCGTGGTCGAGCACTCCGAACGCGACGCAACTCGAACCGTCGCCAGCAAAATACGGGGAAAGACTGAGCCAGGAGAGGAGGACCGCTAGTGACCTTGGCAACGCATGGTGCGCTGCCTGCATTCCCCGCGCGGTTCATTCTTTTGAAGCGTGTTTCGTGACTAAGTAGTTTGCACGCGGCATGCTGCCCTCTGTGGTTCCTCCTCAACGGTCTATCCGTTAATCTCGCGTGCCTATGGGGCTCCGTTACCCCTGTTTAGGGTAATTTTGCCTTAGAGTGTAATACCAACACATGCACAATATCGTGCCAATGAAAACCAAACGTGGCCTGTTCCAACGGTGCAGGTCCACGTCGACAGAATCAGGGAGCCATGGTTGCGGTGCAGATACGAGCCCCACGTTTTGTTCTGCCTCGCCAATATGCTTTAGTCGCCCTCCAGCCTTAGTCTTAGGCATTCCTGTGTGGCCTGGGCGGGAACGGTTGGACGGTCGAAGCACTTTTGTTGCTTATACTGACCGAAGCTGGGAGAAAGGTCCTTGCGGCCGTTCCTGTGTTCGATGACTTGCACGCAGCCATAATTTCGAAGCTGACTACCTTTTGTCTGGTAACGTTCACCTCATCATTGACGGCGGCTGCGTAGTGCTCCACTCCGACTCCCAACACTTTCTCGGCCTCAAACTACCCAATAAAAAGACAGCAACCATGAATCTACAAGAACAAGAGAAACCTCAGTGAGCAGCTGGAGACACAAGTAGCAACTGCACGGCAGTCAATGACCGAGTGTGCAAGTGCTTCGCTCAATATCTCCAATGCTGCTGGATGCATAGTAATGGAAGGCACGCCTGTTTTCACGGAATCTGCTCACCGCGTCTTCTCCAAAGCTTGCAATGCACCGCAAGCACATCAAGCCAGCATTACCCCTTCAGGGCTTATCCCGGCGTGCGGCTTTGCTGGTGGTGATAGGCAGGTCAAGACAACTCCCGTCCCGGCTTACCAGCTGGGCGCTATGACTCCTCGGCAGAAAATATCGTAGGCTTGCCTGCCGGTGAAACTCTCTCCTAATTCTGTGCACTACTGCAGATACCTGAGTGTGCGTTGTTATGTGACACCACCGCCATACCTGCAGTGACTGAGAGTGTTTTCCACCAACATGAGTCGGAGAGGCTGCTCTTACGCTGATCACCCCTTGAACACGTGAAGGCACTGACTGCTTCGGTACAAGGCACTCCTACAGAACATAATGTAGACCAGTCAGACAAAGCCAGAAAGATGGACGCTCCCATGTCGGAGCCACATCCCCGGATGACACGTGCATCATAGTCATTGGACGAGTGCGTGGACGTCCGCCTCTTGAGCCTCCGAGAAGACGCCAAAGGAAACAAGAACTACACATATTCGAACTCCTTGAACGATGGTTCGAAGGCAGACGCACTAGTGTGGAGACGCGCCGAATTATTGAGCAGACGGCTTTGTATTTATCCTAGGCCATGTGTGTCGCCAATAACTCAGCAGGCAATTATGGCACATCGACAGGACAAGCGTAAGCTGGTGTTGAGACCACTCTGGTGCAGCCAGTGTGTCCCACCTGAATGTTCGGCAACTCGGGCAGACAAGTCGCCGCATACTCAAGTCTGACCATCACGGCATAGTCAATGATGCCCCGCCAGAGATATCTTTGCAACACGGAGGAAGGAAAAAGGTAAGGAGAGGGCATGCCCAGCCGGCGCAGGGCGTAAAAATAGTGGCGAAAATGACATCATGGCGGCCATATTCACTAGGCACAATGGCGGCGTTGCTATGGTTACGTGTTGCGCAGTGGAGCTGGTCTAGCAGTGAGCGGCCGCGGCTGGCGGCGGAATGTGTGCCTCCCCAGGTCTCGTGCTGAGCCGTGGCGGACAATATCTGTGCTCTGCACCGCGTTATTGGTTACGCAGTGTTTTTTTGGCTGTTACATTACTCTTAGCAACGTTTACAAATCCCTTTGTCCATCACGGGGTTTCGACAGTGCGTAGAACAAGTGCATATCCATGTGTCGTGCGGCGGATGAAGCAGTTAGTCTTCAGCGAAATTGCGTTGGGTACCATGACGAAGCTGAATGACGGCGAACGCCTTGCAGGTCAGTGACGGTTGAGCACTGCTCCTGCTTGTGACAACGGACGACGCTGTTGAGCCCAGCAAGACGCCGTGAGGACCATGTGCACATACGTAGATTCGTGTTGTGTGTGTACAGTAACAACTTGCATGCGCGTATTAAAACACCGTTTCTGTTCCGCTTGGTACACTCTCCACCAGCATTGCTTGTAATCTCAATGTAACAGCAACCACGTTACACTGTCACTAGCACCGTGCTCAAAGTCACCACGGTCGCAGAATGCTGACGCCGGTGAGTTTCACGTGGAACACAGACACAGTGGCCGGACGCTGCGTCGGCCGCGTGGCGGAATGCAACCGTAGAAGGCGCACGACCGATCGTGTTGTCTGTACAGTTGCTGAATTAATGACGTGAAAGCACTCGCCGTTGTCAGTGCATCTAGCGCGCGTTCCCTCGTAGTTGCTTTGTTGTCGGCGAGCTGTTACTCCCTGTTATTACTCGGACGAAGCGATTTCGCTGAAGGTGTCCCGCTGGCTCAGAGTGATGAGCCCAGTTCCATTAGTTTCGGATCGTCACGACACACGCGCTGCGCAGCCCACGTGCTTACCAAGCCAGAGAGGGAGTCGCGCCTTCTACTTCGCATTCATATGTAAACAAGAGAGGAGAATTCGCCTAGTCAATATGGCCGACTTCCGGCTTCATCGCGGCTTCACAAAGAGTGACGTCAGGGCCTCTCCTTACCTTTCTTTCCTCCGTGCTTTGCAAGAACATTCTGGCAAGTCGCAGCGTAGGGAAGATCATCCAAGCCAACAGCTTATGCCGACCACCAGAAGCATCCTTGACAGATCATTGAGCCAAGCTTCCCTGTGACGACCGTTGTCGACTGACACGCAGCAGCCAATGCCGGTCTCCAGAGGCGATTTCGCCGCTAGACTTGCAGTGTCGCAGCAAGGCCAAGTGTAAGGAAGCAGGGTCGCTGCTGCTGCACTAGCACGAACAAGGCGAGCGGGAAGTGGAGAAGGAAATTTACGGGACTTGTCTACTTGTCTCTTTGTCTCAATCATATATATATATATATATATATATATATATATATATATATATATATATATATATATATATATATATATATATATATATATATATATTATGGGCATTCTTGAAAATCTCCCCACTCATGACCTTAGGCCACTTTATTAGAAACGCTTGATTGACAACGTTTTCTTAATTTGGCACTATGGTGAAGCGGCATTACATTCTTTCATTGCTGACACGAACACCACAGAACCGTCCATCTCCTTTTTCCATTCTATTTCACCAGTCACCATAAACTTTCTTGACGTCAATGTAGGTTTAAGCAAGGGTAAAGCAATGTTGAACCTTTACAGGAAGCCCAATGACCGACAAAGATATTTTCATTTTAAAAGCAGCCATGTCAAACACTGGAAAACAAGTATCCCCCATAGTAAAGCTATTTGTTTTAAAAGAATTTGTTCGGACAACAGGGAATTAACTCGCAACTGTGACCAGCTCCGTAAGGCATTAACCGAACAACAATATCCTTCACAAATAATTAATGACGCTCTCCAGCGGGTCAAATGTCTCGATCGTGAAGAGCTCATCAGTAAGGACAAGCGATTAGCGCCACCTTCCGGAACCATCCTTGTTCTAACGCATTCTGCATCTATTCCTGGCGTGTTGCCTATACTCGGAAAGCATTACAACTTATTGACACAGAGTGATCGGCTTAAGGACATCTTCACTGAATCAAGATGAGTCGTATATCGGAGATCAAGGAACTTGCGCGACATGGTAACTTCTTCCTAGACTAGATTCATTGCTCCTGTTTGTTGTCACTCCTCGAAAAAACCGCGGTGTAAAGTTTGTGCGCACATGACCACTACGACTGTTGCTAAAAGCACGGCTTCTAGATTTTCACTTAAGATTAAAGGGGACTTGAACTGTGATAGCAGAAACATAATTTACTTATTTGAATGCTCAATCTTCCACATGCAATACCTCGGTCAAACCGAGACATCCGTTCGCATCAGTTTCAACTACCACAAATTACACGTGAACAGTTTGCCACATCTCCAAATGTCCAAGCATTTTCATCTACCAGGTCATTAATTTGACAAGACTATGTTGACGCTGTTAGAATCAGGCTTTAATCACACTATGATCACAAAATTCGAGAATCGTTCTTGATTCACAAATTCAATATTATGTTATTCAGCGTTAACGAATGCGTAGGCAAAGGGTCATGCGTTTTTACGATGCCCTGACGTCCGTATCTTTGCGAATTATTTAAAGAAGCATCCCTAACGTATTCTCTACTTCCTGAAGGTTTTCACATATATTTTTTTCATTTCATTTGTGATCATCGCCGTTAATAGTGAATGTTACAAATGCCTTTTTACATGCCCATAGTATTGTCTATTCTATTACATTTTTAATGGTTTTTTAGTGTAGTCACGGCTGTTTTCAAAATTTTGTGACACCCATATGCTGATCGCACGTGTTTTGTACTCACGTGTTCATGCCTGCCCATAAAAGCAGCCACATACTCCTATTTCTGTTCATTCTGATGAAGGCCGCGCCACGGCCGAAACGTAGAGTAAAAAAGTATCCACTTTCTGTAAGTGTGCTCCTTTATTTCTTGATTATATATATATATATATATATATATATATATATATATATATATATATATATATATATATATATATATATAGTCCAGTAGATCCTCCGAGAGTGGTCACAACGTGGTTTATTTCGACGTTTCGGCCTAGAGTCTGGCCTTCATCAGGCCAGACTCTAGGCCGAAACGTCGAAATAAACCACGTTGTGACCGCTCACGGACGATCTACTGGACTATATGCAACGCTACGGCCACTCAACCACCATGCCTGCCTATATATATATATATATATATATATATATATAAGAAAAACTTGACAAAAAGAAGAAGACAAAAGTTCCAGGGTTCACCGCGGTATGGGAGTGGCGTCGTCAGTGTGTATTTTCTTAGAAACATTGCGTTCAGTGTAGTTTGGTGGTGGTCCCTTTGTTATAGACGGTGGCTGGCTAAGGTAAGGGCTTGCGTGTCGCGCAAGCTCTTTATTTTTTCAAGTGACCATCTCTAGTTAGACGTCGATTGCATGGGCCACTGTGGTGGGACTGGCGGTTGTCGTCTTTATACTGCATAAGACGGCGTTCCGATGCTCCAGTGAGGCGGCGCGGAAGAAAAGGTTTTTTAAGAAGCTGCCTGGTTTGAACGGATACCATGCTGTTTCACCGAAAGACGGGAATGTGCGTCAAAAGTGAATACTGTTTTGTTCTGAAAATCTGCGTTCGGGCATTTTAGTTGTGTATGCGGTGGCTGTTTGAAATCTCGGGCTTACAATCATTGATTGGTTGTAAGAGAGATGGAAATTCACGACCGTGGTATATTAGAAGGGTTGTTACACTGAAACACGAAAAGATATTTCCAATTGTCCAGTCCAGTCTGCCTTAGCCGTTCTTCCCTTGTCATTTTTTTTGCTCGAAATAGTAGAAATGTATATATATATATATATATATATATACTTCAGCTAGAGTTTAAAAATATTCAAGAACAGGTATTTACGACGCGATAAATGCATGTTGCTCACCGTTGCCTGAAGTTAGACTATTTCTTGTGTTCTCAAGTATTGTTTAATTAAATATGTTTAATTAGCTAACTTTTCAAGAAGGGAACAGATAAAGATTTTATTGAGAAAAATACAGATCCGTTTGCTATACGTACGATTAGACAGTTTTGAACTTTATTAGGTATTTGTGTTTTTCTCCTACTTACGAATGCCTGCGAAATACAGAATTTACCACGTGACAAACCCGCTCGTGCGCCAGTATGCCCAATGATTGTAGTGCTTCCTAACGTTCCGCGAACGAACGACCATAGCATTTTCCCCACTGTGCTGCCTCGGCAGGGCCGCAATGATGGTGGTCGCTTTACGATGAAAACGTTTTGCTATCGGCCAGAAAAACAATAAGTGATGTGACTGCTGATCGCTGTCATGAACCGGTGCGAGGGAAGCGTGTCGTTCATACGTGGAACGTTAGCGAGCACTAGAATCATCGTGCGTACTGACGCACGAGCGGGTTTGACCCGTGATATGTTTTTGTATTTCATGGGCAATTGTAATTAGCAGAAAAACATAAATACTTAACAGATATAGAGTTCAAAACTATCTATCTAAACGTTATGCAAGCCGATCTATAACTTCCTCATTGAATTTTTTTATCCATTTTTGTTCCTTTAAAAGCTAATTAATTAAACAGATCTACATTTACAATACTTGATAACACAGAAAATAGTCTAACTCCAGCTGGTGGTGAGCAATATGCATTTGCTCGCGTCGTAATTACACGTTTCAACATATTTTAAAACTCTGCCTAAAATTACGTGTGACACCCTGTTTAGATGTGTGTGTGTGTGTGTGTGTGTGTGTGTGTGTGTGTGTGTGTGTGCGTGTGCGTGTGTGTGTGCGTGTGTGTGTGTGTGTGTGTGTGTGCACGGGCCTTTTAGGACTCATTTCTTTTGATACTGTGATAGGCCTCGATCAGGGCCGTTACAATTTGTTACTGGCTCTGTACTTTCATCGTCTATAACAGTGACTCCTCGCCAGAGAGATTTGAAGTACAAGTAGCAGTCTCTCATTGTTGAACTTTGCTATTCTGCTCCACAACAAATAAGTAGTATATTAGAGCTTTCTTTCCTGTTTTGTTCTGTTCAGTGGGCAAAGAACTATCGCGGAAAATGTTGGTACATCTGCAAAGGCTGGCCTCTGCGCATTCAGTTCGAGCCTGAAGGTATCGCTTGAGGGGTAAGATTTTATTAGGCTCCTATACAATTGATTTTAAAATGTCAGTAAAGACCTCTTGGAATAAAAATTATCAGCCATCAACATTTGAAGTTGCAGCCTAATGAAACTTGGACTATAAATAAAGTTTATTGATTCATTCAGCAAACGCAAATTGTATTCGCCTCGAAACAGTTTTCCCGAGTTGTGGAAAACTGTTTCTTCAGCATATTGTTCCTATCATGCTTCCTTAATGCTAATCAAACGGAAAAATGAGCTTGCTTCCTAACTGGCTATTCATGCTTGTGTTGACGATAATGATGTAACAGGGTAGCGAGCCAACTACTTCATAATTCCGGTTATTTTTCTCTCCTAGTTTCCTAATGTTGTCTTTAAAACAAAAGAATACCTAAACGCCAACTTTTAGTTTAGGTCATGGGTGCATAGCTTAGGAATGGAACATGCAACCGACTGCAGCAAGAAGTCAACCCAAGAAGCGTTTTAAGAACAACAAACCAGAATACGAGTGCACCTACAGCTACGCTGTTATTTTCTATTTATGGGCGTCATACCTTAAGTGATAGTTTGGGAACATAGAAATTCTCTGTGAGGCGACGATTACAGGCTTGCAAAAGCGCAATGCTGTATGCGTCTGTTTGTCTGGATGTACTCTTTTACCACAGTGCTTTTGAAGTGTCGTGTAGGAGAGGCCACTTGGATTGAATGAATGACTGAGTGGTGTTGTCCCACTTAAGTGAAAAAGGCCAACAAGAAGAGACACTGATAAGAAGTGACGTCTCGGTAAATAAGAATGAGTAGCTTGCTGAACCAAATAAATGGAGTGAAACGTATTTGCTGTCTGGATATCTGCGCTAAGAGGAATATCCGCTTTAGGCTCTTTGAAATATTTCTGCCGCACCAAACAATGTGTTTTTCTTTTCCAATGACAGCTCATAACCGTGAACAACACTAAAAGGGTCTGCAGAAGTGGAACCTGCGTTAAATCCGAACCTTCTTCCGGAGAATCGGGGCAGCCAAAGAGACTGATTCAAACCCAAGAGTCCACTTCTAAAGGAGGAACGGGGGTTGGAAATCTGCTAGGAACGTCCAAGAAGCAGGACACTGAAGACACCACCACATCTGAAGGAGGAACTGGGATCGGAAGTCTGCTAGGAACGTCAAAAAAACAGGATACTGATGATACCACTTCGACAAAATCTAAGTCAACATTGAGTATTGGGAAGGGTCTTCTATCGAAGAAGCAATAGCTACGAATGCACTGACGAAGCGTCATGGCTTTGTAATTGTGTGATAAATGCTACGACGTGGAGGACCGCCCAGCTCAAACATATTAGCATTAAAAACAGAAAAGCGCAGGTGGCTATGTCGTTTTTAACCAGTTGCTACGAGAATAAATGTTATTTCGGAATTTTCGCTTCCAGAAACATCGTTTAGTAAAGGTTACGGCTTGAAGTTTTGTTACCGTAGTAATAAAAAGAAGCTATATATATAGACACACGGTATAAAACAGGAAACACATACGTGCAATATTTATACGCATTGCCATTAAATATACATTGTTAAAATTATTCTTTGGACGTGATATCTTATGACATGTGTCGGACAAAACATCGCGAAATTGTACAGTACGCTTCCTCTATTATTATATGGCACTTATTAAGGCAAACAGGAAATAATGAAGCAATTATCGTTCTTTGCAAAGATGTCTTTCACCCCCAAATTATGTTTTATTTTGTGCATTACTAACAACAAATAGTGATAAACTATTTGATCATAGGAGAATCATGGGCATTGTGAAGTCACTATAGGAACTACACCGAGGATGCCTAATTTCAGATTTGATTTTTTGACTTTAAAAATAAAAGCTCATTTATTTCAGTTTTGTTTTTTACTTCATTTTCTCGTATAAAAAACTAACATGTTACAGATGCACAGAGTGCTCAAGGTGCTCCGAATGTGAGGTTATATTATCTTATATTACGTTTACTCAAGCTCAGCGGAATATGGATTTCATGACCTTTTATTTTGGTAAGACATGTAAATACATGTGTCTTCTAGGCGTCGCGTAATCCTAAATATATATATATATATATATATATATATATATATATATATATATATATATATATATATATATATATATATACATTATGTGCATTGATCAATCGCCGAAGCCAAGAAAATTGTCAAATTCGGACGATTACTGATACCTCATAAGAAACCCAGGAGACATCCTATTGCAAGCAAGCAACATTCCATCAATGAAAACATTCATTCTTAACTTGCTCAGTCTACTTACCCGACGTCAGCTGACAGACTGTCAGACTGACACCTACTTTATGTCAGCTCACGCACTTTACACAGTTGTTTGACAGACGTTCTTAATGTTTCACGACGAATAAGCGCATCTTTATGTATATCTCTTTACAAAACACTGTCACCCCCACCCCTTTTCAAAAACCACAAAGTACTCGCACTAGTTCTACGCACAAAATAAACCAAAGTTGTCTTATTACTAAAATGAATAGCTGTTTTTCTATTATTTTTGTTGCATTGATTTTTCTTGGCAAGAAGAATTTTCAGTAAAAGTTGCTGATTGCTCTTCTTTCAAGTGAATAAAATATTGATCGTTCAACAGTTGAGGTGGTAAATCTCCAGGTGGATTTCTTGGGATCTGTCGTGCGCATTCATACTTGCGAGCTAGGCTTGGCGATTATGCAGCCTCAGTTCCGTTGGCATAACAGTATACAGGGTGTCCCAGGTAACTTTAGCCAGAGTTTAAAGATATGCCCGCACACGCGATCACGACGTGACCAAATGCACGTTCCTCAACGTTGCCTGGATTTGGTCAGGCTATTTTTCGTGTCTCAATTATTGTTTAGTTAGATATGTTTATTTGCTTAACTTTTCAAGAAATGAAGATAGATAAAATTTTCAATTAGGAAGGTGTAGATTGGTTTGCAGAACATTCGATCAGACAGTTTTGAACTTTACATCTGTTAGATAGTAGTTTGCATGCTAATTGAAATGCCCGTGAATAACAAAAATACCACGTGACAAGCCCACTCGTGCGCCCATGCGCACAATTACTCTAGTGCTCTATAACGTTCCGCGTGCGAACGACCATATCAATTGCCCTATTGTGCTGTCTGGGCATGGCCGCAACGATGGCGGTGGCTTTATGATGAACACGCTTTGCTATCGGCCACAAAACGATAACCGCTGTGACAGCTTATCGCTGTCATGAGCCAGTGTGAGGGAAACATGTCATTAGTAGGCCAAACTTATAGAGCACTAGAATAATCGTGTGCACTGACACGCGAGCTTGTTTGTCACGTGGTATTTTGTTGTAATTTGCGGGCATTTCTAATAGCATAAAACACTAATACTTGACAGATATAAAAATCAAAACTAGCTATTTCGAAGTTTTGCAACCCGATCTACAACTTTCTCATTCAAATTTTTTAGTCATCTTTGTTTCTTCAAAGGTTTATGAATTAAGCAGACCAAATTAAACATTATTTCGGAGCACAAAAATATTCTGAAGATCTCCCGGAAATTGTGTGCAATATTCATTAGCTCCCGCCTTAATTACGTGTTCCAGCATATTTTTAAACTCTGGCTAAATTTACGTGGGACGCCCTGTATAAGTAGGCAAAGCTTTTCTTCGTGTCATTCTGCACTGCCATATTGACATTCTTTATATTTAGAACTGCAGCCTGCCTGCGTCAATTGTGACTTTGGCTTAGTACATGTAAAATAGAATCCCTTACTACCCGGCCAACGTCTTCCGCTTTTATATTTTTGTGCAAACAGATTGTGTTGCATTGGCCGGGTAAATAACTCAGTTATCACTTGTAGAATTTTCATTGCATCCAAATCCGATGGGCAACCAACTTCTTAGTAACGGTGTTGATTCAGTTAGGCGAGTGGCAGGTAAAAATAATAATTCTTCAAAATTTTGATACCCATTGCACTCGACTGGCGATTTATTATGCGGCCACCTTAAACCAAATGAAACAAATAACATTATGAAATGAAAATTATATTAATCCACAGAATCAAAGAAAGAGCACGCATTTACCTCTTTTATTATTCTTGCCTTACTCAGCTTACTTAATGCACAAATAGACTAAAATGCTGACAAATTTTAAGCACTTTATGTGTTTAGTGCTGCTGCGAAAACTTTTCTCCTGTTCATATTGTGGTAACGGGAAACATCAGCCTTCGAACAGTGATAGAGCTACCCTAGTCTTTTGTACTTTGTGCCTGCTGCTTGTAGGTTGTATCTGTAGCTACCGGTGACGTCACACCGGCCTTATGAATATTGGTTGCTCATCACTGAATAAAGGGGGATCATAGAGTGGTGATTCATGATTGTTCAAGCTGTGTCTAGGTCACATCATGTGGCGATGATAGGATCAGAACCCTGAACAGTGGGCTGAGCCATGCAGTTGAACTAAGGTATAGTCAAATATGTCGCGAAGGCTCGTGTGAAAAGCGGTTTAGATGCTATTGTCAGCGCTATCCACACGAGAAGTTATGGGAGCTGCAATTGAAGAGCGTCAATGTGTGGAGGGACACAAACACTAATAGTGAAAAATTAAGCTTGAATGAAAGTCGAAGCAATCAATAGGTTTTACAGATTAGCTTTCTTTTTCCCAACAATATTATGTACGTGAAATCAACAAATAAATTATGACAGTTTGTTACGCAAAATCTTTTTCTAGCACCCTGTACCTCACTATTACTACTCAGTGAAGTCCTTGCATTACATGGGTATAGATGTCAATGCCCACTCGTAAAATTCTTCTGCCAAGACACACACCTTAACGTTCTTTAGTATTCTGCGCTTCCTTGCGTTCTTTGTTGTGCGCGAAATTTTTAGGGGCGTTTTATTCTTGGTAAGAGTTTTCAGTGCAGCGGAACGATGCGAATAACATTTACCGCCAAGTTGTTTTTTCGGTAGCTGCGGAAACGATGTGCTGTGCAAGAACGCAGCAGCAAGAAACGTATGTCTGGTGACCCATGTCTTCTAGATAAGAAACAAAGGCAATCGTTCGCAATGCACTGCTCGCTGGACTTTCATCCATGAATATTCCTGCAGCCCATTTTCTTTCTTGAGCACGCATTACCTGCTGTTCGCGTTACCAGTGAGCATATTGCCAAGATATCTATAACGATACAATTCACATATCTCTATCGGCACGTACAGGTAGCGGTAATATACCCACAGCATTTTCGCCAAAAAAGAAAAACATATCGCTGGAAGTGTACGCATTTTTTGTAATTATTAGAATTTCGTACAGTGTAATAAATTTGAGTTACTGTGGCCATAAAATAAAACCAAAATAACGTCGTCTTTGCGTCACTAGGCGTCAATTCTTCCTCTTAAAACAGAAGATCGCAAGTATTGTGCATGCTAACGAACCTGCGTATGTGTAAAACAAATGAGCCATGGTGCAGATATCCCATGGGCTGCTACGCTATTGGATGTTTTAATCCATTGGCGTAAGATGCCACGAGCGACAAAAACAAGTTAGAAGAATACGTTTTCTTGTAAAAACTAGGCAAGTTGAACGGTAATACACTTACACATCACTATTTAGTGATGAGTCCATATTAGATTAGCTGGCATTGACTTGAAGTGCACTCGTAGATGACTCCCTGTTGATTGTCTTAGCACGGGTCCTCAGCGATCAGTGGTCTATGAAAAGTAATATGAGATCGAATTTAGCACCAGTGCATACAAAAACATCACTTTGTTACCAAATTTTGCGTGACATCCGCTTTACTTTTTGTTCCGCCAGAAGCAGTTCATACAGAGATGGCGCCAAGCTCCATGAGGAGATGATCAGCCGCCATTTTCTGACCGTGTGTGCTTCTATCGAAACTTCTCTACCAGTCTATATATACCTTAGTTCAACGGTGACAGCAACGAACGGGGTGTT
The DNA here is from genome assembly GCA_013436015.1 of Rhipicephalus annulatus. Taxonomy (NCBI): domain Eukaryota; kingdom Metazoa; phylum Arthropoda; class Arachnida; order Ixodida; family Ixodidae; genus Rhipicephalus; species Rhipicephalus annulatus. Next base: position 648,537 of record WOVY01010157.1, on the reverse strand, counting down.
TAAGCAGCTCTCAGACAACGCCAGCATTACTGCAAGCGCGACGGTTCTTCTGCGGATTGCCAGGAAACGTTCCTACGCCACCATTGTGTACCTCAGTAAGCAACGCTGGTCAAATGCAGGCTGTTGAATGCTTTCGTCTTATAGAATAGCACACTTCAAGAAGCCAAGCGAGTTTGATTCACAAACTCAGAACTTTGAGTCATACCTTGAACTCTTTGAGCTTTTCAATACTGTGAATGATGTAAAAGCGGAAACATTTTTGCCAGTGTTTCTGTCGGTCATGGCCAAAGCAACGTATGAGGTGCTAAAAAATTTGGTTGTTCGAGACATGCCTGGTCAAAAAACATTTGCCGAAGTGAAACAACTGCTTAAGAGTCATTACAGTCCTTTGAGTTCAGTTGTTGCGGAACGGTGTAATTTCAACAGGCGTTTACAACGTGTGCCAGAAAGTGCCGACGACTTTATTGTAGAACATAAGCGCCTAGCAAGAAAGTACGACTTTCTGTTAGAACGATGCCTTGGGGAACAGGCTGGTGGAGGGTGTACGAAACAAGGACAGCCGCGGGCATTATTCGTCGAGGAACATTTGACATTCGAGAATAGGTGCCAAATTGTTTTAGCGAGAGAGTTACCCGCATGGCACTCCGCACTAATGAAGGACAATGAGGAAAAGATTAATGCGGTGACGAGTCAGCAAAGAAAGGGAAGGAAAGGCTACGGCACTTCAAGCGAGGTGCCGCCGAACAGCCAATGCCAGCAATGTCGCAAGAACCACTTCTCAGACAAGTATGTGCTGGTACCAAAAGTTCAGGTGACGCAAATGTGATCAAATAGGGCATTTCCAGAGAATATGTTGAAATGTGCCCAGGCAGAACAACCTAACTAACTCGGTAGAAGGAATGGAGGAAGAAACGGAGCAGGAAGTGTGGGACATCATAAACAAAGGACGGTCCTGCTACGAGGTCAACATTGAGGTAAAAGGCAGACCACTCCAGATACAGGTTGACAAAGGCGCTGCCATGACGATAGTGCCTGAAAAGATGTAAAAAGTGGCTTTCCTACACGTAAAGTGCACTCCGTCCCGAGTATTGTTGCGCACATACACGGGGAAACAGCTGCAGCTTAAGGGACACTGTAAAGCGGTGGTCAATCACAATACGCTGCGATTGACCTTGTCACTAGTGGTAGTGAAAGACGATGGCCGGGTATACTTCCTGTGTTGTTAAATCGCGATGGGCTTCAAAGCCTCAAACTAGGCAGCGGCATATTAGGAAGCGTGCGATGTGAAGACAGGATCGATGCACTCAAAGAGAAAATTCACTCAGTGTTCTCGAGCGAATTGGGTGAGATTCGAGGTTCTGAAGCGAAAGACCTTCTCCAGCAGGGTTGTACGCAGGTGTTTTTTGTAATACAAGGGACCTTAGAAAGGCAGCTGATCAGCATAGTACCGAAGGGCGCATTAAGGCTCATTCCTCACAATGATTTCGCCACGCTGATCAGTAGTATTAAGAAAATAAATTGCTGTCACCGAATTTGTGAAGACTACAAGATAACGATCAACTTGGTTTTAAAAAGCAATCATTATCCTTTGCCAAGGCGGAAAAATTTTTACTCGAGCCTTGCAAACCGCAAAATGTATTGCGTTCTGAATTTGCCATCAGCATATCAACAAGTCCTTCTCGGTCTGGAAACCATTAACCGTTAACATGAGCTTGGGTCTTCTTGAGTTCCAACGCCTGCCATACGAGCTGGCCAGTGCACGTGTAATCTTTTAGTCACTAATGAATACAGTATTAAGGGGCATACTGAACCTCGGGTGTTATATTGACGACGTCATTGTGGCAGGTTCAATCACAACAGATTGCCAAAGAACATTTAAGCGTGTCTTGGCATGGTTTCATGATTACATTATTATGTTAAAGAAAGGAAAATGTCATTCTGTGTAAAACTGCGTGGCGTACTTGGTTCACAAGGTAGACGCAGAGAGAATCTACCCGATCCAAACAAAAAAGGCACTGTTGCAGGCACCTGAGCCTACTACCAAGACGACAAATTACGCCTAAAAAAGGCGTATTTGGAAATCTTCAATTTTTGTGCGAAATTTCTGAAGAATGCCGTAATGCTTGCAAATGCACAGTACAAGCTCTTAAGAAAAAAAGAAAAGTGGTATTGGACGAAGGAACCGAGCGACGCTTTCACCGCGATCAAGAGACTTCTAAGCACTTAACGATGCAGACAAGCCAATCGGTCTGTTCAGTGACGCGTTGGCGTACGGTCTCTGGGCCATTATTCTTCACGAGACTTCGGAAGGTGAGCTGCCGATCACTTTTGCGCCGCCAACGATGGCACCGGCAGAAAACTGCACAAGGTATATATATATATATATATATATATATATATATATATATATATATATATATATATATATATATATATATATATATATATATATATATATATATATATATATATAGGGTGCGTACGATAGCATTTCATGAGACCATTCTTCATTCACTTGAAGACATTGGCGTTGGTGCCCATTTCTGTGCATGGATAGAGAGCTTTTTCTGAGCACGTACCATTTTAATGTCGGCACATGGCGGAGACATGGTCAGGCACCTCGTAAGCCATGGAGTTCCACAAGGCGCTGTCCTGAGCCCCTTGCGTTTTAACGTATATTCATTGGCCTTGAAGCTGAGCTCTCCGACGATGTCAGAAACAGTGCGTATGCAGACGACATATGCATATGGGCATCTGCAGCAACGCGACCACAACTACGAACAAGGCTACAACAAGGCATATCTATAGCATCTAAGTACTTGCATCGTCAGGGCCTGGAACTTTCAATAGCAAAATGTGCTGCATTGGCGTTTATAAAGAAATCAATGGCGCGGTACCCAATCTTCATTGTCTGTGCAGTGAAACTCAAAGTCAGGCACTACCGCTAATTAGGGGTCGTCATTTAGGGGTCGACCTGTCCTGGTCGAAGCATGTATCTGCGCTGCTGAACAAACTAATCAGTTTTGTGTGTTCTTCGTGTTTTAGCTGGACTGAGATGGTGTTCTTCATATAAAAGTTTTCTGCAGTTGTACGAGGCAGTGTTTGTGGGCTATATACGGTACAGCTCACCTGTGCTTTCCCGCATGCGCGCAGCGTACCTTCGAACTTTCGTGAGTCTACAGGCACGAGCACTGAGAACATGTCTAAGCCTGCCATGGTGCACGTCAAGCTCTAGCACCATAGAAGAGTCCCCCACCTACACTAAACAGCTTAACACGTCCTGTGAGCCTCGTACAGTGCACCTTCGTGTACTGACCCGACATGCACAGCACCCGTTGTCTTCGCTGCCACCGGATCAACCAGTCTTTACCTACTCACGATGCCTTAATGCGCATAGACACATGATCCCTTCAGGCTTTGCACCTGCCATAATCCCCGGAGTGCCTTCATTGACATTGAATAAACCACTGGTGTGCCTTCACATACGTTGAATTTTGTATAAATCACATGTTTCCTATATTGCCCTCAAGCAACTCACCATGACACACTTGGCTGACCGATACAGCGACTCTGGGCACATCTACACTGATGGATCCGTAATTTCGTCTGCCTCAGGTGCAGCTCTCGTGATCCCTCAACTCGGTATTTCTTGACAGTAGGAATTATATCACAGGTCGTCTTCGACAACTGCGTTACTTGTTCCTATACAGGAAGCCATAAAATTTGTGAACGGCCAAGCACTGCGTAAATTGATGATTCTGTCCGATGCAAAATCAGTGCTTAAAGCCATTCATTTTTGCTTAAAAAGAGGCCAAGTTTGCGCGTCAGCGTTTGGAATCGTCAAAGCATTCGACCTAACAACAGGAGTGGTCACTTGATTACAATCCGATGGATTCAGGGACACTGTGGCCTGGTTGGTAACGAAATAGTCGATAGCGATGCAAGAGTGGCAGTATACAGCGCCCCTATGTACGTCAAAGTACCGCATTCGCGAAGTGGCGTCAAAACATTGCTGAGATCAGCCATGCGCGAATGCGCTGCTACTTACTGGTTGCTACCAGATCATCGGAACAAGAGTTTGCGGGAAACAGACTTCGATGTGACTTTTCGTCTTCCCGATAAAATTAGCCTAAGACATGCAAATATATTGCACCACATTCACCTGGGCGTCGGCTTCATTGGTCACTACACCCACCTAATCGGCCGTGTGGACAGCCCAAATTGTGAGCCCTGCCAAGTGCGCGGAACTTTAGCTTACATGTTTTATGACTGCTCATTACACGTCGCGCAAAGAAAAATGTTAACTTCAACATTCGCAACCATCCGACGAACGCCATTCAGTGAAAGCCATATGTTGTCACCAATGAAAAGCCAAACAGTGTCAATAACTGCTACAAAGGCTGTTTTAGATATTATACAAAGCACTGAACTAGATACTATACTGTAGGGTGCTATGCTAAGTGGCTACTGTACATGCGCATCACCTGTTCTTGTCCTCATCTTCATCCTTCATCTCTCTTTCCTTCCTCCTTCCTTTATCCCCTGTGTAGAGTAGCAGGCTAGAGCAAACTAGCTCAGGCCAACCTCTATGCCTTCTAATAAATTCTCACTCTCTCTCTATTCGTGGAATGATTTTTACTATACTTTACTAGAACAACCAACTCCATGGTTCTCATCACTGAGAAAAAGCGTTATAGTGATTGTTCGGCAAGCTTTTTGCCACATTTAGTGAGTCTGTGCTTATTTTGCCACATTTTTTAAAGAAATCTTGTATTGACCATTTGTCTTTCACTTATGGGATCTTCATTTTTACAAATACCAATGGGTGTCTCCTGAATGAGCTTTGCCCACGTTTAGCAGCTGTGTGCCTGATTCATGTGGCTTTCACTTCGCTTTTGCGATAGCATGAAATTTAGAAAACAAACTAGAACATAATTTTATTGATACCGCAGTGTAATATACGTCGTGGAAAGCATACGTAGAGTGTCGGGGGTCCTAGCACAGTACAATTATTCCGAATTCGCTTGCTGATGTTTGGGATAGTGAAACCTATACAAAATGAGCGATAGCTTAACTTTTCATTCCCATAAAGGCAATGGAACCAAATAATGTGAGTAGTGACTTCAATAGTTAACGATTACTCGAGAAAGAGACATCAGTGGAAGTTTCCAGTGAACTTCTTACTGCATATAAGGTGCTCGTAAAATCGCCCCACCTGGTGGTCTTAGCCATCAAATTAACTCAAGTGAGTGCGTAAGTTAATAGCACCCTACTAAATGTGCACCAATAACAATTTTCGGCCACTTTGAGCATATCTATCTATCTATCTATCTATCTATCTATCTGTCTGTCTGTCTGTCTGTCTGTCTGTCTGTTTCAGTCTGTCTGTCTGTCTGTTTCAGTCAGTCAGTCTGTCTGTCTGTATGTCTGTCTGTCTGTCTGTCTGTCTGCCTGTCTGTCTGTATGTCTGTCTGTCTGTCTGTCTATCTATCTATCTATCTATCTATCTATATATATATATCTTTCTATCTATACATTTTGGCTTTCAGCTTGCCTGGTCGTTTCGATAATTGTATCCATACTAAACTTCGTACGGCGAAACATGACTGTATGACGAGCCTAATTGACTAGTCACAACATAAAATTCATGACATGTATGTCATAAATGTCATGATTTACATTGCATAGAATTGCTGTTCTTGCGGTAGTTTGTTCACATAACATGTTGCTAAACTGGTATGGTATGACATGACTGCATGGCGAACATAAGTGATTGAGAAGAAAGGTGGGCTAGGTGGTCATTCATAAATGTTCAACAAACTTGGAGCGTGGGAGAAACAAACACACGAGCAAAGAGAAGGTACAAAGCACGAGCACTCGTGCTATGTGCCTCCTCTTTGCTTTGTGAGAGACCCCAACGTTGAAAGCATGACATGCATGTGGTGATTTTTATGTTATGATAAGCGATGACTGCATACCACGCTCACGATCGGCTCGTGGGCGTTTCACTAGCCTCACATATAGCAAATTTGGCACTACATGGCGGGAATAAATGACGGAGGTAAATGACCCTTTGAAACATGATAATCATGACAAGCGTGTTGTGAAAAACATGGCAACATGCTACATTTATAGCGCGCTCACAGCTGTTTTGCTAGCTTCACAGATATCACATTTCGTATCAGGTGGCGTGAATATACGACGAATGTAAATGACACGACTAAACATGCTAATCGGGATGTGCCTGTCATGTAAAACTTGACTACATGTACACTCATAGAACGGTCGTGACTGCTTTGTTATCGCTCCACGTACACGACTTTGGTATAACGTGACGTGAATGGATGACGAAGGTAAATGACACGTTTAACACGATAATCTTCATACTAATCGTTAATTCTATATTAGCGTTGGAAAGTGAATTCTATGTGACCGCCTACCTCTTCCGTTCCAGGTCCAACTTGTGTTTTTTTTTTTACTTCTGTTTCCTCAAATACAGCTGCCACCCCTGCTTCACGCCCCGGACTACACAGCTACTACCCAATGCATTGCTAAGCTATTAATTGGTATGTGGAGTTTATCGTCCCAAAACCACCATATGAATATTAGAGACACCTTAGTGGAGTACACCGGAAGTCTCTACCACCAGGGGTTCTTTTGTGCACCCAAACCTGAGCACGTGGGCCTACAACATTTCCGCGTCCACTTATTGCTAAACGAGACCACCATTTTTAAGGAGAAGTACCTTGTGCGGAAAATTATGAAAAATCATTGTCTCATGGTGTACCAGATTTCTAGGCCTTACTATAGATATGCTGTGCTGTTAATCCTTTTGCACTCATTTGACATTGTATGGCCTTTTGCCACACAAATATTCCACCTCTATTGTAACTACGTAAGCGCCAAGCATGACTACCTACAAAATCTTTCTAAAAATTATGATCCTAACACATATGATTAGTGTGCATTTAGAAGCAACGTGCAATCACACGAAACCATCTCAGAAGCTAGCATGAAGTCATTCCATCAACGGCACCTACACTCTTGAAAAATGTTAGTAATTAGTTTGTAAACGCAAGTGTTTACAAGTTTTCAAAGCATTTTATTGCCTTTGCAGTATACTTTTACTAGCCACCAGCTAGTACAGCTAGTAAGTTTAGCTGTTAATCAGGGAACCTGTATTAGTGTTTTTAACTAACCAACTACAAAGCCACCTGTGTTGCCCTAACTTTCGTAGATGCCGCAGTATATTTGGCCGTAATGGTGACATCTTGAGCAATATCTAGGCGAGCTCTAATTTTATCGACTGCCACGAAATAGACGCATGCATATGGGAGGTAGTGCCCAGATACTGCACCATGGTGGCTAATCCTTCTCTGGTGAGGGAGTGCGTTAACGGTTGTAGTCACTGGTGCACTTGAAGTATTAACACACCAAGTCTACTTAAGACAGGTAATCACCACGGAGCCGAGCCACGAGATTGAAGTAACTTGAAGAGTAAGAATGCGGTGGAGCACATTTGCCAAGCACTTTCAAATTATGACGGGTGGCTTGCCACTATCCCTCAAGAGGAAGGTATATAACAGTTGCATCAAGACGGTACTTAGCTATGGAGCAAAACCTGGAGACTTACAAAGAGGGTTCAGCTTAAATTGAGGATGACGCAGCGATGAATGGAAAGAAAAATGGTAGGTGTAACCTTAAGAGAAAAGAAGAGAGCAGAATTGATTAGGGAACAAACCTGGGTTAAGAATAAGTTAGTTGAATACAAGAATAGGAAATGGACGTGAGACGGGCATGTAGCACGTAGACGGGATAACCGCTGCTCATTAATGGTAACGAACTGCATTCCTAGAGAAGGCAAGCGGGTTAGGGGGAGAAAGAAGGTTAGGTGGGCATATGAGATTAAGAAGTTCCCGGGTATAAATTGGCAGCAGAAAGCACAGGACGGAGTTGATTGGCGGAACATGGGAGAGGCCTTTGTCCTGCAGTGCACCTACTCAGGCTCATGATGATGATAATGATGATGATGATGGTGATCATGATGATGATGGTGGAATTGAAGTTTCGTGCTACGTAATAGCATAGACATAATCAAAGAAGGGGACATGATGATGCGTGGAAAACAATACCTATTTTTATAAGTTCTGTGACTGCTAACGAGTACGCGGTTAGTAATCCCTAAACAATGGTATATTAGTCTTCAAGCGGCTGCTACGGTAGAAATCTGCTATGTCCAAATCTTGAAGATTTACTTGGGCATGCATTTGCATGTGTGTTCTCGTGATCCATTCATATGAGTTCTCATAGTCATATGAGCATATAATCTCGGGAGTGTGAGAACTTATCTGACCATATTATATGCACAATGAGTTCATATGACCATAGGAGATTGACATATGTATGATTATATGTTAATCTGACTTTGTCATATGATTATGTGATCAATTCTCTGCAAGCATGCTGCTGTGAAGCGCACTCGCTCCAGTATAGCTACAGGACGTATTCGGAAGCCATTACTTCATTTACGAGGGCCATGTCAATTCATTTTTATGCCATACTTTTGTAATACAATCATTTCGATATGGCAACGCACCCGACAATTTAACAGAATAGGCGCAAACGTCTTTTTGCGGGTGTTACCAACATCTTAGTAATGGGCTAACCACTCTAGTTAACACTATTCACTTACTAACTAGGTAGTAATCACTTTTATGTTCCGGTGAGAGATGAACGGAAAATTGCTATTGGGATGCGCCATTATCTCTCACTGCCAAGAGCCAGAGGTGTGCGCTGCTAAGAAAAACCGAATTCTCGAAACACTGGAAGGTTGAAAAAGAAACAGGAATAAATGAAGCTACAGACAGGTTGAAAATCAAAAATAGCTTTATTCGAGAAAATATTGCTTTTATATTGCATGTCTACTTCGCAACATATTCATAGCACCTGGCTGAGCAACAAATCGCAATACTATGCTTCTGTAGGGTATGAGGTAAGGAAAGCTAAATTCGGCTGAAGTGTTTACGCCGGGTTACTGCTTAGGTGCGACTGCAGACAAATTTGGTGTGCTAAAGTTTGGTGATGTGTTGAATTCATCTGGTCTGATGCATTTACCGTTCCGGCATAAACCTGGAGCTCGTTTCTTGCCACGTCGCTGCAAGTAAAAAAAAACATTTACGTGAAAACAGGTAAACAGTCAGGCGTGCCAACATATTTTCGGCTTTAACTAGTCCATGTGATAATCCTAAAATAACGAAGCCACCCTACTTGCTAGCCACCTTCAACATTACTACGTCTGTGGCAGGAAGCATATCCTGAGTAAACGTTACAGAGAATTGCTAATAATTAACACTTTCAGTAGACCATAGAAATGCTCTGTTGGTGCCAGAAGCACGCTGTGAACACAGCAGACAGATGTAATGTTAATATACTTACAAAGAGAGTTATTCGTCCTCCCTTATTGTTTCATTTTAACAACAAACACTCAATATAACTAAATGAAAAAAAATTGTCAAGTCCCACAATACAGAATCATGTAAGCATGTGAAGGATCGCTGGTGTTCACGTGTGTTTCCGTTTGGTGTTTCCATTTGTATGTTTCCGTATGTTGTCTACCGTCTATGTTACCTTCCCTCCCATTTCTGTGTATTAGCGCGTGCGTAGTGGTGTAGGTAGTGGTTAGGAGAGGAAAAAGGCCCCCAATATCTGCAGCCCGGTAGGGAGCACGGCGCAGTGTCTTAGTGTGCGCGCCGCAAAGTGTACACCTAGGGCTGCGAGGAGAGTCCCTCGGTAAGAGTGCGCGCAGCCTTAAATACCAGTGCACTGCTGCAGTGGGGAGATACACGGGAAAAGACAAACAAGGCGGAGGCAGCCCTCGGCCACCTCCTTCTACCTTGACCCGCTCACGCAAGGACAGTGGGGAGAATTGGCGCATACACAGTAGTGAAGCGAATGGTTGCCGAGGGACAGACACAGCCCCGAGCATAAGCTGCTTCGCATATACAAAAAAAAATGCTCCACAAAGGAAGACAGTTTTCATTCTGTAGCTACATTAGCCGAAAAGTGAGCTGGAGATGCGCGTACAAAGCCATTTGAACGTAAGACGACTGAAGCTTTTGAACGACAGACCTTGCAGGCACAAACATAGAATTACATACCGCACAACGCGAATCAACTCTGACGATGCGCAAATCAAGCTCCCCCACTTATTTCACCAGTGGCAGGTAACATTTGGGCTATCCTGAACTAGCTAACATTTCCGCTTTTTATCTCCCTTTCATTTTATTCAGATAAGTACAATGAGCACGAAAAAGCCATGCACATCTCAGTGGGGAAACTCAAGTTGATGCGCCGCAGAGTGGTAGGGGTATTGCGTAAATGTTAAGTAATCGGGCATCGCTTTTGAGTACATATTTGGAATTTCGTTGTCATTGTGCTTATTTATAAAATCAAGACAAAGCGTTGCCTTCAACGATAAGTGGGACGCTGATGTTGGGTTGTGCCCCATTGTTTGTTGAAGGTACTGTTGCTTCCATCTCATCTACTTGAATCAAGAAAAGCGTCAAGTTTTGAAGTTTATAGTTTATTGAAGGGTAAGCATACGTTTAAATGAACACATAAGTGGAGTTCGTGAGGAGGTCCCAGAGTAAAAACTGTCGGGGGGACCTCCTAACCCATTGTGAATAAGATTATGCATGACATGCAGCAGACAATTGGCGTTGTGACAAAGTTCTAAATACAATGTGTAGCGTGAACAAAGTGAACGAAAACACTTTACTCAATTTTCAAAAATACGAAGATAAACAACAAGTCTACAATAACTAGAAGAGCAGAACTAATACATACATAAAGCTACGTTTTCTTTAGAGGTGGTGTACATCTCCAATTACACTATAGGAGTAGCGACACTGTTATTACACATATAACGTACAATTCATCAAAGCAGTGCGAAACAAGCAGAAAGTAAAAAAATCAAGCGTCAAGCGAAAGCCGAGTAAAGACTCCTTTCAATTAATTGCCAACGCGCAAATAGGTACCTACATATACGGTGTGGCCAGTGAACGTTTGTGCAGCGTAAGTAGTCTGTATTTTTTTCATATGCAAAGCACCTCTTTGACTAGCCTGTGTAACGATGTCCGACACGTTCGTACGAACCCCTCAACGAAGATGTTGGAGTGGTTTACAGTAGGTCAAGTCGCAGCTGCGCGTTGACGCCTCTGTGTGCCTCATCAGCAGCAGCTGCCAGCCCCTCCGTGTGCTCGCAGCACACCTCTCTCTCGCTTAGCCCTCCCCGTCACCCGCAACGCTCAACCGCACGTTGGGTGGAAGCAATAGACAGATTTAGTTGTGCGTCCGCAACAGCTGTAAGAACGCAGCATGCCAGCCATTAGCAACGGGACGAAGCGACCATACAGTTATATATAGACGCGCAACTAAATCTGCATACTCTTTCGACTCGTAAATCTGCTATGAGACATACACAAAATACATACCGCCTTCCATGTCTTCGAGTTTCAAACAAACGCTTTATCGAGTAAATGCTACACCGAGTTTCACTTCAAATCGTTTTTCCAGCACCGTTGACCAACAGCATTGACACCCGTTTCAACCACGTCAACGCCTATAGGGCACCGGTGCTGCTTCGCATCCCAACAAAGGTCCCTTCGGGGTGACGGTCCATAATGTTTTCACTATCACACGCTGCCTGAGTCCGCCTTGTGAGGCTAGAGAGGAAAGGAGGACTTTCCACGTTACTGTAGAGTGCACCACAGCCTACTTCCCTTCGCTCCCTCCGAATCCCAGAGCAGTAGGAAGACATACTTCGCGATGGCGGTGCCGAGCTCTGTCAGTCACTCGTTCTGCATGGCTAGCCTGTCGCAGTGGTTGCCAGGTGTGCCATGGAATGGGGACCCTCCCCGTTTTGTTTGAATTTGCAAAAAGAGCCCCGCCACGGTGGTCTAGTGGCTAAGGTACTCGGCTGCTGACCCGCAGGTCGCGGGATCAAATCCCGGCTGTGGCGGCTGCATTTTCGATGGAGGCGGAAATGTTGTAAGCCCGTGTACTCAGATTTCGGTGCACGTTAAAGAACCCCAGGTGGTCGACATTTCCTAAGCCCTCCACTACGGCGTCTCTCATAATGAAATAGTGGTTTTGGGACGTTAAACTCCACAAATCGATTAATTTGCAAAAATTGATTGATTGATTTGTGGGGTTTAACGTCCCAAAACCACTACATGATTATGAGAGACGCCGTAGTGGAGGGCTCCGGAAATTTCGACCACCTGGGGTTCTTTAACGTGCACTCAAATCTGAGTACACGGGCCTACAACATTTCCGCCTCCACCGGAAATGCAGCCGCCACAGCCGGGATTTGATCCCGCGACCTGCGGGTCAGCAGCCAAGTACCTTAGCCACTAGACCATTGTGGCGGGGCTCAATTTGCAAAAAGAAAATGCTTTCATCATCGTCACTCATTATTTGTCATGAAAAAAAACGAAAAATTTCGCTAGCTTTGATCATTTATTTTGAAACAAAGGCACCGTGCTGCGCTATACCTATTGAGTCGCACGTTCTCGGGAGCGTCTAGTAGCGATGGACAGCAATTATTGACCATGCCCAAAATGTGTACAGGGCTCTCTATAGTATGCCGTAACCATGACAATTGTAGCAGTTGCATGCCAGAGAGTAAACTGCTGGTGCCTACCAGCCAATTGCAATGACCTTGTGTATAACCAACCAACCTTCTTCATCATATTCGTAGCAAGACAAAGCTGAAATTTACCTTTTCATTTTTTTATTGCGATAGCAAATATGTTGACATTCTTGGATGGATTTTGCTGCCGGCGTCGGCGTTCATGTCACTCACCGCATCTGTATACGTATCTATATATATATATATAAATGAAAGAAAAAACAAAAAAACAGAAAAAAAGACTCCAGCATGCCAAATCAAGCTTGGGTCCTCTCAATAGTGAGTAAGAGGTGTTAACTACTTAGCCCCCGAAGAACACGTCCTTCACCGTTCGAACGGCAAGCTTTTATATCTACCACTTCCCACTGCTCACGAGCGTCTCGGCGGGATTTATTGTGTTTTCAGCATTAACAGAAAGATGGCGCAATGAGCGCGCGTCGCCACATGCCGCGGCGAAGCACGCTCTAACCTTATACGCGTACATTGTCCCCCTTAGAGGAGGGAAGCGAGGCTCCTTCATACGTCCTCATCTCCTGTATGAAGAAGGGAAGGATCGTACGCCTTGGCTGGCCTAGGGCTTTACCTGCAATGATTTTGTTGTAGTTACTGGGCGTACAAAGGTCACTGCAATTATTGCGGTCTTCGTTTGAGAAAAGCACGTGCTTTTCAGACACATCGAAGTAACAACTGAGACGCTTCTTTGCGTGCATCTGTACCTGTGAGTACGTTTCGTGCGTCATTTGTGCCTGGGAAACGCGGGGCACATTTTGATCTGCTTTCCATTCTGTGCCTGACCTTCTAATTTGTTGCTATCACGTTCATTGTTTTGCCTTCGCAGTAAAGCTGTGGCTTATTTTCACACTCATTATTGTGAGAACATTTCGCCGATTGTCTGTGATACCACGACTAGTAACGAAGTGGTAAAAGTAGAGAGAGGGAATAGATGAGCAGCTAGAGCGAACGCCAAATTTGGGAGAGTGCATATCGAATACGTCACGTGATTGGCCATACGACCGTGTTTTGGTCGTCTATTTTAAAATATTTGACTTTTTATTAGAGCGGTGTATGTCATATTGTGAATTTTTTCAAAGGTTCATCTTTATTTATTGCTATTCTTTGTTTTGGTCCCTATAATTTGTCAGGTGTATTTCTCATTCATTCTGTTTCTCTTTTGTTGCTGTTTTCCTGTATCTAAAATCACATCGTAATCTTCTGATGACCGGCAGTGGTTATAATGAAGTCATTTTTTTCTTACACATAAATGTCTGGTGTTCAACGGGGCAAAAGCGAAAAATACTCAGTTAGCACGCGTCTTTCAACTTCAAAGTTTAATTCATGAAGTTTCATTGCTTATGGCTATTTGATGGGATGGCCGAATTTCATTTAAAATTGGGTATAAAAAGCACAACACTTCTAATGTGGTTGGAAAAACAAATAGTGCACATCATGAGACCGTCTCCATTATAGATAAAAAAAGATAACATTTATTAAGATGCGAAAGAATCTTCTCGCAATTTTTCGCTCCACGTCGGGAGAGGAAGGCCCAGTGTCCCTTATAGAATTAAAAAGTTTGGGTGGGTCACGGCCCGTAGAAACGCACATGCGACCGCAGGTGGCTAGTTGAGAGTCAGGCAACATAAGCTGAGAACCTAAAATTACTGATAATGTTCTATGTTACGTAATAGAAAAGTAACAACTATAATCACGATCAAAAGTCTTAACAATCACAAAAAAGATGGAGCCAACAATATTATAACATTGAAATATTCGCTGCAGATTTAACTACTGCGCCGCAGGGTATGTGAATTCCCAGGACTTCGTTTGTATGCAAATACGAAACATAAAACCTAGCCAAACTACGTTTTTATGCAGTGCGCCCAGATTTCCTGATTTCCTGCCAGCCACTGGAACTTCAGCGTTGGCTCGGTTGTTAGGAATTCTGGATAAAATGTATATGCAATACAAAGTAGAGTTTATGGCTCAAGCCTATATTTGCATAGTGCGTACATGCTATAGGAGCAATAGTTCAGTTACTAGAGGGGCGCTTTCATGTTCAGGATATTTCAAGAGAATTCATTGAATAAACTCGTTGAAGGACTAAGCTTCTTCGTGGTGAAGAGGTTGGGTAGTTGCAGCACCTGGTAGAGAAGACTTCAAACCATGCGCTTCCTTTCACATAGCCTCTACGACCTGTGTCAGGATTGCAAGAGCGTGGGGCCGGAGTAGATTGCGCAGGTCACGCATAGGGAAGCACAGCTGAACTCGCTGAATGCGCATTTGACATCAAACAGGTATGTGCAAACACGTGCCATCCATGAAGATATATACCATCATGATTTCGCGTACGCACAAGTGAACAGTCTTCTTATTTTACTCCAAACTTTACTCAAGCTAACCGATAGTATTCGTCCAATGCCACGGTATAGTATCGTCAGAGAGGCATATGCTAAATTAAAGCTGTCGTAGGCAAGATTTGTAGTGGCAATAACTTTGACATAACGGCCATATTGTTTCGAACAACGCCTGACGGTTGACATGGCACACTCGGTTGCAATACACGAGTTCAATTCATTTCTATACTTTCGCCCACATGTCTATTGCCATGCTTGCACGCCGTGCTAAGAAGTGGGGGCGTGCGCGTCAGCGGCGAAGGCTTGGCGCTCGCCTTGGCAAAGGGTGGCACACCCGGCTTCCGGCGAACGTGGCACCAATTTCAAGGTGCGCTCATACGGTGCCCCCTCTCATGACACTGCGTGAAACTTCTGGTTGTCTGCATTTTAAAACATGTCAAAAAACGCGCATTACATCACACTGTTTTCTAGTCTTTAGGTTTTGATCCTTCATTGCATGCGCTAGCTCACGAAGATAGCAACGTGAACGCGTGCGCGCTAGGGTACGCACACGGTTATTGCCTTATATGTCCTCATGGTCTGTCTTCAATAGGCGTCGTCAACTAATTGTGTTCACTTCATGCATCGTTAAACACAAGAACATGCTAGTGACGTGCTCAGTTTCTATTTGAACACTCCATGTGTCGCACGCAAGTCGTATTTTTCAAAGAGGAGCCTAAAAAAGCGAGGAACGTTGGCCCGGGCAGTAGGGAGGTTGTATTTATCGCCGTCAAGCAAATTCATCGCCAACAAGCCACCGACAACGATTTGGAGAGTAAAACATAACGCACGTGCAAGGACTCGCATTTGAATGCTTCTCCACAATAATCGCTCTTTTGTCTCACAAACACTGAAAATACTTAATATTTATTCTAAAACTGTACGCACACCTAAACCTACTTTGCGTGATCATGTTCAAATTGAAAGTCTTGCACTCGTCAGAAGAGAAATTAGTTGCAATTAACCGATTGGACGGCCTCAAAGTGCCCGTCAAGTCGTTGAGTTCGTGAGACTCATCATTTTTCGGTAGAAGTAGGACGCTCATAAATTATGCTACTCACGTCGCAAGGTGTTCCGTCGGGCTCAAGTCCTACTCGCACAGGAAATCCTTTGCAAAGAAATGTGCACTTGGCTCTCAATCCTGGTGATAGCTGTAACAAACAGCAATTGAGTTATTATTGCATTCGTACACATATCAGCATTACTTCAAAAAGTTTCTTCACACATTTTTCATGACACATTGAAAGCGTTTGTCTAGCTTTATGTTGTTCCCACTAATGCTTGCACAAGGCATAAAAAATTCCAGAGTGCACGATAACTCATAGCATAGCTAAAACATTTATTTGAAAAAGTGTGCTGTTGCCCAGAATTTTTCTGATACTTTTCTGATTTTAATACTAGAATACCTAAAATTTTCCTACGGAGCATTGAAAAGTACATGTTAAGTGCGCGTTGGTGTTATATTGAATTTCTCGAGCTTTCTTGAAGTTACCGCAATGCTCGCTAACCACTATATATGCAGAGCGTCTCGGTGTACAGTGTCTCGTGGCAGAGTGTCTCGGTGTACGTTACTGTATTGCATAATTCAGTTATTCATTGCCTCTACTGCTGTAGTAATACTTTTTGAAATTGTTGCTCGAATGACCCGGCTAAAGCTCACCTGCCCATCCATGGTTTACAAAGCAACCACTTGTATTTTTTTTTTCAAATTGCTACGATGAAAAAAACCTCCGTTTTCTCCCACGAGTTACACTTCCACATTAGGTAACCTCCGTGCTAGTTTAAGCCGCACACAGAAGGTAACGTTATGGAATGTTCCCGTCAGTGCCTGTGACCGTTCTACGGAAACAATTCAGCCACGCGTCTTCTATGGTTCAACTTGCCCGTTTTGCGAGGCCTCATTCCAGATTCAAGAGTTACTTACACACGTTCTGCTGGCTTGCCGCGATATTCATTAGGGCATTTACATCCACTCCCCGCAACAGACTCTATGGGCCTGGATAATCACCTGACATCGGTCACAAGCATCAATGGCTTTTTCATTGTACATATTTTTACACAACCCCCCGCGTCCCTGCCCCCCTCCCTGAAATCTCCCTTAAAAAAGCAATTCGAACGTAGAAATACTACCAACATTAGAAAAGCATTCCAGTTTAACGCTTTTTTAGGGGCGAAGCTTCTTAAAGCGGCACCCGCTCATCCCTCGTATTCGTAGTCGTAGTGTGTAACAAGTGTTACATTTTGACCTGCAAGGTGGTGCCGGTGGGAGGTTTCTTCCGTACTTTGTTAAACAATAAAAAGTTCGTGGCGTGCGCGTAACACAAAGCCAAAGGCTTCTGTCTCCCATTCCCTATTCGCAGCAATTGGCATGTACATTGAGCAATATCTCACAAGAAAGGGTTGCTACGTTATACTCGCTGGGTGTAATCGCCTTGGTTTTAGAAAGGTTTAGAGAGCGTTTAGCCACAGTGCCATGAATACAATGAAGTAGTATATACCATGAACTCGAGGTGGTTAAAAGTGGCAAGTAGATACGAAGTGCAAGCCGTAAGAAAGTAAAAGCCGAATTCTCCTGTCTATCATTTCCAATTAGCAGCCATTGGCATGTATATGGAGCACTATTTGACAGGAAAATGTTGCTACGTTATACTCGGTGTGCGTAACCTCCTTGGTATTAGAAAGGTTTGGCGAGCGTTGGGCCGCAGTGCCATGAATACAGTGAACTAGTATATACCATATACTCGAAGCGCAAGCTGTAAGAAGGTGTGCGTGTGCCACTTTTCGTTTAGTCCTTAAAATGTCCGCTGGATGGCGGTGCTCCTATATGAGGAATATATGATGAAAAGATGCGAGATGGTGGTACTTGGAGTGTTAAATGAATGGACGAATGGACAAACAGACAGATGCATGGACGGACGCATTAACGGACGCAGGGGCGGATGCATGGACGAACGCAGGGATGGACGCACGAGCAGACACAAGCACGGACGGACGGATGGACGCATGGACGGTCACACAGACGGACGCATGGACGGACGGAAGCAGGAACGAACGAATGGACGAATGCTTCGCCGCACTCTCCATCATTCACTCCGTGGATAAGCTGCCAGTTTTTTTAGCTACTTTCTGAAGGTATTCCTGTTATCTACTAGCTCAGAAACAAAGTGAACCAGATATTTTCAAGGGAGCACGGAGTATTAAAGCTATGAAGTAGTGTTGAACGGGGTATGTAGCTGGCGCAAAATTTTAGCCTTCAGGACTTCTCAATAGCTTGAACCGGTGAAAACTATAAAGTGCTTTCTGCGAAGGAATGGCTGCAGTGGCAGTTTCTTCACAATTTTGAGGCGCATAATATATCAGGCGATATTGTTACCGAAGTGCACAGCAATTGTTCAACTTGAAATAGAAAGTTTTAATTTTCAATGCAGTTTAAATCGCCCAGCATGCAATGTATGATTATCGGTGACCCGATCATGCTCTCGTTTCCTTATACTAAAGGAAAAAAAAACTTACCGGTCTTGAAGGGAGCACTTTCTCACAGTTTGGGTCCCTGGGTCGTCTTGTGCGTGGTGATTTTGACGCTGCGAAATTAACCATTGTGCACTACCATTCCATGAAATATATCGTGAAAATCTCCTGGTGTTGTGGATAGATCTTTCTCAAAACGAAGAAGCGAGCTGGTTCGTATTGATTCATAACCGCGCGAAAGTTTCGCCGAAGGACGAGGACAAGTGGACACCACTGGCGATTACTCACAACCGACTGCTTCGTTGCATGTTCGGAAAATATGTATGTAAAGTTGACACTCAACTAGTTCCTTTGCATGTCGTGAGTAAGCCATTGTGGTGTTCACCGTCTTGTCTTCATTTTTTGCGCTATAGATCTCGCTCTTAGTTGCGTCTTGCAATTCCTGCCGAAAAAACTAAGGAGAAAGCACAGTAATATCACGTTATTCGTGCGCGTAGATGTCGACCATCAACTCTACACAGTGCTTGGGCAAAACAAGAAAAAAAATCTGTTAATTTGATCAGCACTGTCCTTTCTGTCCTTCCGCTTAATCTTTCCTCCTCCTTTTTTTTCCAGTAGGCCACTACAGCTGCTAGACCTGGCTCACTTGAACTGAGGAATACTACTGTGTAGTTTTGGAATTTACACGGCAAGAAGGACTCCAAGAGTGTGTAATATTGTTTACAGCTATAGCAAAACCGAAATGCAAAATCACACCAGCTAAACTAATTTATATCTTTATATTATGAACTGCGAAATCTGTGGCCTCTTAGTTCTAGAACAAAAGTTGAAAAGAGGGACAGATGATAGGTGAGCCATTGCACCACACACGAATATATATGCGTTAATTGGGAAGCCCAAAGTTAGGAATATCTTATAAAAAGGCGTACCACCAAATTCTGGCGTAAAACGTCACCAATAGCAACAGCATCCTGAAACGTCGACGTATAAAACAAGTTCCCGGAAAGACGCGCTGCTGACCCACTCACCTAAATATCCCTTTCGTACTAAGTTCACAAATTTTTCACATTTTATGCACATAGAAATACTGAAAAGCGGAAAACAATCTGTGCCTTCAAGTATATAGTACTGCCTCAGTCATTTTTTAGCAAGTGTTTTTATTAAATCATTTGCTTCTGGATGCTGCACAGCTATACGAAAATTGTACTTTGTCAAAGTAAGCGAATTTTGGTGCATGAAAACGTAAATAGCAATGCATCTAACCGGAAAGATCATTTCCGCTTTTGCTTATGTAGAATACGCGAAAACTTCTCTTCGTCATGTTACCGTCAGCAGTACCCCTTTTTCAAGGCATCTCTGAGTAATATTTGAGCCTTTGCTGCACTGAGAGCAATTTTCTTTAACTCAACAGCAGTAATTCCAAAGGCTAATTGGCATCTCGAAATGCGCCCTTCAAACGTCAGTGATTCAACACTTTCCAACTCGTTCAAAGGCATTTCAGTGACAGTCTACTCACTCGTTTCGGAGGTGGCCAGAACAGCACAGAACACTAGCAAAATGAGGAAGGTCCACCAGGCTTTCATTTTCACATGTATCTGAACAAGCAGAGAGCCGCGGAATATAAACTCCGAGTGCGTTGTCAACACATCGTACATCGCTAGCATGAAACGTTGCATTTAAGCGGTTTGAGATGTATCATGCAGGATACGGAACGCTACGATCATTAGAAATTGATCGCGTGCTTTCACGAGATACTTAGCAAGACGTCAGGAAGTTTAGTACAGTAGAAAATGCTTACAATGTAGATTGGCGTGTGGCTCAATGTTAAATCTAAAATGAACGCGCGGCACGGCAAACGGTGATATTTCACTATACAGCGGAGAGCATTTCAGCTAACGCTAAAGAAAACAAACATGGCGCGAACCGGACATGAAAACAGTAGATGCAATGTGAAATTACAAAAGGTGCCACTATGTCGGGCTGATCCAGAGCTACCTTCACGACGCCTCTGTTAAAGTGTATTATACCATTTGTAGGGCACTTTGACATGCTATCTACCATAAGCCATCATGCCGAATACGCTTGGTTGCAAACTGCGAAAGAAAACAGCATCGCCGTCTCGTCACGTCTACTCGCAACCTGAGAGAACCTTGTAAACGACTCTTGTTCAGCCTTCTGCACCGCTAGTCGGCAGTGTATCCCGAGGACAAAGCTTTTTATCGAGCAGTGTAAAATTTACTTAAATATAAAAAAGCACGAGCATTATTTCTGAATGAAGATGTCTAATAAAGGACGTCAGGGAAATAAGTGAAGTGAATGGCTCCCTCTCCAACAGGTGCCACCATTCCAACACCCTACGTAGAGAATTCCTCGCGCGAGTTTGCGTTGAAGGCTGTACTCCGCAAATAGCGTACATGCCTAAGAGCTTTAGGCTGCGTATACGTTCTACGCATGCGCAGTATCGAGCACGACGCACTAACACTAACCAGCTGCGTTTGCTCTTTCCTGCACTCAAATTGTCAAGTGTCGCTAACGAACTTGGTCGTGATAACACAACTTCCTTAGCATCTGTGAATTTTTGATCGTTTTTTTTTTCCTCAAGAGAGCCACTCGGTGCTGTATTAAATAAAAAATGGCATATAGAATGCCATTTTTATTTCAAAGGCCGTTTCATACGGGGTACAAAATTTCGCATAGAAACAATAAAAAATGGTGTGATGAAAAAAACATGCTGCATAAGTATGCATTATACTACTGAGCAGGATAAATAAACTTACATTCTGTGACATGTTTTAAGAAAATAAAAACCATCACTTACCAAATGACTCCAAGGGTGCCGTGATCTAATCTGCGCTAGGGAATGTTCAATTTTTTCTTCTGTCGCGGTCTAATATATACACACTGTCAAAAAAGAGAACAAAACGTGCTCTTCGTTCCCTCTGGTACACTACCGTCTCTTAAATACTGGTGCCTTGGAGGAGTGATAACATTCTGCATACTTTTTGACAAGCCGAGGTCATAGTATGACGAGTTGTTCTACCCACGTTCTTTTGTATGTGGGAAATACTATTGGAAAATACAGCAGCCAAACAATAGATAACGTTATCTTCTTACCATGGCTGAGCTAACGTCCGCATCCTGACAATTTTTGCGCATAGCGTTACCACTCTAACTGAACTATTGTCTTCGTAGCGTTCGTCAGCATTCTTTTTTTGCTTAGCGAACGGGTAACGAATGCGGGAATAGCACAGCACCTGCACCGTTACCATTAATTCTTGCAGCGTTGTCATCGCTGGACTGAAATCTAGAGCGTTGATTCAGAAAAATATATTTGTAAGGAAGTGACAGATTTCACGTTTTGGCCTGATAAAACACAAACGCACATTATACTATAATAGTCTTTCACACAACCGAAGAAAGTTTTAATCAACGGCCGACTCATTAAACCGCGTGTGATAGGAGTGTGTTCATTGATCATGTTTGCTTCTACAGAGTACATGTCTTTAGTATACATTTGAAATACCCTCTTAATTTTTCACGACATCTAAGGGAAAACTTACTGGAATATTGTGTACTTTTGAGCATTATTCAATTTGCCGCCGCGGTGGTGTAGCGGTTGCGGCGGACGGCTACTGATGCTAAAGTCGCTTGTTCGACGTCAGCCACGGAAGTCGATAGAAGCAAAAGGCCAGACGCCTGCGTACTATACAATGTCTCTGCGCTATGAAAAACACCAACTTATCAAAACTAGCCTAACCCTCTACTACAGCATCTCTCTTAATCATATCGCTGTTGTCGGGCATAAAACACCAGATAATACTGCTATAATCCCACATCACTAATTGATGTTTCAGAATAAACAAGCACTTCTCATGATAGTAATTGATTTTTCTTCGTTCATGATTTAGAGCAGGAGGTTTTTTGGAGGCTCGTTCGCGCATCATATTCATAGTGTTCATTTGAACCCGTGCAATCTCCGCAACGCCACCCATGGAAATTCTCTCTTATCATTCTCCCTATTGTTTGATAATTCATAGCACGTGGTTTGAACTACACGTGCCTTAGAGATCTCGGAAAGCGGCGCCGTGTAGCAGGTCAAGTGCTATATTTGAAAGTATACACTACGATAGATGTTTTACATATGCACGCTGTCACAGTCGAGCTGACCCTGGCGCACTTTATTCAGTTGTAGCATGAAAACGCGTGCTCAAAACTGGCACTAAGTATTTTCGTCGTGTTAATGTACTCACCTCTAACTCCACGTCGTAAACAGCGCCGTCTTTCACTTGCGAAACGCACTTCGCTCTGACGAGAACGGCGTCGTCTGCTCCAACTTGCTTCGCATCAGCTACATTACTGAGCAGACGCTAGAGAAGGTGTCACAAATGTCACAAATTAAGTAGTAGGCCTACTAAGATCTAACACTAAGCTGTAAGTCCACGGTAATAAAGCTGCAAAATGCGTTATGACTTTAGTGGTGATTCATCGATACATCCAGGAAACCCTGCCGGCTCTTTACTGGTATATATTAGATAAATGAAAGACAAGGAGTCAATATGTCAGACAAAATAGATTTGCATAGTAATGTTAGTGTTCCAACAAACTACCCCCGCACAAACACCGATAATCTAACGCATTCTCATAAAACACCCCCAATCCCAAAATATGAATGTTTTCAAAGTGTACGAGTACATGACACAGTAATAAATATAAGCTGTTTTAGCTCATTTACAGTCAGTTGGAACATTTTTATGAAGTGAAATTTCACATAGAAAAGCGAGATGTATCTGTGTTTTGCCTATGTCAGGAAGTTTTTTTTTCTACTTTAGTTTAAAGTGCAAGAACATCCTCTCTGCTCACTACAGGAACTGTTTCATGTCAGAATTTCTGTTTCAGGTGGTCGTTAATTTCCGATTGCCGTTATACAAAGGTCACTTTGAAAGTTATTACGTTTGTGTAGCTTCTATCGTAAAATCGAGCGTGTTACTGGCCAAGTTTAGACAATGTATCTTCTCGAAAATTGCGTAACAGCTACAGCAGTTGCTATTTTTAATCCACTCAACAAAGTGTGCGCAAGAATGAGAAATATGTCCGTAGAAAATCACCCATTGGGCTTCGTAACATGTTTCCAAATTGCAGTCAAAAATATTGCTTCTGCATTGCTTGTTTTGTTGCGATGTTTCTTCGGTGAAATTTAGCTCGACGACATGAACAGCTAACACGAAATAAAAAAAAAAACATTTGATGCATCTCACTAGCATCCTTAGTCCCTAAAAGCAGTACTCAAAAATGCGTTCTTTGAGACAGCGATCATATTGTATACGCGCAATTAACAAATGACCAACCAAAGGCATTTTTGCTAGTCGGTGGCATCAAATATTGGACCACATAATCCAAATCATTCAGGCAGGCATACAAATAAATTTTTGCCAACTGCGAACGAGAAGAACGTAATGAAAAGAAATGAGAGCGGCCCTCGGGTTCATACATGTCGCCAGGTTGCGCCACTGTTCAGTGAATGAAACCACCGAATTATTGAAACATTCACTTTCTGGGATATACATGAAGACAATCAGTGATAAGAGCAGCATTAAAAATAGCGCACACACACTAGAACACTTTATCGTCGGCATGCTTTAAAATAACTTTTATCACGTGTTTGTCTTGCATTGCTCAATCAGCTGAACTTTACACCTATTCCGTAGGCTAATATGTTAAATATATTGCCAGAATCTCTCCTCATGTTTTATTATCACCCCGTTTTACTGTCATCAATTTTCAGCGGAAACCCTGCCAACACACTTCGAGATCCTTAGAGACAGCAGTAGATTATTTTGCTAAGAATACGCTCAATTCGCGAACAGTACAGTTTATTCCGGAACCAACGTCGCCACTAGAGACAAGGCCGGAATATTCGAAGGCAAGTGTATAAATGCCAGCACGTCTCGCCGCGTGTTAGTTGATCGACGGCTGACGCTCTCTTCACCGCCATCAGCACCAGTTTTTTGCTGTAATCTTACTTTCCTTTTACGTCGCCACAAGTTAATCCAAATCAATAGATTATTCTTCGAAGTACTGTCTGCTCCCTTTCGTCAACGTCACGAACCCGTGACATCTGGTGGAGGGGCTGGCTGAATCCGGTTAATAATGAAGATCTCGATGTGCAGATTCCTGCCAGCCTTACTAAGTGACCTCCAGATGTCCGGGTTTTAGAGCCTTCCCACGCGGTCTTCACTTTCTTCACATGATAATGCGCAGAATGTCGGTGGCTCTCTCGACTGCTGCATTATCACCGTGGCGGGCGTTGGCACAGGGGCGGTCATAGTGCTTGCTGTAGCGGCGGTGGCCTTGAGCTTGCGAATGTTAACGGGAAGTGCCTCTTACTGAATGAATGAAGGCCAGCTCACTGAATGAGGTTGGTTTCAACGTCCTTTTCATGATGTGGGCTTGGGTCATGGCTGGAGGGGGGCGCGACATAGCCGTTCAAGATGTTTCAACAGGCCCTCAAATGTTCGAGATGATGGTTCGCGACCTGGGGTGACAAGCAGAGAACAATAGCAACTTCCTTCGCATGAATTATGTCCCGCGCTCTGAATGAGAGCTTGTTAACAGTTTGGTTCTCATGTACGACACCGGCCATGTACCAGCCGCCATATTGCGATCCGGAGGCGTCCTCGTTGACCACTTCGAGTTTCGATTCACAATAGAGAGTTTTAGTGCTGGGTGCGCATTCACTTGGGGCGCTGCTGGCTTGGGAGCGCGCGGCGTTGCGTACCTAACCACTACCCAACTAGAATGCCTTTTAGTTGGCGCCACGATGGCGCGAGCCGCACGATGGTCACACACGCTCGCAGCGCCGTAGCGTCTGGTCACGTAAGTATATTTTAATTATTTGTACGATTTAAAGTGTTAAATTTAACGTACATAATGAAATAAAGTGAATTGCTTTTAATAAATCTTTTTAAATTTTTCTGAGAGCTTTCAACACTACAGAATTTTTTTTTGTATATGCCACAGTTAGGACTGAAGCCGGTGCTGCCGATGCCAAGCAGTCCAGACGACCAGTCAAAGCCTGACAAGCGCGACAACAGAACATTGTGTGACAAAGTGCATACACAAATAGGACTCTTAGTCATCGGCGTCGTCTGTTCCCCTGAGAGTTATGCCGCTGTTGCGTTGTCGGCGTTGCAGTATGCTCTGTGACCACCTGCAGCTCGATCTACACCTCGACCTCGAAGACTACACCTCGATCTTTCTTGGACGGAGATAGAGGATTTGTTCCTCGGTTACCGAGCGCCATGACAAAGGGTTTGCAAATCAGCCGGTGGCCATATTGGCATAAACAAAATTGACGAGTAGACCTCTCAGGGGCAACTCCGCTTCTGCAAGGAAGACCTTAAAATTCTGATGGAGGCCCTGAAGATCCCAATAATTTGGAACAGCCAAGGCGTCACCATACAGGTTATCTGTAACTGGCTAACTTTTCCGATTTCTTCTCTCAAGCTCGCTTACAAAAGCACAAATAAGGACACCCATCATCAAAGTATACATGTGTCAGCTTGATTTGGAATGTGATGTTATGCCCTTGCAATCGTTCTCGTAAACAGTGTCATCAGGTCTGTGGTGCCCAATGGTAAGGCAATTACGGCAGCTAACTGAGTCACAATTCTTCAAGTTGTCAAAGTTACCAAGGAGCAGGCAAAGTTCATACCGAAAATGTGAGCTAAGTAGAAAATATTTTATTTCTCATAATTTACACGACTTGATATGTTATAATTAAAACCTAAGTATTTACAATTATCTAAAGATTGTTCGACATAATTTTCTTCAGATTTTTAAATACCTGCTGGCACGTAAGCTAGTATAAAGGGAACAATCAATTATAACATACTATCAATTTTGGGCATATGCAGCCATTTTCATTACATCTATGATAGAAGAAACCGTAGAGCGTAACACGCTCTCACGGCGCTCGTGTTGAGTGATTTGTTTTTTTGCTATTGGTACACCGAGAACGCTGGTCGTTTCTATAATGACATCGGCAGCATGGAAATGTGATGAGAAGGTGAGATAAAACTCCAGCTAACCCAAAATATCTCAATAATCGGGTTGACATGACAAGCGGGAGTGAATATTCAGAACCGAGGAATATTCTATTGAAATATGATGCATTACCCGTCAGGGTTTTTTGGAAGGTAATAATTTGGTGACAGTAAAATTCTCTTGCCACTCAATGACTATGTGCTGTGAAGACTGAAAGATTGTACTTTAGGAGCGCAGCTCCTTTAAGGTCGAAGCTTGTCCGTTGTAGGCTTTGGTTTGTGGCGTAGCCGCCGATGCCGTTGATAATAACCCTGATGCTGATGACGATGAATAAACAAACGTGGTCCAGACCACACATAATCTTTTCGTCATCACGGCACATCACATGCAAGGTATCCACTATACATCATGACGATGTAGAGCAAGCTCGTTTAAGACTACACTTTCTTTTTCGGCCATCACGGCACATTGAAAGGTACCCGCTATATGTCATAACGTTTTCAACTATAGATTTTCGCTATACGTTTTATGCTATATTACTCCTGGTGTAATAAATTTAAACACTGTTGCTCGTCAGCGCCGGTGTTGTGTGATCATACTTTCTTCGCCCAGTTTTCTGCTGTTACCCCTTACTGTTTGAGTTTAACGGGCGTCCACCATACACCATGACTTTCCTGGCTACAACACCCCTAACGCCTCCAAAACTTTAGAGTATATATGCCAAAACCTCTATCATCGTCCATCTGAAGTTCTGGAACAGTCTTACCTTAATGTCGTCCGCCCGCAGTTTGAATATGCCTCATCTAATTGGTTCCCATCCACTCAATATCGAATTACCATGCTGGAAGCAATTCAGAACAGAGCCACCCATTACATTTTTATGAACTACGACATTCAATTTAGTGTGACTCAGCTTAAACTTGACCATTCACTGCAAGCATTGCATGTTCGCCGTCGCGTGTCCTTGTTATGCTTATTTCATAAGTACGTGCGCAGTAACAAAACATTCTCATTGCACCTCCAATGCTCCTTCTACACGTCACGCAAGTTACACAGTCATCTTAGCTTCACGCTCATGTTTGGTAACACAAACACGTTCAACACATCAGCACTACCGCAAACCATTCGCATGTGGCATGATCTTCTCGACAATATTGCCCCTGATAGTCACATAACACGTTTCAGCAAAAGCATGGGATGCATTTTTATAATATGGCATACTGAGTAGTTTTACATGTTTAATTTTCAAGCAATCTTCTGTAGTAAAATTTCGGCCTTTATTTTAATCAGCGAGTCGTGATTTCTTGTTTTAAGTGCTTCATACCTATTATAATATTAGTTTTAATTGCACCTCGTTATGCTGATATTTTTAACCTGCATTTTATAGTTGTTTCTTACAAGTTTACTTGCACATTCACTGTAGCCCCCTTATTTAATGCCTTTGGTCTTGTAACGTATTTTTCTATGAAGTGCATAAAAATACTACCACAAAATATAATGAACATATATTCTCTTTCCAGGGCGTTTATCTCACAAAGCATCATTAGATGAAAAGCAAAGTCCAGACAAAGTGATTATCTTGTGCACCTAGGGCACAATAAACAAACGGCAAAGCATGCTGATCGTTGCAGCACGGTGGCTGCCGGTTTCCGACAGCCGTACTATGCAGCCAAATTATTGAAGTCATGACAAGTAAGATTTTATTGGCTAAGATAGAAAAAAACGTAACAAAAAGGGACGAGGACAATCTTCAAGTCCATCGAAGCAAGTCCCATGGCGTTCTGCCTCAATGGCACCAAAGATACCTTTCAAAATCGAACTTACCTTACGGAAATAACCATGCAGACAATGATTAAGAATGACTGCACCCAACGAGCATAATAAGAGCAGCATATTTATTGTTGGCATGTACTAAGATACGATTCATAAGACACACATCACGCAGTCGGAATCAACAAAACTAAACTTACTTCGGTACCTTAGCAGTTATCCTGTATAATAAGCGTTGCTATCACGTGAGGTCGACAATCAGTGCTGGCTTTTCAAAAGAAGCAACAGATTACAGCTAAAAATATTGATCGTTTCACTTCCACGAAAGAAGAATGCTCAGATTTATTATATGCCATTCACACGCAGAAACGTCAACTTAAAGCAAACTTTGCGTTTTCTCATTCACTGACAGTTTTTATTTTTTAAAAGCAGTTACAACTCATTGGGAAAGTTTGTTAGAGGACGCTGTGGTCGGCCAAACGTCTTGCGTATTGTACTTCTTTTGGCGAAAGTACGTGCACCTCTTTGAGCAACTGGCGTGGTTTTGTGAGTCACCGGCCGAGTTGCAAACTTCTGAAAAAAGTCGGTGAAAATTAAGAATGGTTCTCTGGACCTGAAGAATAACGGAGAGTAAGGTAGTTCGTTTTCATGTTCGTAAGCAGTTTGTACAGCCAGTGTTACGCATGAATTGGTCATGGGTGAGTTAGTATCATTTATGGGTAGTCTATGACGCGCCTTTTTAGTTGCTCTTTCTGGAGAAAGTGTGAAGATCTCCATACGACTTGTGCTTTCCGTTGGTGCGGTCGAGATTTTATGAAAGACAGCACCGTTGGTAAGTGCAGAAACACTTCGGTGCTCGCTTTCGGACTCATGCGCGAACATGGAGACAGCCTCCTGGAAGATATTAGTCGATGCCATGGTCAAACGTTTTGGTAGAAACAGTTGTGATGCCGGATGAGAACGTTCGTAATGGCGCGGCGATGTTTTATTTGCTTCTTCTGTCGTAATTGGTATTGTGGGATGTACACGTAAATATGAATTATTATTCTGTTCTGAATTTTTTGCAATCGATGGTTGTATGGTTTCTGGTGATAAAATTATGTGCTTGTCTACTGTATTGAATTCTCGATAAGTAGAAATAGTTTTGATGCTCACTACATTAGTGGTTTGTTTGCTATTCCTGTCCTCATCAGAGGCCTTTGTTACAGTCTGCTGCAAATACGCAGAGGTAGCGTGTTCCTTCACTGGCCTACGTGAACGTGTAGTATTTGATTACACAACAGATATGCTAGGCACCGCTAGACTGGACACATCGACCGTTGAAGTTGTAAAATATTCTTTCGATGCACTTGAGCGAGGAAAGTTTTCAACGGAATGCTCTTGAAAGCCGAGCTGTATGGTTTTTTCTGTAACTGGTAACTTTTGTATAATCAATTTGCTTGCTGACCGCATTGCAGTAGGTTTTGTTGCCGTTACATACTTCAGTGATTCATACGAGCCATTTAGCGAAGTCGAATGAAGGTTTGGTGCAGCAGATGTAGTTTTTTGTTGGTGCTGCAGTGCACTTGGTGCACAGGTAGCATTAACAGCTGATGCCGTTCTTGAGGCGTCTGCATATACAAGCATATTTCGAGGGGTGTCTTTTTATAGTTTTTCCCATGTTCAGTGTTACTTCCTGAGCCCAGGCCTTCAGAAGAAATATTTTGTTCTGTCTCATGAACTAATATATGTGAACCTGGATTTGGTGAGGTCCGTACAGGTATTTTCACACCCGATGAAAAGTATGTCGTTGTTGTGGTTTCAGGGTTGACTGTTCTCATGAAAGCGGCAGTGCCCAAACACAATCCAGTTCACGTTCAGCCCCAAGCACTCGACTGCAACTAGCCGTAGAGTTATTCATTGTATGCAACTTAGTCATTCTATTGATTGCTACTGATAAGTTTGACGAAGGTAATTTATCATTATCCGCTGCGTAAGTTTCTCTAGAAAATAGCGCTGGAGTCGAGGTTCGTCGAGGCTTCTGTGCCATGCTTGAGTTTTGAGAAGGTGATGAAGGCGTTGTGGCCGATGGTGGCGTTCGGCATACTTTGCCGATGCAGACACCTCTTGAGCCCCGACTGTCCTGCAAGAGAGGCAGGATCAGCAATATCAGTATTAGTCTCCTGTATAGGAGCTGTTTAAATATATAACATTATGTACAGCATCAGGCAAATTGTCATAAAATATGATGTAGGCTGCGGCAATAAAAAGGGGTTCAAGAGATGGCGAAATCAAGTGGTAGGCTTATAACCCCTTCCATATTGGTGCGTCTATGTACATGTTTTATGTGCTGTACGCAAGGGCGAGTCTAGAAACTTATTAGGCTGCTAATATGGTATGTGACATTGAAACGAAAGAATGTTCATCGACGAACCTACGAGATCCTAATGGTAACAAACTCAAGTACACTACTAAGGTAGACTACACTTTTTTCTAGTAAACGTGAGACACTGGAGATTTACAGCCATATGTAGCACCACCTGTCGGTGCAGTTTTGAGTGGTACAAAGTACAAATTCTGTGCACAGTTTTCTGCCCAACCAGGTGCAACTTGCGCGTGCGAAACAACTATTGAGCTAAATAAATTATTAGGTGTGTTTGCGCAATAACTCTCAGAAAAAGACCTAGACATTGGTTTCCGCTTGTCGGACGCGTTACCGAACCAACATGTACACTGCAGGCTTGCTCACTCGCCTGAACGACGGCAAAAACAGGAGCGGACGCAACAGCTCCCCGCTCTACGAAGAACTACCTCAGTCGATGCTGTTGTTGTTTTGTTAATTGCCGTGGATGTAAAAGACGTTACCAATTTTCGTAGCTTTTGCGAAGCAGAACACCGAGAGCACAGGTTATGGACTAAAGTGCTTATTTGGGCCGGTTGGTACATGGTCAACGAAGTGAAAAAACAGCGCGTAACACAGGACAGAGAAGAGACGGACGTCAGTGCACTTCGATAACGCTCCTCACCAGGGAATTGGCGTATTTGACTAGCGAATGATTGCGCAATCACAGTTTATTTGTTATACGCATACAATCATAACAAAAGATACTCTTTCATGTCACTCGACTTCTCTCCCTCTTTTTCAAGTTTCGTGTGCTATATATACACCCCTGTACGAAATAAAATTTTGGTTGTAAGTCAGCGCCTCGTCCGTCTCTTCTCTGTCCTGTGTTACGCGCTGTTTTTTCACTTCGTTGACAGGTTATGGGCTATCGAGAAGGAGAAGCGAACTACACGCGGTCTCTACCACCGGCCGCATTAGAAATTGTGATAATGTATCCTTCTTGTTATTGTATTAAGTAGCGTTGATTTAAAACTGTGGTAACTTCGATTATCAAGCTCAACATAGCCTACCGTGGTGCGCACCATGCGACAGTAGAACGGTGACGCACGCAACAAGTATCGCCACCACGTTTATTCTGAAGTAGTCGGCACCATCCAGCATCGCGTACGTAGGCTTTGGAGGCTCTAAGCTTTGGCTTTAACTAGCAAATGCAAACGCGTACTATATACTCGTAAACTGCAAAATGTTGGCCGTGACCCCAATCAGGCTTTACTTGCCGTTGGTTTCCGGGATTGTCGGAGCTATCGCGGAGGCCTGGGTTTCGCCTTTCTTTGTAAACTGAGAAAGTGGACACGTACTTATCCTGATTCGCAGTATATGCAAACGGAACAAAACCATCCACAGAACATTCTAGGATGTGTAGTAAAACTGTTCAACACACAGGAAGCGAGAGATAGATGGAGAATGCAACTGAATTGCCACAAATCGCCGGGGCCATTTGTGCCGAATAAAGCGAGCTTCGTAAGATATGTTGCGCGCGTATACACTTCCCCACTTTGGCATCATGTGCACGGCCAATATAACGCATTTAGACGTTATAAAACGCCTGTCGCAGTGCTTCCTTCAAACTCGAATCCATAAGATCATCGCTTGCATTTAATACGCGAGTTGCAGCACGCCGTAATAACTGATACATCTTTTGCATAGTTCTCACAGTTGACTTTGTTAAGCTTCCTACTTTTTGAAGGAGACGTTGAATTGATGGAATAAGTTTGCTTGCCATTCTTTGATTTTCAGAAAACAGCCGCCTCAGCACCAACGAAATAGGAGAGCTGAGGCACGTTCGTTTGCGGACGGTTTTCTTTGAACTACTCAGTTAAGGGTAATGCGGCGATAAAGGGTGCTGTTGGCGGCGTTTTTCGTAGCACCACTTGATCAACGTTTGAAGTGTATACCAGCGCCCTTATATGCACTATAGAACGGATCTGCAGTATTTCAAACCTAAAAATAAGAAGTTTCAAATTAACTAACGCATCTGTCCAGCGTCTAACAAAGACGTAGTCAAAAGAAGACGCCGCAGCTTTCTCTACTCCATCAAGTACAATATCAAGTATAATAAAGTGCCACTAAATGTGATCTGCGGTGAAATGAAAGAATGTAAAAAGTTGAAATGTGAAGCTGTAAAGCACCACGAAATGTGTCTCTGCTTGAGGTTGCTTACATGGCTCATGCCAAAGACACCTTGGCTAAATTATGCGTGGTTCAAAATGTGCAACTTATTAACCTAGCTATGAAGTATATTTAGTGAAAAGTTATTTCCGAAAATGAACAGGACAAGTCCGACTGAAAAACGTTCCTGGCATTGCAGTACGAATATATCCTGCTGCGTCATATTGTAGGCAAATATATCTGCTAGCTTAAAAAAAGCTTTCCTCCTTTAAGTTTCTATTAGAAGGCTACAAAATCTTCATCATCATTTCTGGCAGCTGTACAACCTCTAAATTACGTTGGAACATTTATCCCACAGCTTTCGGACGTGACTTGTGAAAGAAATTTGCGAAAGAAGTTTGTTGACGCTGTGCACAATCAATGAGATATTTCACCACTTGCACTAAAGCAGGGCTGAGCAGAGATACTAGAAAAAGTATTACCGAACACAGATGCCGAACTACATGTGTTGAAAACCTTAACAGTACAGATACAACAATAAAGATACTGAAATATTTATTTTTTTATTTCGGCTATGTTTATATCTTTCAATTATATTTAATAAATAAGGCATGATTTGTTAAATGTGGCAGCACATTTAGAATTGCACTTCATTTATTTATCACAGAACTGCACTTCCGGGGCCTGTTGAGGTTCTGCTCATAATTCAGATGAAACATTCGGATCTATCCTTTGAGAATATAGAAAATATATTCGAGCTCACTGGCAGCGCTGACTGACGCCCTCGTTCGCTGACTGACGCCCTCCCTCGTTTAATGCACATATATGCCGTATGAGGTCGACGGGGGGACGGCCGCCGTGGTAGCTCAGTTGGTTGAGAGCACTGCACGCGTTATTTGCAGGTCGCAGGTTTATTCTCGACCCACGGCAAGTTATCTTTTCGTCCACTTTTCTTTCTTAAAATATACATCACAACTATTAGTATTTTACCTAACAGTGAAAAACGAGCCCTTAAGCGTAAACTTCTTTCCTTTAACTGGAATAAAAATACCTGTTTTTTTTACTTTTATATATACTTTAAGTTTGACGTAATGTCCGCAAGTAAGAAATTGCCGTTGCAGAAAATTTTCACCATGCTTTGAGCACTAAAGCATTGAAAACATCTTCTACCGCTTCAAAGCACGTGCCATCTAACTGAGAACGTTGTTTACGACTTTCACCTATGACCATTGCTTGGTATTGTGTGAAGTTTTCTCCGGTGTTGCCTCACCCGCCGTCACCGCTCCCAAGATCACAGCTCATGTGACTTTGGTTGCGATTAGAGGGGTAAACTGTTCTACTGTGGAACGATACGCCACTGAAGTACGGTAGAGTTGTCTTTACCAAGTGTTTCTAAAGAGGATTCTGTCGACTTCAAGGAGCGCTTCAGCATTATGTCATAAAACAAATTGCTTTGATTCGTTCGAAGAAACCACCTTTGAAGCTTCCTCCCGAGTTTCGTTGGCACCGTACCAGACGGCTGTGGATTTCACTGTTTTACCTACATGCACTAGAGCCCAGTATGTGAAAGCTATATACTTTACGGTTTCCTTAAACCATGCTTATTGGGGAGGACACGGTTTCAGCCTGCGAGCTGTCTCATAAGATAGTATGAGCAGGGACATCCGCTTATTTCACAAATGGCTTCCTCGGCGTTGTGATAATTATTCCTGGGTTGTGTTAAAAAAGGCTTGGCGCCCCCAAACACCTTGCCCTTGGTACAGCGGCAGCCTTTCTGCTGTCGTGTGTAGCCCAGCCTGGCAGCCTTTTTTCTCGCCTATGAGAAATTCTGCAAGATGCTACAGCAAGCATTCGGCACTTGGGCCTCAAACGTCACTCCTCGTAGGAGCATGGCTGCCTTATGCGTAGAGGGGGGGGGGCGCAAACTCATGTTGCGTCATGACCTTGGGTGAGCAAGGACCGTTGATGTTGCTTGAGTGAGGGGCATGTCCTGATGTGCTTTGAGGGGTTAAAGTACGCCCTTTGCACCTCCCTGCCAACGCCCTCGGCATCAGGTGCTTTGTCATTCGCGGTATTCTGTGAATGTGGAAAACCATCATCATATTCCCTATTTCCCATATCAACATATACAACCATCACCATATACAGCTGATGCATCGTGAACGTATTTCAGTAATGGGATACAAATATATTTTTCAAACGTATCTGAATATCACAATACCGATACTGAAAAGTTTGTCAGAAATTCTATCTTAATACAATTGTATCGCAATACTTCCCAGCTCTGCATATAAGCTTATTTCCTAGAATTTGCTAGTAATGTTAGTAGATATTACCAGCAAAATTTCTTTACAAAAACACATCAGTGACTGTTAGCTCTTTATGTGGCCTGTTTCTTGACGCTGTCTTACCACACATGTTGTAAGCTGTTCTTCCATGACAGTGAATCGAGATTTCCCTCTTCCGCATCTGAAGAAGCATGCTGAAACGGCACCATCAGGCTGAAAAGAAGGAGTATATCAGCGAATATTTACGCCAATTATTATCGATCACTAACCGAATGCTTTTATGGTCTCCCTAGTGCACAGGATAAAACGAAGTAAAACACGCCTAGCTATACTTATGATAAAGCTGTACCCTGGATAATGAGTGCGTCTAGTAATATACACGTATTTTAAAACTTTATTATAGAATCATTAATGTCTCTCGTAGTTTTGAGAGATAGCAAGTGATTATGCGGAATGACGCAATGTGAATAAGACAATTTCTGTGATACAACAACTTCAAACCACCAGGAAATTTCGGACATGTCTTGTGTAACAACATCCTATTCTTGGCCTACTTCATTCTCTTTTGATAACCTACAACACCAACATAAGAGCAAGAAGTTATTTCGTGAACGTGCATGCCGTTAAAGAAGCAAGTTCTATATAAGTGATAAAAGGGTGACCCCCTGATCTAAGTATCAGCTCTTTTATACACTTTACTTGGTAAATATCAGTTAGAAAATCACTCCAATATATTATATTGAAGATCTAATAAGTGTTATATGGCTTGAGAATCAAAACGTATCAAGTGCTATATCCCACATGCAAGTGAAAAGGGGGCTGAATCACGCTACAATGTAAGTAACTCAGAAAAACCCCTTCGAGCAGATATAGTGACTAACTGGTAGCGTGAAAAGCGCCCCCATTGCTGAAGATCATCTTGAAGAAGTGTTGTGAGGGGTATTTGCTTGTCCCGAACAGAAAGGGTAAGATGCATTTGTCAGAGAAGTGCCATGTATGTCACGCAGTAGAACATATTGGCATAAACCACCATTTCCCGAATGAAAAAAAATCTACATTTAAGGAGTGAAACCTCAATTAGTCTATAATAACTATATTCGCCTTGACCTAAGCGTGATTCGAATGTTCTCACACTATGAAACAACTTTGGCCTCTTAATTTCTTATATTGATCAGACGTGAATTGCAGAGAAATACATCACATTTGTTCAAGGACACAGAAATGTGCAACTTACCCTCCTCTTCCATTTCCTTTTCGAACAACTCAAAGTTATAACGAGGGTATTTTGGCCTGAAAAGCAACAAATTAATTTTTGAAGGTAGTGACGTGAGAACTTGTTGCAAGTGGCCTAATTGGCCCTCCTTGAAAAATCTGTGGAGAGCCTCAAGTGCGGCAATATGTCATAATCATCTTTACAAGGGGGAGGGTATGTGCACGAAGCCCTAGCAGTGGTGTCGAACGCGAAATTCTGCCTGTTGGAGCAATCGTAAAAGCCTGCGTCCGCTAAGCCTAAGCTGATTTCTCTTGAGGTGTACAAATTAATCGGTGTTACTGGCATGGCATCAAGGCTTGAAGCCTCACGAACAGGTACGTTCTTCTTTAGTTGTCGATAATCCCTATTATTCTCTAGAAGTCCGACGTTTTCATAAGTTTGGGGCTTTTCAAGGATGCTAAAGCTATTTTATGACTACATACACAGCCAGTAAAAAATGTTCAGTGTTCTTTACAATGACACATGCACACGTTGTTTCCACCCAATTCATTTATCGCAAGTGAGCAAATCGCCTCACATTTGCTTGAGGACACATGTTTTTTATTGCGTTTTTGCCTGTCTTGATACCAATTTAGCCGTTTGTAGCGA
This sequence comes from Rhipicephalus annulatus, assembly GCA_013436015.1. Lineage (NCBI taxonomy): Eukaryota > Metazoa > Arthropoda > Arachnida > Ixodida > Ixodidae > Rhipicephalus > Rhipicephalus annulatus. The sequence continues at coordinate 611,534 of WOVY01010157.1, read as the reverse complement.
TTGAACTTAGCTATTTTGTCGATACCATGCACTGGCAGCTTGCATCGCACGTGGAAAAGAGTAACTTGTATATTGCTGAAGATTCACCTTGAACTGTACAGCGGGACAGATTATGAAGGCCCATGTGCATAGTCTTTTCGTTCGCTTGTCATGACGTAATTGTGCCATTAGCGTAGCATTGTTTGTGGACGCCACATTGGCTGTTGCAACCTAGGCGCTTCTGAAAATTACAGCTGTGAAGTGCCCATCAGGCAGCCTATAGGGCATACGCGAACCCTTGTAGCTTTGCACATTGTTGATGCTATGACTGCTTCTGCTTTATTATTGCCAAAACAAATTATAGCTCAGCTTTTGGTTCGCAGTTTTCGACCACCCCGTCGTTACGCAATTGAGATGGTGTAACGTGAGGGGTGATTCTCAGTTTGTGCCTCGCAATATTACGCCCTTTACTGTGACTCACACGCAGCATGAATATTGTATAGGAATTCATATGGCACGCCAGGCGACTTGGAAATTCAACATAATTAGGTATTTTGTGTGTGCGATGCCGACAAAGGACAAGAATGAATGAATGCAGTGATTCTTCCTAGTTCATTCTGCATTGTGCCTCACCTAGATTACGTTGACGACATGGGGAGGTCTGACCTCATTGTTTTTTTTTTCGAAGCAGTTTCAAGCACTGGCAGGACTTTCTGTCAAAGTACTTGACTGCCACGCTGACTACCTTCATTTCAATAAGACTTCTACTTAAGTGTTTATTCGTTTTGTCTGTCGGACTTTTTCACTCAATGAGAGTGCTGATTGTTTGCTCACAGCTGATGCTGGCAACGACGACACCGCATTATTTTGCAACACGGCCTGTTTAGGGTCATAGCCTTAACCTACTGGCATCAAGAGGGAATAATGGCTTGAATATATCAGAAGTTTTCTTAGTAGACAATATTGATGAAGCCAACGTTCGTCAAGTGGGCTTGTACTCGTCATTGCACTAAACTGTCACAGCTGTTGCCCTCGATAACGTATGTGTTACCGAAAGAACAATGAGAAGCTTATTGGGCTTCAAGATATATTCTTGAAAATTATTGCTAAAAAGGCACCGGATGGATCAGTTTTTAATCGCGACAAAAAGTACATAGTCAATATTTAAAATTTTTACAGATACAACATGCGTGGGACAATGAAGAAAGAGCTGAAGCGAAGAACTGTTCTACCAAACAAAGCCAGCCTACGATCTCCGGCAGATAAATTTGATACCCATAGGCATAACAGTTGGTTATTACCTCTATCAGGCGCAAAGTACGATGACGTAATTGTGCGCAGGGCAGTTCTAAGAATTTTAAAATATTTAAACAACATTGATATAAATATAGAAAATACCACCGCTAACTTGTACGTATAGTATTCTTTTTGTAAGGTGTGTTATGCATGTGTCATGCATGTGTGTGTACTGTTATTTGTTTTTGTAACATGATTACATATTCTGTTTCAGCTTCTGATGTTTTTCCAGAATAATACCGGTTGAATTCTGTTTATATTTAAAACTGTACAATTATTTTTATCAGGATACCCCAATTTTATATATTATGCTTTTGTTGTATTATTTGTAAGTCACTGCCTCTGGCTCGTTCAATTTCAGGTAGCGCTAGCTCGTCAAGCTGTTTAAGTGCAGTTTTTACTTCTGCCAACGATCATGTATTACCAAACATGAAAATAAGGACACGTGCTGTGTATGTCTTGCTTTCATGTGTTTGGGTGTTTTTTGCGCTAAATTGTTTAATGTCAGTGAGCCAAACCAACTAGCCCATGTCAACATTTTTACATACCAGTTGTTGAGATACCTGGTCCGTAAGTAGTTTTTGTTTCAGAATATTTCGTTCCACAGCGCCATTTGTAACAAAAACCCCGTCTCCTAGGCGCCTAAGGGAAGACCAAAAGCAGAAAAAAAATTTTAGGCCTAAAATGGGGCACTGCATCTGAAAAACACCCTTACGCGCAATGGTTTACATATGTATACGAGACTAATCAGCTTCTATATGTCTATTCAATACAGCTTTGCTGTGCTAACTTCAGCGAAACCCGTATTTATGCAAGAAATAGCAGGAAGAATACGTCAAACGAGCTATCGGCTACTTCAAACATAGTCGGCTGTTTATTTAGCTCATTTTGGGGAACTCACTCGAATGATAGAAGAGCAGGCTTTATCACTAGACTCCCGCTTTTATGACTGCGACCAAAAAGTTATATGAAATGCTCAGAAAAAGGATAACTCCAATCACTAACGGGTTTGCATGGCGTTCCGTCCGTACCCGTTTCCAGCCTCTGTGGCTGGCCGAGGCATCGGTAGCGACAGCTTCTCCTTACCACGTCTACGCGCTGCAAAGAACACACCAACATCGTTTAGCGCGTATATGAAACTAGAAGTCAGTTGTTCAGAGAAACAATTCTCCTGAACGAAGAAAAACAACTACCGTTGCAAATTTGAGAAGCTATGATGATGCACTAGGTGCATTATAAATCGCGTGCACTGCTTTCATGACGTGCGGCTGAACAGTGTTGTCATTTCGATTGGTAACGTTTCACTCATTATGCCGTTATTTTGCTCGCTGGGTCTGGTGACGCAGTTTCTGTACTATTATTATTCTTATGGTCAATCATAAGCGTCGCTTGTGTTGCTTTTTTGTGACATTCTGCATATTTACTTTTCCCGGTGCAAAGAATATATTGTCTCTTCATTTTTATAACATTTGGCTATCAAAATCATACTTGAAATGCAACCACGATTTATATCTTGAACAAGTAATTCGGCTCCGTCAAGCTGTTTCAACAAACATTTTTGTCAGTAGCACACTCAAAATGCTTGTATTTATTAAAATAAACTTTTGCATTCCAATTTTTCGCATTGTAATATATCGAACTTCAGGCTCCTTTTAGAAATGTGATTAAAGGTATCCCTAGGCAGCTGATAACAAATGCATAACAAATAAGTTGTAGTGGATGCTTACAGTGAGACTCAAGAACGCCTTAAATGCGGAAAACATTCGGCAGCAAGTTATGAGTCTCTCATGCCTTTATCTATCGAAAAAAGCGACTATAATAACTTTCGTTGCCGACATACAAAACGTTCTTCTTATGAACACAAAGTAACATCAAAACTCCGATTCATAATAACGCTGCATTAGGTCTCTCTGAGCCATTTGGAAGTGCTTAATAAAAATATATCGAATAAATGTTGTTTTCGCTGTAAAAAGAGCAAAACAGACATTTCGACAATGTCGTTAGATCACCTTTCCAATTCTGCGAGTATTCGAAAATAGGCATCGATTTCGTTTGCAATCAAATTACTCACAACCAGCGTAAAACTGAATTCAATTATACACCTTGCCTGAAATCTAAATCATGTGAAGAATTCTTTAGAAGCAGCAAGGAGACAACAAAACGTTATTTAGCTCGAACAATTATTGAAAGCCAATTAAGAGGTTGCTGCCGGGTGTGCCTCTACGAGACGTGACACGCGAGGCTGACCCTGAGAAAGCCTCAAATACCTGTGGGACTCAAGCAAAGCGCTTATGACCTTAAAGAGAGTTCATGAGATATAGAGATATCTATGAAATGTATAAATACCTGTGGGACTCAAGCAAAGCGCTTATGAGCTTGAAGGTCACCTTAGCAAGAGAATTCATAAGATATTGAGATATCAATAAAATGAATGTAAAATTTTCGTCGCATGACATAACAGTTGATAATCAAGAAATTTTGGTGCAAGTATATACGAAGAAATGTTACCAGAATTTTGTAGGTCTGAGGAGTAATTGTTAGTGCCCCCACATGTCCCATAATGCATTAACAGACTACAGCATTCGGCTCTTTGATGAATAAGCGAACATTGTATTGCAACAACTTTTTTGTTATAGAGTGACTGGGCTAATTGTTCCCTTGTCCGCTTTGGTCGATCAGTGGCTAAGATGCTTGGCTGCTGACCGAAGGCGCGAGTTCGATTCCAGCTATGGTGACCGCGTATCCATGAAAGCCAAATGGTACGACCCGTGCAGTGTGCGTTGCCAGTGCACGTAAAAAATACGGAGGATTGAAATTTCCGAAGCCCTACACTAAGGCATCTCTCATACTCATATCTTGGATTTAAGATGTTAAATCCCACATATTCTTTGAAATACAAAGCAGCCTAATGTTCAAAATTATCCAGAATGCATGGCCGCCCATACTGCACAACAGTTGGCCCAAGCTCTGCAGAACATGCTCACGTGCTAACGGGTTTTGTGGTGTGTAAGAAGCTTGGTAAGACGCTGAGGCCTCTCTCCCTTACACCTCCTCACTAATCATGTGATGGTGTTGGGTAACAATATTCTGCAGACGCGCAATGAACCAACGCGTTGATTCATGTGAGAATGCGCTGTCACGTGGTTGCGCATTCGCGTCCTTGTCAGTAGATGTGTAACAGGTTGCGGCTGCTACACCTGACCGCCTTTCAGCCATCACGTGATGGCACTGGGGAACGAGAATCTGCAGATGAGCGATGAATCCACATACTCCCGCGTGGTGTGCTCCAAAAAGAGTTCTGAAACTACAGGAATTTCTGGTGTGCTTTACTTGCAGAATGCCTCAAAATCAGGCAAGGTGCCCGTGAAGAACGGAAGTTTAGGTCAGCCCATGCGCTGCTTCGCATGCTACTCATCGTTCTTTTTGGTGGGAGATAGTGTAATTTTTATTATAAGCTGTTTCTTGCACAAATATTATAGTGTACCGGCCTACTCAATTTTGTTGTTTGATTTGGCCCAATAGGTATCATAAACCAGAATGAGTATTTTAATAGATGCCTGCGGGTGTCCTTCAGCTCCGGCTCACAATATTAGATTTACCAAACTAAGAAGCATCACATACCCTTCGAACACTTTTCAAGACGAGCCCATTATTTTCATCTATTGATTCTTCACTGCAAGGCTTAAGTTTGCTCTGTTTATCATAGAACACCTATGAATCAGCAAAGCTTAAGAGTAAAACAGCCACCCATGTGAGAGAGCTTCCCTATACCTTGCACAATGTTTCCACTTTTGGTGTTCCGGAAGATTGACTGGATTATGCGTATATGCAATTGTCCGTTTAAATCATCTCTAATCAATGCTCGCTAGTTTAAACCAAAGAGGCGACATTGAGAACAGAAAATTATATAATGAAATACACTATCTCTCATATAATTAACAATATTACCTTGGCAGCTCTGAAGCATGCCCGTTCCGAGGTGCCCGGTGAGGCAGAAACTTGACCTGTAAACAACAAAGGCTCCCAGAATGAACATGTCTACTGCAACCTAAAAATGAGAGAAAAAACTACAGAATCGTAAATGGAAAGTCACTCGAGTGACAAACTAAAAAAGTAAAATTGACCTAAGAAAACGTAATAATCGGGGTAATAACTGAATATTCTAAATTCAATATGCACAGATCACAACGCAGCAAAGCCAATGTGGAGTTATAACTGACACCAACAGTTGAGGCCACCACTGCAAATGTTTCGACGTTCACTTCCCAAGCTTCGAAAGCTACTTAGCGTTAAAGGGGCCCTGAAACAATTTTTTCAAGTAACCTTGAAATGAATTCACTGGAAGGGGTTATTACCTCACAAATTCAATGCCGCAAAATTTTAAAAATTCGTCAAGGGCAATTGGAGTTAGAAAAGTTTGTCGTATGGTCGAATTGTCCTGATGAGAGCGCTAGAAGCTAAGCAGGGAGAGTTGGCTGGGCAACAGAAAACCGTGACGCGCACTTCACGACCTTCAGCACTTTTTTTCGAATGCGTGGCTTTTTCAGTGTGATTTCGCGCGCACGCGTGGACAAGTAGTGGTGTCTCGCAGCGATCTCTGTAACAAGCGAGTGTTCCAAGTTGAAATCGGCCAATGACTGATAGATGGCTCATTGACGTGTGACTTTTTGGCATATAACGTGATTTGTCTACAGAATAGAAAGCAATTTTTTGTTGACTTTGATAAGTTATTGTGAATTCCGGGTCATGTGCTGTGCTACAATATTTGGCTCGCGTGTTGTCGGGAGCCACTACCGATCGGCAGCGTTTTCTGACCATGCTCAAAAAGTGTTGCAGGGCCCCTTTGAAAGACATATCCCGGCGACGTAAAAGAAAAAAAAAATTATTGACGGTAGCCACGATTACCTTGGTTTCGACGACTTGATTTCTTGGTAGAAGTCCGTAGTTGGGTTGATGCCACTGTTGTAGCAGTGATGTTAACGCACTTACTTTTGTCGCACTCACCAATACTCCTAGATTCCATCTGAAAAACAATCAGATTACATTTCTGAGACGCTATTTTTAATCTCTAACTTACACAATAAATACTAAAAATTGTATTTACCATTAAAAGAAACGATTTCACCGTTCTACAACTCTAACCCTCGTATTCAAAAATGCTCTTTGAGTTAACCTTCAATGCAGCGCGTTTGAAACGCGTCTGTGCGCCTCTGATGCTTTAGAACCGCCTAAAGACAGCCGAATTGAAATGGTTTAGTGCTGCATTGAAGTCGGGGTCAAGTCAAGTTCAAGTCAAGCAGCGTTTCTGAATACGGGGGTAAGGATAGAGTATAAGGAAGCTGCGACTATGGGGAGTCTGGTGTAGTGAATGCTGCTGTATCTTGCACCCTGCATGATCAGGCTACGCAGTAATCTATAATTCGTTCTTTAGTGGTACGCTACGAATACAAGGAAAAACAAATTGGACATGCTGGAGTGCTGAATCTACATGTCGTTAGGTCATTCCTCACAAAATTTCGCAACTAAATAGGCAACTACACAAATAATCCACTTTACGGGCAAACACCCTTGAGCCGTGGGTCGTGCCTCTGCAAAGTATGTAGAAGCAGTTGTCATCGTCGTCGTCGTCGTCGTAGTAGTAGTAGTAGTAGTAGTTGTTTTTGTTGTCATTGTCGTTGTTGTTGTTGTTGTTGTTGTGGTTGTCGTCGTAATTGTGCTAGTAGGTAGCTACCTCCACGGCTGGACTAGAAGAATTGAAAAGAAAACTCCTTTCAATTGAAGAAAAAAGCTACGCACGTTATTCATATATAAAAAGATATTTGTTTCTGATGAAATAATATACAAAAGCGAGTACCGGTGACATAATATCTAATGAAATTGCCTTTAAATTGATTATTATTAAAAAAACTAGTATCATAAGGATGCACTTTGAGTTCTGTGTGTCCAGAAAAGGTTGCCACGTTAAACTCACTGTGCGAAACCTCCTTGGTTTTAGTGAGGTTTAGGGAGAGTTGGGTTGCAGTGCCATGAGGTAGCGGTGGTGAAAGGTAGGAAACAGACAAAGAGCGCAGACTGTAAAAGAATGCGCGCGCCGGTCCTCTAGTGTGGCCGTGCCACCTCTCGTTTCGGCCTTGGAATGTCTGCTGGGTGGTTGAACTTCTGTATGATGAATATATGATGAAAAGATGTGACATGGTGGTGCTTGGAGTGGTCACTAGATGTACGGATGGATGGTAAGACGCACAAATGGACAGACAGAGAGAGCAGATGCACGGGCGGACAGACGCACGCACGCATGGACGGATAAACGCACAGACACAAGAATGCACTGACAGACAGACGCACAGACGCACGGACATACGGGCGGTCGCATGAATGGAAGCATGGACGAACGCAGGTACAAACACATGGACAGACGCATGGATGGATGCACAGACGCATGAGTGGCCGGACAAATTCATGGACACACAGACGCAGGGATGGACGCACAGATGAATGCACAAACGGGCGCATGAATGGATGGATGGACGGTCGCACGGACGGATTGATGGATGCTTGGCCCCCCTTATCATCCTGCACTCCATGGATATTTTGTGATTGTTTTATTTTACGAAAGATGCATACTATGTCATCAACGATGGCTCATGGCGCTTTAAAAAAGAAAGTCCGAAAAATACATGATGTGCGCTTCTTGTGCATGTGGTGTTATCATTCAGGAAAGCTGTTCGCATGCTTGTGCCAAGAAAGAGAGAATTATTAGAAGCTAGAGAAGCTTGCTTGGGTTTTCACCCATGACTTTAAAGTACCGGGTGATGACAATGAATGTACAGTGATAAACACAGAGCACATACAGTCACACAAACACGCTACACTATTCGCAACGTTTCCTGCAGGCTAGTGGCCTGCAACAATATCAATAGCACTTTTGTGGCGTATGTTGCACCTGAGATGTTCTGCAATGGGCCTAGAATACCTGTCAACTCCCACTTGGCGCAAGTCACGAGATAACGCGACTTGCACAAAACAATAAACAACCACGTAGCACGCGAAAATTGTGTATGGGCCTCAGATTGCCTAAATCACGATCATATAATAATTTTGTGTAAACTTGTTTGACTTGCGACGTGACTGACCTTCTCTAACTACAAACATTAGCTGGCACTCCGTCGTGGAAGGGAAATATGTCGTGTAAAGCAAACTGTAAGGTAAATATTAGGAAAGAAGAAAGAAAAGTGGGTGAAAAGATAGCTTGCCATGGGCAGGGACCAATATATATATATATTTATATATATATATATATATTACACATATATATATATATATATATACATATATATATATATATATATATATATATATATATATATATATATATATATGTGTGTGTGTGTGTGTGTGTGTTTGTCGAGCTTTTTGATTCAATTAAAAGAACTATTTGTGCTAGTCGAGTGCACATATATGCATTGCTGATATCAAAGGAAAAGCGTGCCAGTCTTACCAGTAGGCCCAATGACAAACTAATATATCGTTAGAAATGTCAGCAGCAAGTCCACCACATAGCGTAATTTTATTTAATGGCCCTGTGCCTTTATTTCTCGTTCGAAGGTGCTTGCAAAATCATAGTAGAAGTATGGGGAATCGCAGTCAAGACTAAGTAACAAGTGCGATGACTCATTGATATGTTGGTTTCATATTCAGTTCCTCAGCCTAACCCTTATGACTTTAATACTTTCTCCTAAGATGTGAGTGTGTGAAAGGGGGGCACAATCTACTTACAAAACAAGCATGTCCCTTCTCTTCAAAATCGAAGCGCACTGGGAAACCCTTACAAAGGTACCAGCATGACAGCAGCGTACCATTGACCTGAAAAAATAGAGGCATTAGGACGTGTCATTCCTGTAGTTTGACAAATACATTCTGGAATCGAAGATGAGCATGCGGAATCTCCTAACATCTAGCTTTACCGCAGAGACCAAGTGCCATACAGAGCTATTTTTATCACACGCATTGAGATGTTTGCTTGTTCTGTGAGCAAGTCATTTTAGTGTGGTAAAACTTTTGATATGTTTAGTGTAGAAATTAAAGCGCATTTTTAAATTATTAACCATCTCCTCGAAGAGAACACTGATGGAAACGGTTTGAATTGAACGGTTTAACTTAAAACTCGGCGTAGCGTTTGCTAGAGTAAACGTTTGTTTGAAACACAAGACATGGGAGACAGCATCGGTTTTGTGTAAGTTGCATCGCAGATAAACAAGCTGAAAGAGTAAACAGATTTAGTCACGTGTCCACAGCAGCTGCACGAATGCAGCCTGCTAGCCATTTACAATGGCAGACTGCGTCCAAAATGGCTGCTGCGGACGCGCAACTAAATCTGTGTAGTGTTTCCACTCGACGTGTGGTTGAGCTTTGCGGGTGGTGGAGAGGGTGAAGTGAAGTAGCAGTGTCTTGCGAGCTGGCGCAGAAACCAGCAGCTGCTGCGGGTGAGAGAGAAAGTGATCTCAACGTGCAGCTCTGACGAGACGTACTTGGCATCGTTTCAACAACTGGGGCGAGGGCAGTGTGGTCCGGTGCTTGGGCACGGAGGGACAGACGGACAGTGCTGTACAGGCTAGTCAAAGAGTTGCTTTGTATTTAATAAATTCAACGTTTTACACCACTCAAAATCCTTGAACGTTTGTCAATCCGTAGTGAATCTAGTTGAGACGCAAGGAAACCAACAAACAATGAATCCAAGGAAGACACCTTGCTTCAGGAATGTTATTTGTACGGTTTTAATTGTTGTCTAGCAATTATTATCAAGAATTTATTGTATAAAAATAACATTTTACCAGAAATTCAAATGCATAATTCATAGAAGTGGGCGAAAAAACAGTCTGCCACCTTCGAATGACGAACTGTGGAGGTCCCCCTTTTCTCCTTTTTTTCCTGCTACTTCTCTCCATCTAAACTAGGGAGTGTTAGTGAGTGCAGGTGTTATCAGCGCTGGAGAGTCTGAAACACTTGTTATGCAAGCTGCAGTCACAATGAAAGTGATCGGTTAATGTGTTCGCAACTAATTAATAAACTCTGCCATACAATTTGAAGTAATCAACTCTGCCTGCTCACTAGAAAAGAACGCAAGAGGAATTATGCTTCGCGAGACACAACGTTTATTAAATCTACACAATAATGAAGCTAGAAAATGTATACCGTCGTTATTTGTAGCATTTTGAGAGCTTATCAGTGAATAGCATATAATTGTGATGGAAAAGCGGTGCTTAAAAAGACTTCCTGTAGACAGCAGAGGTTTAACTCGCAGCCCTGAGATAATGCACCTGATGAACTGCCTATATCTGATTACAGTTTATTTCGTCACATTATTCTTTCGTTATTCAGCCCTATCTATTTAAAACTCTTGGGCGAAATGGAATCTCTTCTTTGGTGTTACATGTCTATGTTTGTAATTTCCGTTCAACTATTACTGGATGCTTCAACAATTCAACACCAAACCTTCACATTTGAGAAAACTTGTAAGTAAATGGACATTCTAGATATATACAGCACCGTTATTAACTGTTTATTTATGTCAGCGTGTTTCTAAGCTACGCTAAGAGATATATAAGCACTTCCAGCTGCACTCAACTATGCGCATGCAATAAATACCTACGTCATAGCGTTACATCGCTGGTTTGGCAGAAGGTTCAGTGCAGGTGTCGGCGTTCGTGGCGGCGTTTATTGCTCGTGAAAAATTGCCATTTTCCGCGATAGAGATTCAAGATAAATGCAAAAACTGAACATTAAAAACCAGACCCTCTGTTTTGCAAACGTGTTCGAACATAGTACAATGCCAGTGCTTAAAACTACTTTGTCAATAAATACTATATGTAAATTTATGAAATATACTTAATGTGTTTAATATTGAGGGGCATAACCGTTCAATCACGCCATTTGTAAAAAAGAAGAGCGTGAATTTCATTACGATCTCAAACTGCCCACTGGTTCAAAGCTGCTTACCTATTATCAAGTGTGTGGCTTCGCAGGTGTGCACGGCAACTTACCGACCAGTACTGCACATTTCAGCAACTTCCAAATTGAAAAAAAATTATACGCTGAAGAGCGCACTTCGCAACTATAAACTTATTATTCATTGTAGGATATTCTGGAACACCCCGGGTTATGCGCACGAACGTAACTCTTCTTGCCATAAGATTAAAAGCCATGCGCACTGCGCCTGATCATACATTTTACGTTTTACTCTTGAACGCGACACTTAAAAA